>JAFMOC010000047.1:3610000-4089337 GCA_019802505.1 Corydoras sp. C115
CTGGAGCAGAAAAAAAACCCTCAGGCCGTTCTCGATGTGCTCAAATTCTATGACTCCAAAGAAACTTCTAATAGCCAAAAGTACATGAGCTTTACAGGTGAGATATTTATACACACACACACACAAACACACACTCACACACGCACACAAACACACACTCACACACGCACACAAACACACTTAATATTTTTTGTGGTTTTCAGATAAAAACTCAGAGAGTTATAGTTCCTCAAACACAACAGTAAGTCTTTCTCTCTCACATGCTCTCTGTTACTGTATGTTTGTTATAGCGTTCATGTTCTTTACTCCCCTCGTTGTCCTCGATCTTTTTTCATTATAGCAAAACTCTAAGACTGTTTCAGAAACTCCAGCTGTAACTACTGTATCAGAGGGAGAGGAAGAGGATGAAGATGAGGCCACGCCCCCTCCCATCATCGCCCCTCGACCTGAACATACAAAATCAGTAAGCAGAGCTTGAATACAGCTAAACAAAGGACTTGTTCACTCACACCACGAAGGTGCAGAGTTGACTATAATAAATAAGTTAATTGATAACAAATTAAATAAAGGTCACTGTGTTCAAACACTGGAAGTTTTTCACAGATTTAATATAAATCAGGATCCAGAGAAAACTAATAACAGCAATGTTACAAGAACCATGTTAAATCTGTAGGTTTAATACTTTAGAGTTTCTGTTGCAATGTGGGGAAAGTGTGCCTTGTTCCATTCGTAATGAATTAGCAGGACAAGTAGCTACAGTAAGCAGAAGCCATATTTCATTCTGTCTACCGCTGATGCACAGGTCTTATCCTGGTTATAGTGATGTGATAGCCAAACTTTAGTGCATTGCCACCTTATATGAACTTTTTTAAAGGTGAGGATCTGATCATTTACATCAGAATAAACCATAGACCTTACACTTTGCTGGTGCGACTGCCTGTAGAACTTTGTGATCGAGTACAGAGGGATGAAACTGCTGCACTTTAGACGCCCCACAGATTATTAAATATAAAGGAGGTGTGATTTTTTTTCTGCTCATTGTCATGGTAATACATTTGTAAATTATGTATTATTATTATTTTAAATATTTAAGAAGGGATCAATTTTATTTAATCACTTAATGATTCTTTATAAATCTCCCCCCCCGCCTCAGATTTACACCCGGTCTGTAATTGAGTCCCTGCCTCCTCCTGCTGCCAAAGATGCCCCTCCATCACCCGTCTCTCCTCCTCCGACTGAGGGGGGAGAAGCCACTCCAGCAACCCCCACTACTGCGCCGCGGGCGACAGACAAAGGTCGCAAAAAGAAGATGTCTGATGAAGAGATCCTGGAAAAACTGAGTATGTCACTGTTCCATCATTCACTATTGCAACACGTGAACTTCAAATGTCAGCAATAACTTAAAGATGATTGGTTCTTTAATGATATATCAATACAGATAACACCCTGAAGAAACCAGGCACATAATTATGCTAAAGAATCAGAGTATTTAAATAGGAAGAACGTTAAACACTATGTTTAAAGTTCTGCATAAAGAAAAGGACCATTACTCGATTACACCACCTACAGACAGAAATTAGAGCAGAAATTAGTTTGTTGTATTCCATGTCAGTTGATATTTCTCAGTTGATCATATATGTCCGTGTGATGGCTTGTGTTTTATAAAGGGAGTATTGTTAGTGTGGGAGACCCTAAGAAGAAGTATACACGCTTTGAGAAGATCGGACAGGGGTGAGGCTAATATAATTAAATATAATAGTTTCATCTTACAAACAAACACTTTAGAAACAGATTCGTAATAAACTTTTATATGATCTCAGAGCATCTGGAACAGTCTACACAGCCATCGACATCGCCACAGGACAAGAGGTAAAACAAAGCAAACATCAATGGCTTTACTGTTAATAAACAAAATGCTTTTATTCAGAGCAAAAGCCAGGGAGAGAGAGAGAGACTGAGCGAGAGAGTGTTATTTTAAGCCCATGTTTACACTTGGGATGTTTCTGCAGGTTGCTATTAAACAGATGAATCTGCAGCAGCAGCCAAAAAAAGAGCTCATCATTAACGAGATCCTGGTTATGAGAGAAAACAAAAACCCAAATATCGTTAATTACCTGGACAGGTGAGTTCCACACAGCCACACCCCCCTCAGACCAGCTCTTAGTTCAGCTCAGTGCTCTGCTGTGTTAATATATATGGTGATACTGAACTTGGTCTGGTTCTTCTGTCTTCAGACCAAAACCTTTGTGCAGAACCTTGTGTTTGATGTTGAGCATGGTTATGGTTATGGTTATGGTAACCTTTGTAGTGATTGTTGTGAGTTAATGTGATTATGTGCGCTGTAGTTACCTAGTTGGAGATGAATTGTGGGTGGTGATGGAGTACCTGGCTGGAGGCTCTCTGACTGATGTAGTGACTGAAACGTGCATGGATGAGGCCCAAATTGCTGCCGTGTGCCGAGAGGTAAGAGAAAAAGGGGTTATAAGGTCATAACCAAGCAGTATTCAGGCCAGACATAAAGAATAAAATCAAATATTTTTTTGAACCTCATGTAAAGTGTTTTTTAATGTTTTATGGCCCTTTGGTAGGAAAGGCGAGACTGCAGGTGGCCAGTGTGACAGTCTTTACAAAAAGTTTTGTCATTTAATTAAAAAATTCATTCATTCATTCATTCATTCATTATCTTCCGCTTTATCCTCTATTAGGGTCAGGGGGGTGTTCCCCATGCCCATCCTGGGGGCAACGTCTCGGGCGCTGGGCAGATACACCCAGGACAGAGCACCAATCTATCGCTGGGCACACACTCACTCACACAGACACACTCTATAGGGGGCAATTTGGAGAACTCAATTGACTTGATCCATGGTTTATCCTCTACTATCCTCTACTAGGGGGGGTTCCCATGCCCATGCAGGGGAAAACGTTTTGAGCACTGGGCAGATACACCCAGGACAGGGTGCTAATCTATCTATGGACACACTCACTCACACAGACACACTCTATATGGGCTTATTTAGAGAACTCAATTGACTTGATCCATGTTTTTGGACTGTGGGAGGAAACCGGAGAACCCGGAGGAAACCCACGTGGACACGGGGAGGACATGGGGAGGACCCAGATGGGGATTTGAAACGAGAATCCCTAGCGCTGAGAGGCGAACGTGCTAACCACTAAGCCACCGTGCCGCCTAATTAAAAAATATTACTCTTATTAATTAAAAAAACTAATTAATTCCTCTCACAGTCCAAAAACATGGATCAAGTCAATTGAATTCTCAAAAATTGCCCCATATAGAGTGTGCCTGTGTGAGTGAGTGTGCGCCCAGCGATGTGTCTGTGTGAGTGAGTGTGTGCCCAGTGAGTGTCTCCCCTGGATGGGCATGGGGAACCCCACCGCGACCCTAATAGAGGATAAAACGGGAGATAATGAATGAATTAATTAATTAAATTACTTTATAGGAATAAAATAAAATCACATGTAAAATTATCCAGAGTGAACTATTAATCAATTGACTAATTGAACCTAATATTGTTGCTTAATAGATTAATGCTTAATTTTTTAATGCATTGCTTTAATCTAGGTTCTGTTGTTTGTGTGTGTGTGTGTGTGTGTGTGTGTGTTTGTGTTTGTAGTGCTTACAGGCACTGGAGTTCCTTCACTCCAATCAGGTGATCCACAGAGACATCAAGAGCGACAACATTCTGCTTGGGATGGACGGTTCTGTCAAACTCAGTGTGTTCTCTTAAATTTTATTACTTGTTGTGAACTTAGAGTTCAGCATGTCTTTCAACATGGTTTTTCCATCCAACTTAATATAAATAAAAATAATATTTATTCTTACCTTTTAACACTTAACTAATCTGTATATGCACTACTTCTTCATTAAACCACTTTATATTTTGTTTAAATATTTAAATAATAGTTATTCTGGTCTTGTGTTCTGTTTGTTGTTCAAATGTTTGTAAAATGGGGCAGTCATAGGCTTGTGGTTAAGGAACCAGCTTTGAAACCTTAAGGTTCTCTGTTTGGTTTCTGGTCCCACCTTGTACTATAGCTGAAGTGCCCCTGGGCAAGGCACCTTAACTACATTGCTCCCAGGGTGCTGTATACAGGCTGCCTTAACCCTAACCCTAACCCTAACCCTAGCTCCGGGCACGCATGCTCATTCCACCAGTGTGTGTGTGTGTGTGTGTGTGTGTGTGTGTGTGTGTGTGTGTGTGTGTGTGTGTGTGTGTGTGTGTGTGTTTCACTGCATGGATGGGTGAAATGTGAAGGACAATTTCGTGTGTGTGCCAGCACGGTAGGCAAAATAGATCACTTTAAATTACAAAAAAATAAAAGCTGAACTTCAATAGCTCAATTCTGTATGCCTACGACCAGAGGGCGCCAAAGTCATTAGTTTGGGTTACATTACTCTCCTGCTTTGATCAGATTAATTTAATTCCATCTTTAATACTTATTACCAGCTTTATAATTTATATAATCCCTTCATCAAATAATCTTTCATTTAATACACAAACAGAAACAGAATGCAGCATGAATCTAAGCTTCTCAGGCCACAATATTCTCATTCTCTGGGTTTATCTCTTGATTACATTTATCTTATCTAATCTCAGTGACCTGGTCATCATGTTAATGTGGTGCTGGTGACAGTGCTGTATATGATATAAGTATTACTGTCATTAAATAAGTTCAAATTATCTCTTGTGTTTCTCTTTTTTCACTGGCAGCTGATTTTGGCTTCTGCGCTCAGATCACTCCGGAACAGAGCAAGCGCAGCACCATGGTGGGAACACCGTATTGGATGGCCCCCGAGGTGGTAACACGTAAAGCTTATGGTCCAAAAGTAGATATCTGGTCCCTGGGCATCATGGCTATAGAGATGATCGAGGGAGAACCCCCATACCTCAACGAAAATCCTCTCAGGGTAAAATATCTAAACACAATCTTTCCTGTAATAACTGCAGTCACTTTGCTATATCCACAGTTTGCAGCTCTATGAACAAAACTTAAGAGGAACTACTCAGGTGTTTAGAGACCTTTTTCTGGTATAATTCACACTGTATAAACTCTGAGATTTATTTTTAAAGAATACAGATCCTTACCTTCCACATCCTCCTTTGTAATAAATATAAATTGGTTTAATTAAAGTATTATATTAATTGATAAGCTGAATAATTAAGTTCTTTTTATCAATGTTGTTCTGAAGGCGCTATATCTTATCGCCACAAACGGAACTCCAGAGCTGCAGAATCCCGAGAAGCTGTCATCCATCTTTCGAGATTTCCTCAACCGCTGTTTGGAGATGGACGTGGAGAAAAGAGGTTCTGCCAAAGATCTGCTCCAGGTAGAGCTTCATTACACCCTGAGTGTGAGATACAGATGATACCTAAATTATAAACAACCAATTTCTACAACTCCAGTACCTCTCCCCTACACACAATGCCATCATTTAAGAACCCAAAGACGTATCCCGTTCCCTCTGAGGCCTGTGATGCCAGCCAAAGTTTTTCATTATGACACAGTGTGTGTCAATTTTTAAACCACACAACAGGTCATCCTATTTAAGGGAAGCAATAACTAAATTATCATTCTTACCATAATCATTATCAATAATAATAATAAAGTCTAAAACCTTTGATGTTACATGATGGGTATATTTTATTAGCTTGTTATAGAGCTCTTTTAAGAAGCTTGGTTCAGTTGAATCTGAGCTTAAGTGCCATTCTGATTATTCAGCAGTTTTGTTTTGCTTTTCTCAGCATCAGTTCCTGAAAGTGGCCAAACCCCTGTCGAGCCTAACACCGCTCATCCTGGCAGCTAAAGAAGCGACAAAGAACAACCGCTAACTCGACACGGGCACCACGTTTCACCTCCGTCCTGTCCCCAGCCCAGAGCCCCAACTACCCCTGTGGTCTGCCGGGTAGATTTAGTCGATGGGGTCTGGGTGTGTGTGGGTGGGCGTGTCTGCACCCACACCCATCTGTATAACAATGACATCAATGCCTATGAAGACTTGATAGAGGTTGTGGCTGTAACGGGAGCTGATGGGCGGGTCACTGATTTGTCCTTTTGTTTCAGTGCAGTGCTTTGTGGGCGTGGCCATATGCTCGTATAACTGTTTACTGTATGATTGCAATGAAGTGACTTTTAGTCTCCTTTTTTATTAATTTTTTTAAGAAGTTGGCTGCATAAAAATTTGCATTAGTGAGAAAGTGAACCGCTATGGTGCGAGCATGTGCACATCAAAATAAATCATCCAAATCAAGAGCTGTTTTGCAAAAAGTTGCAGATGGATATCATAAATCAGCAAAGAAACGTCGTCATGGTTGTGATTTTGTGTAAAAATGCTGTGCGTTTTCTTTTCAGTTTGTTCTTTATTTCTGTGCATGAAATCGTTCAGAGTCATTACGCTTGTTTATTTTGTTATCTGGATGTACTTTTAAGATTTACACTCAGTACGAACAATCAGGATGTACATTTCTACAGTGTGATGTCATAAAGACTTCATTTGATGTTGTTCCACATCATGTTTTTAATGTAGCATTAAAATATCTTTTGGCCTTAAACTGTGAGAGAGAGGGTGCGATCTACCCCCCACTAACCCTGCCCCACCCACACGCCTGCATCCTTACACTTTACTGTAAAAAATGATGGAAGGTTTTTATAATGGCAGTGAGGATCAACCTAAAACTGTTTATAAAACCTTTTAATTAATTAAAGGTAATAATGTGAAGCAGATTTAATGAGGCTGATGTTCAAATCTGCTTCTTTTACTTTAGCTGTTGCTCTCAGATCAAAATAAATAAGTAAATAAAATACTATGTACCCAAATGGATGTGGTCACATGACCAGCATAGCTTCATTTAGAGCTTGTTGGAGTCACTGTTGAATCACCATCAACATTCTGATTCATCTTAGAGGCATATCACAGGGTTTAGGTCAGGGGGTCTGTCTTCACTTCATTGTTTTTTAAAATGCGATCTGCAGCTCTGTAATGAAATAAAAACAGAGTTGAAAACATGCTTATTTTAAGGGCCTGTCTGTTATTAGGATGGATGTCTGCATAGTTTTGGATATTCAGTGTAATGTAATTCCTTATCACATTTTCTTTACCTTCATGTTCTCGTCTTTCTTGCTCTGTCTCTCTCTTACTATTAGTCTCTCTTTTTTTAGTCTTCATCTCTCTGTATTCTCTCTCTCCCTCTCTCTCTCTCTCTCCACCCCTATGATGTATGGCAGTAGGAATCCTGCTGATTTGGCTTTACCCGTGTGCCAGGTTGTAAGTGGATGACAGTGAACTGTAGTGCAGTGCAAACAGAAGACTAATGTCACTAAAGCAGATTCCATCTGCTTACAGTGTGTATGGCAGAATTTAAATATAAACATTCAGAATTGTAATATCTTTAAACAGTAGTAATAATAATAATATATAATAATAGCAAATTAATTTTAAAAAAGCTGCAGTCTGGTGTATAAACAGGATTTCCTTATTAACTTCTACCATTGTTTTACTTTTTTTATTACACAACGTTATGTACAATCATTAGCACAGAGATCTCTAAATAATTAGTATTGATTAAATCTTAGGTTTATTAAACAGGTTCTCTGTAGAAGTATTGAATTAGTGGATATGGGTTTGCACCTACAGGCACAGTGCAGTTCTGTGATCAATATTTTATTTACAAATATCTCGCTGACTTGTTCGACAAAATGCTGCTCAAAACAATTTCAATAACTTTGTGTCAGTATATTGCTTTACATTTACATTATATAAAGTTTTTAAAGATTAGAAGTGTTTTTATTTTAGTAAGTTTGATCCATTCTGAATTTGCTCTGCAGGGTTTCAGATCCTTCTTTCCATCACAAATCACAGCTTCAAACTGAAGGTCAGGTTGAGAGGAGAGATGTTATTTAGGAAATAATGAGATGTTATTGAGATGTTATTTAGGAAATAATGAGATGTTATTGAGATGTTATTTAGGAAATAATGAGATGTTATTGAGATGTTATTTAGGAAATAATGAGATGTTATTGAGATGTTATTTAGGAAATAATGAGATGTTATTGAGATGTTATTTAGGAAATAATGAGATGTTATTGAGATGTTATTTAGGAAATAATGAGATGTTATTGAGATGTTATTTAGGAAATCTGGTTTCTGTTTAAAACACCTGGGTTCTCTTTAAACTGTGGCATTTCCACATGTTCAGTAGAATATCAGTTCTATAAAGGTGTTAAACGTTTGTTTAATGTAAAATAAGTGTTTTTTTGAGATTTGTTCTGAAGACGGTGGGCGTTGCTGTGAAAGCTGAGGAGCGCAGGGCGCATGCGCGTCTGGTCCCTCCTGCGCGAGCGGCGGCGGTGATGAGGTCGTGGCGTTTCGGCGGCGCTCTTTGTTTTTCGTGGATTTTCGGAGCGTTTATTAACAAATAAAAGGTACATTTACACATTTACTGTTTTCTGCTTTGTTCCCTTTTTATCGAATTATAACATTCTATGTACTTGTCATTTACATTTGTGTCCGTTTTTTCTATAAATGTTTAGGGCTGCACCTAACGATTGATTTTATATCGATTAAACTAAAGATTATTATTTTCGATTAGTCGATTAATCTAAAAACTATTACTCTAATGTGATCGTGTTTGCAATGTAAATTACTTTTCCAAAATAATGAGAAGTAAAAACCTTTAATGTTGAAATGTTTTCTTTAATAAAACACAGCGCTCTTAAGACAGAAGAAACACAAACTGCTTTCGCATTAACAGCGAAATCAAAGATCAAATCTCAGCCGGAATTAATGAAGAGATTCAGACATTCATAAATCACATTAGATGCTTCTATTATGCTGGAATATTTTTAAATGTGTTTTTTTTACTATTACTAAGTTCCATCCATCCATTATCTTCCGCTGTATCCTATACTTATATATCCTATCCTATACTTTCACATGCCCACCCAGGACAGGACACCAATCCATCGCTGGGCACACACTCACTCACACAAACACAGTCTATATGGGGCAATTTGGAGAATTCAATTGACCTTGAATCCATGTTTTTGGACTGTGGGAGGAAACCGGAGAACCCGGAGGAAACCCACGTGGAGTACATGGGAACTCCACCCAGATGGGGATTCGGTGATCCCTAGCGCTGAGAGGCGAACATGCTAAACACTAAGCCACCGTGCCGCCCTATTACTGAGTTGTCTTATCAAAAATACTGGGCACAAAATTTTATATTTTTTTTTATTAAATAGTTTACTTTCAATAATTAAATGACCAGTCAGTTCTTGGTGAAAAACAAACTGCACTAGACTTTACTTTGAGGCACATGTGACATGACATTTTATGGACTATATATGTTAACTATACATTTTTTGTTGTACAAGAGCGGCCGTTCCAATTGACCTGAATGTGATATGAATGAGCGCTATTAAGAAAAGCTGCATGTATCGACACAGGACGACAAAGAAACGATTAGTAAAACAAAGATAAACAGCATATGCTGGTTTTAATCAGTTTAATACTCCATACAAACCTTAATTTTTTTAAATTATAAGCTATGCACTAAGACTGTTATCGAACGATTTCTGCAGTGGTGTTCCTTACATTTGTTTTATTTTAACTAAAGAAAGAAGGTAATTCAGAATCAGAATATGTTATGCATTGACTGGAGATCTGGTGTTTAGAAGATCTTTAAGATTCAGTAAGCTCATGTTTTAATGTTAAGTATTTTTATTGTTAATATTTCAGTGGTTGAAGTGGTTTATTTTTAGTTCCTGATTTAGTGTATAAGTTAGGGTTCCTAAAATTAGTTTCTCTTCCTCACCTTGATTCACTAATAGCTTTCTATTTTTAAGACAATTATATCAGTAAAATATGAACAGAAGTTTTTTAACAGAGTAGCATGAGGGTTTTTTTTTTTTAAATCTGATTCTTTTTATTTTTGTCTGACCTTTAAACCCATTAAGGTTTACTGTTCTAGAGTAAACACCTGTTGCTTTTAGCTGATCTAATGTTCTTTTAGGTAACAAAGGACCCAAAATGTAATTGTGTTACCTCACAGAAGGTGAACACTAGCGTCATCGTCTCCAAGTCCTTCTGTTGAATAAATTATGAGACACTTTGAAGGATAAAGGCGTGTCTTGTGTAATAAATTCTCTGTGGTCATGTTGCTGCTGCAGTCTGTAAACACAGGGTTCTTTCTTTAGTAACAAAGGTTCTGTTTTTTTATTTTATTCAGTTTTTTGAATTGTAATTGTTATTTCCTATTCCGTGCTGTTACACTTGAATGTCTCTCCATCTTTTTCACCATGTAAGGAGTAATATTCTTCTTCATTTTAAATCACTTCAGAAAGATGGAGGATTTTAAACCTTCACATCACATAATTAACTTTTTTAAAAACAAAACAGACTGAAAGAAGCACTGAAACTTTCAAACAGCAAAAGAACTCTTGCATATCTGAAGATCACTGGACTAAATCCTCAAATGTGGTGGTGTGGACATTCATTTAGAGCCTAGATGCTTAACTTTTTAGCCTCTTGTATGATTCAAATGTATTCATGCTCTTAAACAAATAAACACAAACTTTTTGTGTGACTGAATCCTCAGATGATGACATGATTATAAAACAGAACATAACAAAGTTCATGGAAACATTTAAAATCTTTTGACTTTTGTCTCTCTTACATTGTTTGAAGAACCGTGGCTGTCCTGGTCCCAAGATCATATCCCATGAGACTTGTCCCATGGTGGCCAGGCATTTTTGGGAACCAGGAACTATTGAGTTTTCATACATTGTGGTTTTTGTTACTGTTTCAGAGCAATGTAGCTTAGACCCAGTGTGTGATAAGGAGGTGTTGTATTGTCTGTAGTAGTGACTATACTCCTAATGCACCTGTACACTATAACTGCATGATACTCATGATGTAAACATTCTTATCAGGTCTTCAGTGTGGAGTGACACCTCAGTGCGCCAGAAACAAAATTCTCCTGCAGCAGTGTTAGGAAACGAGGTCTCCATGGTGACCCATGGGCCGCTCTCCTATCAGCCTGTCCACACTGAAGCTGGGGAGGTTAAAGATCATCCGGAAGCAGCTGCTTCAGCGCTATGAGCACCAGCCCTTTGTGTCCTGTTTGGCTGGACTCTATGGCTGTCAGTGGAGACGCTATCAAAGGGCCAGAGCGCAGCCAGGGGAGTGCTGCTGCAACCAGGTACACACACACACACACAATCTAACATTTTCAAACCTGAAACATTAAACATTTTCACAATTTATCAGTCAACGTTGCAGCTGACCGATGTACATAAAGCAGTTTGTTTATTATATAAACAGGAATAAAGTGACCTCAGTTGTGTCTGACTGGTATGAGACCAGCAGGGCTTAATACTGTTATGTCTGAGGATTATGTTTAAACCAGTGTTTATCGTTTCTACTTCTCACAGTGCTTATACACTAACGCTCATTATGAAGTGCCTCATCTCACTGATCTGTTCTGTTAATGACTTTAATCTTAAAATAATGATTTTGTTTTAGTTGGAGTTTGGCAGTTTCCTACTCATCATCATCACCTTCTTCTTGACACTGGTCTTCCTGTACTTCTGGAGCGAGGCTCAGAATGATTATGATGATTTTGATTGGTGAGTAAAGACAATTCTGTATGAATTAATCTGCCTATCATCATATTTAGTGATATTTTATTATTTACATTTTGATTTTAACTTAAGAGTAGTGAAGGTTGTGACCCCTCAGGAACTATATTTTATGTTCTCAGGTTTAACTTTGGGAACATGGGGTTCTGGTTTCCTTGGTCGTTGGTTCTGCTGGTGGTGGCAGCAGGTCTTTTCAGCTACATCGCCATCCTGCTGGTGAGAATGCTGCAGTGCACTTTTATTATCTTATCCTGGACGTGTTATTGCTAGAACTGAAGGAAGTTTGCTCTTGCAGGTGTTGGCTGTGTGTCTTCTTTCTGAGGGACAAAGACTTTATCTGCACTGGAGCCACAAGGTAAAATTTATTTTAATGTAGTCTATTCTGTAAATTAAGAATCAACTACCTAAAATATGGCATATTATGCAAGTAAAATTCATTCATTCATTATCTCCCGCTTTATCCTCTAGTAGGGTCGTGGGGGGGGGGGGGGGGGGGTTCCCCATGCCCATCCAGGGGAGAACGTTTCGGGCGCTGGGCAGATACACCCAGGACAGGGCGCCAATCCATTGCTGGGCACACACTCACTCACTCACACACACTCTATATGGGGCAATTTGGAGAATTCAATTGACTTGATCCATGTTTTTGGACTGTGGGAGGAAACCGGAGAACCCGGAGGAAACCCATGCGGACACGGGGAGAACATGGAAACTCCACCCAGATGGGGATTCGAACCGGGAATCCCTAGCGCGGAGAGGCGTACATGCTGACCACTATGTCTGCCGCCCTGTAAGTAAAATTAATTTAAAAAATATGAATTAATCTGGAAAGTAATCTGGGTTTTGTGGTGTGCAGATCGGCATCCTGCTGGCCCTCGCCTTCTCCATCAGCGCTACAGCCGTTCTTTCAGATCTGTGGAGTAAAGAGTGGCACACACTCCTGCTCTCATTTCAGGTAAGTTATATGATCTTAGTCTTTCCTGTATGTATTTATTAACCAGCAGATTCTAAAGTTTTATTTCTGTTGTATGCAGGTCACGGCTCCATACCTGCATGTGGGGGGAGTTTCTCTTATGACGGTCCTATCCTGGCCAATAGCCTTGCACTTCTTTCGTATGAATAAGAAAGGTGGGTAGTGGAGCTTTAATAATACAACCTGCTTTAAAGTTGTTTCAGTGAAGTGAAATTGAACATGTTCTTTTACTTTTATATCTAATCCACATGGTTTGGTCTCTCAGTTAAAGTTAAGGATTTCAATTTTTTTTTTTGTTTTAAATATTAATGTACAAGCCTCACCAAATGCTGCCACTTACCTTCTGATTTTGTATTAAACCTATTTAAAAACGTTTTATACATCAAAGAAAGCAACTGCAACCATTCACTTTAAGCAGAATAAAAGGTTCCTGGAGGTTCTTGTATCACTTGGGAGAACGCAACAGTGATCAATCCTTCATCCAATCCCATAGAACCGTTTGGTCTGAATGGGCGTGCTGATTTTTACTTGGTTTGCATATTGATGTAGAAAACAATGTATGTTTAAATTCACAAAAGGAGAGAAAGTTGAACGCAACAGATTTTTTTTTTATTGGTTTTCCCAAAGAAAGAATGTAAAAATCAAATACATATTCAAACAGTGGACACACAATATTTTAAAGATGTGAAAAATGATCTGTTAATAAATGTAGTAAATTTTGATGAGAGTTCATCAGCGTTCAGTAACATTTCATGTAATAACGTGATGATGCATCATCTGTCCTTCATGGACCAAGTCGGCTTCACTCCTGCTTTGTATTCATCTCACTCTCCATCCCTTCTTCTTTGGTTGTCATGGTCACTGGAAGGCTGAGTCATGTCTGAGCTCTCGCAATGGCCTTGATGAGGGGATGAATAAAGCAGCAGAGATGGAGATGAGAAACACAACTCTTTTCTCCTCCTCCTCCTTGTCTTTGCCCCAGCCGTGTCAGACACTTAACTCTGTACACACACCCACACTATTGTTCATATCACACACTGATGTTTTTCTCTCTGTGTGTCTCACTCCAACACATCACTACAATCTTACTGATGGAATTGCATCAGCGTTCAGTTCCAATCTGCTCAGATATGATATTTTAAATCAGTTGTTTAACAAAGCATAAAGTTTCTGATGAACGTTTAATGATTTCTACCTTTGTTATTGTTCTTTATTAATGACTGATTCTCAGGACTGTAACTGCAGACAATTAAAGAACGCTTTTCTGTGTTACAGTAAGACAGGTGCTGCTGCTGGGTTTGTTCCTGGCACTTCTTTTTGCTCTGTACCTGGTTCCTCTGGGCATGTACTCCCCCTGCATCAAGGAAGAGGGCACACTTGGGCCTGCGCCCATCCTCATAGGACACAGAGGCGCACCTATGGTAACCTCAGCTGCACTGCAGTAAATCAGATTTATTATGTTGTGAACTGGGACTAAGTTGCTCCTTTGTTCTCAGCTTGCTCCAGAGAACACACACCTGTCCTTTCAAAAAGCTGTGGAAGCTGGAGGAAAGGGTCTGGAGACCGATGTCGCCATCAGGTAACACTGTACCTTCATCACTTAGTTCCACACACTGCCATTTAATGAACCTGATGAACTGGTTACAGCTCAGTTTAACTGTGACAGATACAGGAAGCTTAGTGCTGCAACTCTGCTCATGATCAAAAGCTGGTTACCACAATCTGATTAACATTTTACAGAACACGATATATGAGCACATGCTCAGGTTTAAGATGGATTTGGTACAGGACAATACTCTGGGCATCAGCAGCACCTCCTGCTCCAGATGATGCACCATTGAGGAGTAATTAATGACACACTGATTACGCTGTAGACATGTCATTCACATACATTATTACAACTCCCATCAGTGTGTTGTGATCTCTGCTTTACTTTCATCCGTTGTCCTCTCAGGACCCAGGGTTTAAATTCAGACTTAAGTATTTCATATTTTGTGATTTTAAGGCCAGTTTATATTCAAATGCGTTTTATTTGAACCTGTTTTTATGACCCCCTTTGTGTCTGCAGTTATGATGGTGTTCCCTTCCTCATGCACGACAGCACTCTGAGAAGAACCACTAATATACAGGACGTGTTTCCTAATAGAACCAATACTCTGGCTGCTCTCTTCACCTGGGCTGAGCTGGAGATGCTGAATGCTGGATCCTGGTTTCTTCAGGTGTGACCTCATGTGTTAATGCTGAGTTGGTTTAGTTTGTAAGTCTTTTGAATTCCTGGTTGATTTACCAGAATCTGCAGAATTGTGGTACAGATTTTTCTTGTGGTACATTGTGGTACAGCTCTTTAATTACCCTGTACTTATAAAGATGGCATAAATTTGACAGAAACACTGCACTTTATTCTGAGCTGCCACCAGAAATAATAACATGATTTTTGATTTAATAAGATAAAAGATGCTGAGTGAGAGAAATATGGAAGCACAACACGGTTTAACACTGCTCATTCATTCACATGTTTATCTCTTTATCTGTGTTTATTATCTCTCACCTTGTTTCACTCTGTCTTGCACATTCACTTATATCTTCCACTTATTATCTCTTGCTCACCTCGTCTCACTCTCTGTCCTGCTTTTTCACATCCCATCTCTCTCTCTCTCTCTCTCCTTTCAGACAGATCCATTTGGTACTGTGTCGTCTCTTGACCCGGGCCATCGTGCTGAGGTGGAGAACCAGACTGTACCCACACTGAAGGAGTTTTTGGACCTAGCAGCAGAACACAGGAGCCTGGTGATCTTCGACCTGCGTCGGCCCCCTCTTGGTCACCCGTACAGGAACACATGGATCACACGAACCCTCGAAGTTCTCCATAATGAATCCCTCATCAACTCCAGCCAGGTGATCGTCTGACTTCATTTTACAATCCTTTGATGTGTTTAGTGACGTCTAATATTACACATCTTATCATAGCAATTATAGTATAATCAGAAGTAGGGGTGAGCTGCAATATTCGACGATTCGATTCGGAGAACCGTAGTCGACTATGAACCTCATAGTCGAATGTACCATTTTGACCACATGGGGGCGCCCATGGCCAAAAAACTAAGCATTAGTTTTTACATGAAATGTCTTTGTTTTCGTTATATATAGCCTTTTGTCAAATAAGATCATCCTAATTTCTAGAAAGAAAAAAAAAAGAAAAACAAACAAAAAAAGGTTTTCTTTTGTTAGAAAAACAAGTAAAATATAAAAATATATATATTTTTTAAAACCTACGCCCTTAGCGCCATCTTGTGGTGAAATTTTAACAAATTCGACTATCAGTCGACTATAGGGAAAATCTGACGAATCAGATTCGACTATGAAAATCTTTAGATGAATACAGCCCTAATCAGAAGGTTGTACATTCAGCATTGTATGGTTTTATTGATCTCAGAATGTATTACACAAAATACTGATGGATATTATATTACAGTGAATGATTGTGTTAAAATTTATATGTAATTTATAGCAGCATTTCAATTTACACTCATAAAGAAAACTAAGAATTATTAAATCTGTAGTGTTTTGTATTAAATTAATTTTATATTAAGGAATAAATTCTTTGAACTGCTGACAGATCAGCTTTTTGCAGTTTAACAACTTTACATGGTCTCTTGGCTTGGTGCAGGTGCTGTGGCTCCCAGCGGCTCAAAGGGACCTGGTGCAGGAGCTGGATCCTGATCTGCAGCAGACGGCTGGGGGTCAAGGTTCCATCGAGGAGCTGCTAAAGGACAACATTGTTCAACTCAACCTCCACTACAGCTCCATGTCACAGGAGCAGATCAGGTACTATTCAGACATTTTAAACAAATCAGAATTGATTGCGGGCGGCACGGTGGCTTAGTGGTTTAGCACGTTCGCCTCTCAGCACTAGGGATTCCCGGTTCGAATCCCCATCTGGGTGGAATTTCCATGTTCTCCCCGTGTCCGCGTGGGTTTCCTCCGGGTTCTCCGGTTTCCTCCCACAGTCCAAAAACATGGATCAAGTCAATTGAATTCTCAAAATTGCCCCATATAGAGTGTGTCTGTGTGAATGAGTGTGTGCCCAGTGATGGATTGGCGTCCTGTCCTGGGTGTATCTGTCCAGCGTCCGAGATGTTCTCCCCTGGATGGGCATGGGGAACCCCACCGTGACCCTAATAGAGGATAAAGCAGGAGATAATGAATGAATGAAGAATTGATTGCGTAACGAAATGTTAGTGATGACATGAGCATAATTCTTGCTGGTGCAGCAGGACAATGTCCTCTCAGTCCCTTCATTCTGTAATCCTTTTAAGCTCTACATAGTGAGGTCCTTAATGAGAAGGTCAATGTTAATCAGATATAAATCTTTAACACTGAATAATGAGCTACAGTGAAAAGATTTCTCTTTAAATGTAGATTATCATGGCAGCCACCTTTATTCATCCCAAGAGAGCTTATTGAATTTTAGTTAATAAACTGTACACTTAAAAAGTATTTAAAGAATCAGTTGAGAGAAACTGGTTTTAACAAATTGGTTATATCAGTTAGCTGACAGGACGAGCTGAAACGGAGTCATCCAAATAGAGAATTAAAGGATATTTAAAGTTAATGTTAGATAAACCAAAAGTATAAATCGTTTATGTCAGTGTTTTGAAATCTGAAGTTAATTAAGGGCTCTTCTCTTCTCCACATCAGTAAGTACTCATCAATGAACATCAGCACTAATCTGTACGTGGTTACTCAGCCATGGCTCTACTCTCTGGCCTGGTGTGCAGGTGCTCATTCTGTCACCACAAATGCTCCACAGCTTTTAAGAAGTTTTCCTAGGCCCATTTTCCTGATGGTAAGAGAATTTTTTCTATACCTTTTGTTTTGACTTTACGCCTTAGATTAATTATAGCTTGTCCTTTAGACTCCACATGAGTACAGAATGATGTGGACTCTGACAGACATGATCTCAGTCATCCTCATCAGCATGGTCTTCTTATTTCATTGGTGAGTTTCATTTACACCTGATGTTCTCACATGCTGACGGTCCGAGCTTATGCTCTTTGTTAAGAGATTTGGGTTTTATCAACAGGAGGTTAAGAGATGAAAAATCCATTCAATTTTTTGTAATAGAGAACCTGGTTCCAGGGAAACAACACTCTCAATTAAACACATCTTTATAGAACACACAAACACACACAAACAAGCAAACAAACAAACCTGGTTCCAGTGCCGGAGGTGTACGTTTGTAAAAGTCAATTCACGTCCAAATTGCCCAATGGCTGATTTTAGTAAAGTGCTGCGTTATACTGCAGATTAGTGATGAACTGTGTTCAGGTCCTGTATAATCCATATATATATATATATATATATATATATATATATATATATATATATAATGTAATATATGTTACTTACTTCCTTTCTTTTACAGGTGGCGAGAGCAAGGTTTGCCATTCTGTTCGGGCAGCAGACAGGTGCATGAGAACGGTACCTACAGCAAGTTCAGGACAGGTATGATTGATATGTATGAAGATTTGTAATTAAACAATGTAAATATAAACTGATATATGGAGTAGACCTTTTGCTGTTGTAGCTTGGGGTGTGTGCTGGATGTCATCCACAGTATAGTGACTGAGTTCCTGGAACTTGTCATGCTGTTGACGTCTAAATGACCTCTGAACAGTGTTTCATCTACAGATGAAATACCTAAACAAACTCATTATTACAAGTTAAAAGTTCATTTTACTTTGTTTTATGGAATTAAAGTTAAAACAAGATTTTGTTTTTAGAAAGGTGTAAGGTTTTGTTTTTAAAATGGTTGTCCAGAGCAGAGAAGTTACAGGAACTTGGATCTGCATGAACAGTGAATCTTTCTCAAGTGCTCAGTCAGTGCATGGTGTACCTGTGTGTCCTGTGAGCCCCATCACCTTCTGTTTGTAGATACAGCTGAGGTTCAGTGTATCCGCTGGAACCCACTCTTCTCTGATGAGTCCTCCTGGACTGTAGTATCTCTGCCTCAGGAACCCACCTTTCCCCCAGCATGTGCTCATGTAGTTGCATGACCTTTGGCCTCTTCTGCTCACTGAATAACCAACTTTGGTTCTCTCAATCCTCCATCAATCACCTGTCCTGTGCAGAAATGAGTGACGTCTGGTCCATCTCCAGCCTAAATATCCGGGGAGAAGGGCAGAGCATCCTCACCACAACAAACCTGCCCACTATAACCGAGGAGCCAACAGTCTAACAGAAAACAGAGCTCAGAGTGCATTACTGTTCATCTGTCAACACCAGCATCATCTCGATCACCTGCACATTAACAAAGTAAAAAAATCTTTAAGCTTATCAATCACTTAATTTGCATATTTATGCTGATAATTTAAACAAATGAATAATTTTACATGCAAATAAAAGATTATCCCATACAGTGCAGATAAGGGGTTGGTGTAAGTTGCTGAAGTCTATGCCAACAGTGAATAAAAGGCAGACACACACAGACACAGGCAATTTAACATCTTCAATTTACCTACCAGTGTTTTTGGACTGTATAAAGAGACCCACACGGAGAGGACATTGCATGGCACCTAAATGTAATGTATTATAAAACTTATCTATATTTTATTAAAGCTATATTACTACTACTTAAGTGTCACACTACAGAAATACTTAAACAGCAGAGTACAGAGTGAGCTCACGGACTTTTATACTTTAACTTACTGTGTCTTTAAGTGCCATGAATCACATCAAACCATATGTACGAGAAACAGAGCGCAAACTTTAAAGAGAAATGAACTGACTTAAAGGCTGCAACATGACCAGACTGGTGCAGTGTGTGGAATTTATGGGATCTAGCAGCAGGAATAAAATACAATTCTATTAATTTGCACTCACCAGTTTAGCATCAGTCTTTTGTACAATTTAAACAGGACAAGGCAGCACGGTGGCTTAGTGTTTAGCACGTTCGCCTCTCAGCACTAGGGATTCCCGGTTCGAATCCCCATCTGGGTGGAGTTTCTATGTTCTCCCTGTGTCTGCGTGGGTTTCCTCCGGGTTCTCCGGTTTCCTCCCACAGTCCAAAAACATGGATCAAGTCAATTGAATTCTCAAAATTGCCCCATATAGAGTATGTATGTCTGTGTGAGTGAGTGTGTGCCCAGCGATGGATTGGCGCCCTGTCCTGGGTGTATCTGCCCAGCGCCCGAGACGTTCTCCCCTGGATGGGCAATTGGGAACCCCACCGCGACCCTAATAGAGGATAAAGCGGAAGATAATGAATGAATGAATGAATAAACAAGACAAAATCCAACACAGTGCCTTTAGGGTGGTTAACAAAAAACTGGTACATAGAAATTTGGACCACCAATCTGAACCGTTCATAACTTATGCCTTAAGTTTGATGGAACTGTTGTGACAGGTTTTTATTATTTACTGTATATATTGTCATAATTAAGTTTAATCTGAATGTAAAGCCTGTTTTCAGTCTGCATCACAGCAGTTTTTAGAGCGGCTACAAAAACTAAAGTTTGCAGAGAAAAATGCTGCATTATGTTAAAGAGCTTATAGGGTATAGATTTAACTTATAGATTCAACCTCTGCAGATCATTATGGTGCTGATGCAAAGTGATGTAATTTTCTAAACTAGCAGACAATCAGATCTGATGTATTTACTATTACTTTATTGATAATAATCTATTTATTATTTATGCAGGTTCTCCCCATGGTTTCATAAGTTTGAGGACACACTGTACAGCTTACCTAAAGCATGGTCATACTTTAGCTGCTGAAGTAGATAATGCACACACTCGTTACTCACTGATGCAGTATTGTGACCTGGATGATGTTTGATCAGTGTACTGTAAATAAAATTATGATGTCATTAAAGCTGCTGTAATGAAATGTTTTTCCTCCCTTTGTTTCTAAAAAAATATTCCCTAGATACATTGCTAACAGATTATGATCCTAAGTTTTAATATCAGACAATACACTGAATACTAATGTAAAGGAGTAATGTTGAGATTGAGCAGTTTTTAAGTCATTTGCTTTTTAAGAAAACAGTAGATTATTTACAGTTTTGTTCACTTCAATCTAACTATGAACCGGATAAGTGCCTTAAATAGTGGACATGAGTGCGGAAGGAAGCTGTGACAGCAGGTTTAACAGACTCGATTCAATATTCTACTCAAATAAGTGTTTAAAAATGAATAAAAATAAATGACTAAATACTAATAACAGTCTGGTTTGGTTTGAACATTGGGACAACGTTCATAAACAAGTAGCAGATTCATAACTGCAACTGAAAGTTATTTTGTAAAAACTTTGTATTAAGGATTAACTTTTACTAAATAAATTATTCCTTGTATTTAGAAAGTGTGATAACAATAGATATTAAAGAATTAATAACATTTTGTTTTTAAAGATTAAAGAATGAAAGGCCAAAAATAATAAAGCAATCAAATCATAATTAATGCAGCACTCAGTATTATTATATAATGAACATAATTGAACATACTGTATTTCTTACCATAGTAAAAGCTCCAATCCTGATGAATAACTTCGGTTTTCTCCATGTTGCAGCATAAACGACCTGAAACAGTAAACCAAAAATATATTAAATACAAACTCTGATAACATTTCCACATCAGCACACCACATTTATGATATATAGAGGACGTTTATAACTGCAGAGAATCCTTGTGCTCAATGAGAATATAATTAAGAGGTCAAATTCTAATAAATCTAATACATAAAGACTGGAATCCATGTTTAAAGGCTTTTCATTCTGTAAAGCTGCTTTGTGACAATGTACTGTTGTAAAAAGCACTATATAAAGAAATTACTTGAACTTAACTTGAATCATCTAAAACTTTAATATTCATAAAAAAAGAGTGAAAATAAGAATCAACACTTAATTATCATTAAGTTTTGAGCCGATTCTTTAAGCTGAGTATAAAGATTCAGTGAGGGGATATCCATCCAGCCAGCCATTATAGGCCGCTTTATCCTCTACTAGGGTCTTGGTGGGGGTCCCCATCCAGGGGAGAATGTTTCAGGCGTTGGCCAGATACACCCAGGACAGGGTGTCTATTGCTGGGCACACACTCACTCACACAGACACAAAAGACACTTAATGTGGATAATTTGGAGAATTCAATTTACCTTGGTCCATGTTTTTGGACTGTGGGAGGAACCCGGAGGAAACCCACAGAGACACGGGAGAACCGGAAATCCCTAGCGCTGAGAGGAGAACATGCTAACCACTAAGCCACCGTGAGGGGATATACTTTTTCTAAATAAATCTGCGGAGTTTAGTAAAACAGCTTTCATCATTTAATGAACCAATTTTATAAAACAAAGATACGTTTACAGGTTTTCCTCCATGTTTGGTCTTCGTTTTGTAAACATGTCTTTACATTCACATGCAGGTTAATAAATTAAACATCCCTATAATCACACATCACATTAATTAACATCGAAATTCAATTAAGGCATTAAAAAGACATGAAATGTTTTCGTTTAGACCTGAATTTACATTTATTACATTACATTACATACACAGCCAGAGCTCTTTATTTTATGAGTTATAGTGTTTAATGTTGTTTAAAGGAGTGGATTCACATTACACGGACATTCTTTCAACAGGACAATTAACTTTGTGTTTTTGTTATAAACGCACGTAATAAAATCTTTAAATATCCAAGTAATTCAATATTCAATATTCAAAATCACTGAAAGTATGAACACCACTTGAACATCACTTACATTAACACTTTTAAAGCATTTTTATCATTTTATTTTAAAACTCTGCTGTCGTGCAGCTTTTATCGTTAATAAACTGCTCGATTAACAAAAGTGTAAAATTAAGAAAAGTCCCGTGATTTTGGATGAATGATGGAAATGGATTTAATTCACTAAAGCAGCTTTACATTTAACTGCAGACGCAGACGGATGAGTCGAGAATAAAGAACGTTCCATCAGAGACAGAGACGCATTTGACGGTCGGTAACTCGTTTTTAAGTCTTTAAATTTTTCCTGAATGACAAACACTTTTAATTTAAGAACATTGATGATCTGCATCATTATTAATGTTATTTTATAAAACTGGGTTTTAGGTTTCCCGTTCGGCGGTGTACAATGTCCTTCGCTTCTGTTAACCAACGTTAGTGTTCTCATATACAAACCATAACAGTCTAATCTATAAAACTACACGTCCTTCAAACATTTACAAACATTTAAACAACGTACTCACCCGCGCGCTCAATACGATACGAGTCCCTCCCTAGATCACTAAGACCTAGTGGATAGTTTAGAACCGAGAAATGAGACTGATCCCAGTCTGATTACACTTAAACACGTGACATGTTGAACAACTAATCTTTCATTCAGCTTTATACAATTGTGCAATAATATTGAAACTATTAATTTAATCTAATACAGTAGTGTGGTAGCTCAGTGGTTACAGTGTTGGGCTTACGATCCAAGGGTTGTGGGTTCAAATCTCAGGTCCACTAAAGTTACCACTGTGGGTCCTTGAGCACGGCCCTTAACCCTCACTGCTCCAGGGGGCTTTATGTAACCCTGTGTTCTGACTTGGGAAAGGTGTAAGTCGCTTTGGATAAAAGCGTCTGCTAAATGACAGTAACATTATAATGTAAATCATTGATATTTTAAGAAGTATTTATACATAACTTACTAGTTCTCTGAAATCTTTTACGCTCAGTAATTAGTGCACACTGAAAAAAATATTTGTGACCAAAATGTGACTTTTCTTTTTCGTGTCCAGTCTTTTAAAAAAAAAAAGGTTATACAATGGTGTGTATGTAGCAGCAACTGTACATATTGCTCAGTTTACGGATCATAGAAATTAAATCACATGAAATGTGCATGGGCACAAAACCCAATCACTACCATTGATCTCGATACAACTGGCTAAATCTTGGAGGAGCGGGAGGACAGATCTGACCCACAGGATCCAGACAGATCAGTCAGAGGTAGTCATCCTCACTGGAGAGGGACGATAGACCATCATTATCGGTAAACACAGAGTCCTGTGATCCATCAGAGGAACGTGGGCTCATGCTCCATAGCTGCGAGGCAAAGGTCCAGCTCCAGCTGCACGGTTGCCCCACGCGCCCCAGCAGACGTGCCAGCTCGGCTGCCTCCCGCCAGTAAGACATTCACCTGCTTTGCCCACGTGAGCTCCGCTGCTTACTCATGGAGGTGAGCATCTGGCTGATGTATGAGGTCAGGAGGTCATCCATTTTGTAGCCCTGTTTATTATAAAAAGTAATCGTCAATGACCAGCTTGTACTTCAGAAGAGTGGACAGTAGCCTTTCTACACTCTGCTGTAATGCTACACTCAGAACTGAAGTGAATGTATAATAAGAATATAGTAAGTTTAAGGAATTTTTTAATAAGACATACTTAATAAGGCATAGCTGAATCCCAAGATTATAACATTGTTCTCACCAGTGAGGTTTCACAGAGCAGTTTGCTCCCTCGCACCAGGTTTCCAATAGTGATGTGGAAGTAGGTGTTTCCGCTGCTCCAATTAGAGATCTTTGTAAAGGTGTGTGTGGTTAAAATGTCCTAAATGAAAGAGCCGATCAAAATGGGGCAGAGTTACTTCTTTACTCACAGCGACCTGTTTCTGAGACACTTGACATCATCAGGATAATCAGAAGCACCTTGGTTTTGGGATCAATGAGGCTGACTCCATGTTTGTTGATGGCAATTAGCAGGATCTCAGGAAAGTTTGGTTCAGTAGTTTGCTAAATAAATAAAAAAAGAGAAGAACTAACTTAAATAAAAATACTTAATAAATATTGTAAATTGTCATCAGCACTGTGGATTTTATTTATTACCTTCACTTCAAAAAACGCTGATCCAAATGTTGGCCACTTATAAATAATCTTCAGGAACATTAGCTTGGCCTCCTCCCTTGACTTTCCTGCCTGTTTGTTGAAGTATGCCACGACTGACTGTGATAAAGAAAAGAGCCAATAAGAATCGAGCTCAGATTCTGCTGACAGTCTTTCATAATGTGCATCAGCAGCTCACCCTCTTCCAGTCATCAGGTGAGAGCTGGCGGAGCAGGTCCTGAGGGATCAGCTCCTTTAGCATCTTGGGAATGCTGGGAAAGTAGGATTTATCATCCTCAAACTTGACCCGGTAGATCAGAGCTCCCAGCTGGAAGACTTCCTCTCTAGAGCACTTGTGGTAGCCACGGAGGTATTTAGGAAGCTCCTGGATCAAAGCAGGAGAACATGAAGGATATGAGATGATACCTGCACTGGAGACCCTGCAGTATGAACTTCTTATGAATAATCATGGACATTATCTTCTGCTTAGATCAATTTGTACCAAAATATGTTCAGCATTATTTAGCTGATGCAAATACACAGATGATTAATTGTGAAATATGTTCAGCTCACCTGGTAATAATGAAAGATAGAATCTGCAAAAGAGTCTTTTCCAGGAACTGTGTTTGTCCAGAGCTTCTTCATAAAGAAGACTTGGTAGGTGAGTGAAGGCACTATACCTGTTACACCAGAGAATTCAGTTATGATTAATGATTCACAAGAATCATTTTCCACAAATACACAAACTTATGTTAAATAATTAATATTCCACATTTTAATAAAGAATCTCTATATAGATGAAACCATATTAGTTAAAGAATTAATTTTCTCTGGATTCTGTACAACTGTAAATTTCCAACTTAGTGGGAACAGTTTGGGGAAGGCCCTGTGCACAAAAGAACCTCCAAAACATTTGGGATGAATTAGAACAGAGATTGATTCAGGTCCTGTCATTTAACAGTTTCTGACCTCACAAAATGCTTTTTTGAATGAATGGACAGATTTTCACAGTATAGATGTCCTCATACTTTTGTTCATATAGTTCTTGTGATTGGTGGCCAATTTATAGAATATAAAGTAAAATCATAGAACATATATAAACTTAACATTTTTAATCACAGTGACTGCGTTACCATCTTTTGCAGGTCTGGCTTTTCTGATCCAGTCAGTAAGATGACGAACAAAGTCAAAGAAAAAATCCCCTTCTGGGACACTTATGACCTGTGAACCATTTAAATCACCAATTACACAGATTTATAGAATTAAACATTCTGTCTTTTGGTAAAATCTATATTGTGTATCATTTGTTTTTAGAGTGAAAGCTGTAAACATTTACTATAAAGCACTTACAATGTATTAAAGAATTTATTAATGAATAAACACAGCTCTGTGTTTAACTGTTACCTTATCTGAGATCTTAACGAACAGGCTGAACCCATCTGAAGATTTAAGCAGCAGCCTGTTGGAGATGTTCAAACAGAAATCCTTGGCCTTTGTGCTGGATTCAACCTCAAAGGCCTGAAGTGGAGAAACAGAATGAACACAACATGGGTTACACGTTTAGAGAGGTTTGTTGCTCCACCATGCCATCTGTACCAGATTATTGATCCACCATTGTGCTACCACAGAAGAAAATTACAAAAGAACAGATTATCTCATCACACGTTACCTCATCAGTGTCATCTGGAAAGTACACTTTATGAAATATCTGGGTGGTCTTGTGCTGGATAGCTTCCACCTCCACCAGGTGAGGGGGGTACTTCCTCGAACCATTCCTATTTCAGAACATTGACTTCTATCAGAAATATAATGCTCAGTGTATAGGATGTTAAATAACCGAAATATCATAATCACAGATGTGGGCAGTGATCATTTGCAACACCCACAGACACTAACCTGGAATAAGATCACTTGATTGTAACAACTTAACTGAATAAACACTGTATGTAGAAGAAAATGTACAAGCTTCATCTTACAGTTACCTCAGAGCTTTCTGCAGCCTCTGCATACAGTCGGATGAAAGTGGGTGGTGTTTTTTGGACTGCAGGAATCTCTGGATGTGAGGCAGAAGGATGTTACTGGGAGGGAAGAGACCAGTACACAACCAGAGCAACTCCCAGCCTTTCTCCTCACTGTACCTGCTCAGACACACAGATATAAAGCAGCCTGCACTCAATTACACGTTATTTAAATAAAAATTACTTTTAGTAATAATTAGCAAACAGAGTTGCAGTTCATTTTATTAAAAGGCTGATGTTCACTCCTTATTCTAAAATGCTGCTAAAAAAGTGAATGATGGTGTTATAATGAGTGCAAATCGTACTTCACATTATTCTCAGTGAGCTGTTTTATAATCTGGCAGAAGATCTCATCTTTTAGAGGCTCCGCCTTCAGTGCGCCCTCAAATATCTGATCGGTGAGTTCATTCACAGATCGAGTTCGTTTAGAGGGATAATCACCCATATACTTCATAATGGGTGCACAGAGTTAGTAAAGGTTACAACCTCATTGCAATTGAAAGTAATTAATAACATTAAAAAGACAGTGAATTAAATACAGTGAGTAAAACAGTATCAGTATTCCCTCTGAGATTAATAAAGTATTCAGATAAACAACAAAAAAAAACATTCAATAAAATCTAAGTTGATTGAATCTAAAATCATCACATATAGAAAACAATATTATTATGAATTCAGTTTTAATGTTTTAATAATTTAAAGTGTGTGTGTGTGTGTGTGTGTGTTGTGTGTGTGTGTGTGTGTGTGTGTGTGTGTGTAAAGATGTAAATGTTAAGACCCTGGTTCCTACTTAAACATTCTAACAGAAAAGGATATCGATGAAGGCCATGCAGGCGTCCTGAGACAGATCCTCATGAGCAAGGACCTTCTTTAGCAGCGGTTGTTTAAGAGGTTCTCGAGTGCAGCAGTACAGCTTGTCTTTCCCTCGATTCTTTGTGATCATCACACGGCTGAGTGTGTGCTTCGGGGGCGGTCTGAGGAGGAATCAAAGGAGTGAACTCTCAAGGTATTTAATTAAAGTTCCATTTCTTAACATTCACTTTAATTGAAATGATTTCAAATGTTATTATTAAGCATACAACATTTATTCAGCACAAACACACTAACCACATGTATGAACATAAATACATAAGAGTCATAGTCAATAAAAGTAATGAATGAATTGTTGATTTTGATGCTGGAATCACAGTGAGTCTGGTTCCGTTACCTGAAGTAATCGTAAGAGAACTCCTCCAGTGTATATGGCTTTATCTGCTCTACACTTTCCAGGTGGGTGACCTGAGACACCCGCACAGACTCCTGACGCTGGTCTGGTGTCATGGTAACCAGAGCCTAAGAAATGTAACATTACTTTATTACCATATTTGAAATGGCACAGTGTTTAATACAAACAAAGAGTTATACTTTACTAACCACCACGTCTGGATGAGGTCTAGTGACAGTGGGCAGGACATAGACGTAGTCGGCAGGGAAGTCTCCTCTTTGTTTGGTCCTGTCGTTGATGCCGTGAGCCCAGCCAGACGTCATGACCTGCTCCCCTGTGTCCTGATCCAGTAAGATGAGGTCACCTTTAATGAAGCTCAGGAACGTGGAGTCATCACCTACTGTTCAGGATGAGATAGAGCTGAATCACAGCAACACGTCTCAGATACATGTAAATAAAACCAGGGCTATCAAAGCACACAGACTGAGACAAGAGTGAGACAAATAACTCTTTAAACTCTTTGATTTGTTACTTTTGTTAAATAGTTCATCCTGTAAACACTTTTATCAGCATCAGCTGCTAAGTATCGAAAGGAATATTTGTACCTGGATTTGGATTATTCTGCAGTGCTACTACAAATTTGGACCTCTTTCTGAGACCCTCGAGGAAGGTGACCACCAGGTCTCTGATGTCCTCGGCATTATTGGAGGTGAAAGTGTACTCCTCTCCTTTGATGGTGGCTAAAGTAAAGTTCTGACCCTGCAACTTCGCTCCTCTACTGCTGGACACTGCAGTGATTTCTGAAAATGAAAGTTCCAGAAGAACCTGCTCCTGCTCGTCCACAAAGTAAACACCGGTCCAGTTTACAGCCACAATGACATCGTTTTTCGGCAGACTGGGGCCTGCAGAGATTCATGTAGGAGAGAGGATGCTGTTGGTCTTAAGCACATTGCTAAAAACATTGACTGGAATCAGTTCATAAACAATAAAACAACAAACCGGAAAATTTAAAGGCTTCATAGAATCTGGAGAACAATAAAGGCCACTTATATCGGGCAAAATCCACCACTTCCTCCCTGATCCTCTGAGGATCCACGTGCTTCTGAGTATAAACACCCTGTAACAGAAAGACGTCAGTCACACAGCCCTAACCCCACCATCAGATTTAGGATCTACATTTTATTTTTGAGTTTTTTTTTCTCATCTTTGCAGTAAAGTGTTCTATGCAGAACCTTCTTATGGGCCGCCATGATGAGGTGCGCCCACTTCTCCACGGTTTTTGCAGTGCTGATTTCACGGTCAGGGATGTAGGACGGTATCAGACTGATCAGACGTTCAACCCGAATCTCGGAACCATAATCCACATAGTACTGCTGAGAGGCTAGTTCTGCTAAGTCATCCTAACATGAAGAATCAGAGGATCAGAGACTGAAGCATGATGTATAATCTCTGCACGTCAGCTTTGTTACCACCCTGCCCTTCTCTTACCCTGTCACAGCGATACTCTCCAAATTTAACCCCTCGTACAATCTGCTGGTAGATGAGGTTGGTAGCCACTCCGTCTTCAGTGGGGTCATGCCACGGTGTGAAGATCTCCTTCCTAAAGAACAGCCTCCAGGGAGCATTGCGCTCCTGAGCCCCCTGCTCTTTAGCATACTGCTCACACTGAGACACGGCGTCCATCACGTGGTCATTACCGCTGCCCAGAGAAGATACCTAACAACACCCGACCACACTTATAGTTATGCCAGAGACCACACCCACAGTGATGTCTAAGGCATCCTGTAGCAGTTCAGTATCATTAACATTACACAATACAGTATAGATGATGTAAGAGCTAATGTACCTTATCAAACAAAGCAATGTAAAGAGAGAAACCAAAGCGATCCCGCAGGCTGATCTTATCAGAAAGAGCGTTGCAAAGTTCTTTGGCCGTAGTTGCTGAGTCGGTCAGCAGTGTCTTCGTTGTCCCATCCATAAATGTCACAGGTAGCATGATGGGTTTCTTAGACTTAGTGGCCTAATAACATTTATATAAATATGATGTGACAAACAATTGGTGCAGAAATAAAGTCTTCAGTGAACTCAGAGATAAAAGTTAGAACCTGCAGCTCAAGCCACGATGGAGGCTGAGTTCTGGTACTGTTTACAAATGTTCTCCTGAGTCTCTCCTCACAGTATGGAGCATAACCTGGAGGTCCTCCACCAATGAAATTCCTCAGATACTGCAGCCACAAAGCAAAAACATTACATCACATTGAGTATTACATCATCTAGCCCTGTTTAATGTTTGGTGTATGGTGTTTGGTGAGGATGAGATCAGGCTGTAGGTGTACATTCCATTATGTAAAATGAACTTGTGATGCTTTATTTAAAAAAGGAAAAAACTGAACCTTCACCTTGACAAACTTTTCGGAGGGGGAGAAGCAGCCCACACAAAGTGACAGGAGGATCCAGCCGCGAGCATGGCTGCTTTTGGACGGGTTCTGGTTCAGCTGTTTACAGATCTGACAGTATATCTCATCTCTGTAAATCAGATTTAAACAGATCAAAGCAAATCATCTGAAATGATTTCTGAAAAGATTTCTGACTGTAGAACAGCACTATTTAAACAAAGTTCAGACCTCAGCGGGGCGGCACGGTGGCATAGTGGTCAGCACATTCTCCTCTCAGCGGTTCGAATCCCCATCTGGGTGGAGTTTGCATGTTCTCCCCATGTCCGCGTGGGTTTCCTCCGGGTTCTCCGGTTTTCTCCCACAGTCCAAAAACATGGATCAAGTTAATTGAGTTCTCCAAATTGCCCCATATAGAGTGTGTTTGAGTGAGTGAGTGTGTGTCCAGCGATGGATTGGCGCCCTGTCCTGGGTGTACCTGCCCAGTGCCCAAAACGTTCTCCCCTGGATGGGCATGGGGAACCCCACCGCGACCCTAATAGAGGATAAAAGCGGGTGATAATGAATGAATGAATGAATGAGACCTCAGCGCAGGACGCAGGATTCCATTCCCGATGATAAAGTGAAGCTTCTCCAGGTTGGATGTAGGTCGATCCTCCAGCATGCTGTTCCCATGAATCGTGTTCTCACCATCATTCAGACGCTTCGCCACCTGCAGCACAAACATAAAGGTTACAGGTTCTAAAGCTGCATGTCTCCTGCGAGAGCTCCTGATTCGGAGACGTGGCCCCTCACCTCCTCAGTGATCTTTGACTTCTTCTTCAGGGTTAGAGAGACAAGCTTGTGACGCACGCTATTCTTTTTATGACTGTCAACATGAGAGTTCTGCAGGAGGTTTAATACAGGAACTTTTAAAATCATGAACTGGACACAGTAAAGTTTCTGAAACAGACCCTTCCTCACCTCGCCCTCCCCCTGAAGAGACTGCAGCTCACGTTTGTAGGTTTTCTTTCCCAGCGTCTCATATATTTTAGTCATAACTGGAATCTTCTCACTACCATCGCTGAGCGCAGTGTGATATTTGGGTTCAGGCAGATCACCCATAAAGCGTAGAACAGTGATCCATACGGCCAATGCTGCCTACAGACAAAAGAAATAAAAACAGCTTCACCATCTGTAATCTGAAAGCTTCAAGCATACAGCTGTTGAAGTGTATCAATACTGTAACAACACTGTACCAACAACACACCATAATCTGTACACTGAACAACCTGTAACCTGTATTAACTCTATAATAACATTTAAATCATATTTTAATAAACACTGTAATGGTTCTGTAAAATCCGGTAATAAACACAGATGAAGTACCAGTTGGTCACCCTCATCGTCGTGGAAGAGTAATGGCTGCTTCAGCGGGCGGCGCATGTATGTGTGTGTGCTAGTGCCCTGAAAATATGTTGCTGCAAACTTAGCGAACTTGTATTCAGAAAGATCCTCCTCCTCTTCCTCAGGGAGAGGAAGAGCTTCATCCAAATCCTCCTCCTCAAACTCTCTCTTTGTCCTCTCCAGGTCCTACACACAGGTACATTGACTCAAGGTGGATATGAAACTATAAATAGGGTACAGGTGGGTATGGGGGCTGCCTTACCTCAAACCCTGCTGGTGCCTGCCCCTCCTGCCCAGGAAAAGAATTTGTGGTACCCAAAAAGCCAAACATCTTATCCACCATGTCGGAGTCATTGACAGGTTCGTGTCGAGCTTTCTCCATCTGCTCTAGCATCTCCTTCTTCTTGCGTGCCTCCTCTTTCTCCCTCTTCTCACGCTCAGCATCCTCTCGTGCCAACTGTGCTAGTCTCTCCTGGTGTTTCCGTTCTGCCTCTGCTTTGGCACGCTTGGCACTCATCTGGTACCTGAGTTTTTCCTCCTCAGCAAGTCGCATCTTCTCTGCATCTAACCGTCGCTTGTACTGAGGAAGAGAAATGATGATGTTGATGAGGAATATATGTCAGAAATAAAGCATATGCTTCTGTGCTCACCTCTCCTTTAAGGCGATGATAAAGACGGCGAGCGATCATTCCTCTTGTATAAGCCTGGATGGTGATCACCGCCCACAGTCGGTGCCTGAACGCTCTCCGCACCATGCAGCCTCGACACCTGGCCTGGAACAGAGTCATCCTCTGCCGGGTCACATGATATGTCTGATAAAGCTTCCTGGATCTGTGCAGGGCCTGGAGACGTGAGAAACCTGCACGCATCTAGCACAAAGAAAATAAATCAGAGTTACTATGGTTCTGAGAAAGTGGGCTCATTTTCTCCCATCCTGCTTGGCTTCTCTGTCTTTTCTGCAGAGTGACTACAATGGAACTAATTAAATGGTCTCTCAATGCTATTGACACTATCTTCTCAACAAGAAGACAGAGTTCGGGAGAAGCCACCTAACAGAATGGAACCGCAGCTGGATATACGATGGACGCGTGGGGGAAGTGGCAGAACGTGTGTCTGCTGCCTCTGTCCATGGAGGAGGGAGATGTTTATCTATTTGGATTTATGATCATGGGTATTCTGCTGATTGGATTAGGCATTGCCTTGGTGTAACAGGAAATTAGGAGTGTTGGGTCAGTGGTCAAAAGCCACCAGATACTACTCAACACGACTGATGTGTTGAGCAGAGCCATGGGCACTTAGACTGTGACTTCTAATCACAACATGGAATCGATCTTGGATAATCTCTCGGCTCTGCGAATGAGTTTGGAGGATTGTGAGAGCAGAAATTCACAGGCTGTTTCGACTACTATGTTATATATGTGCTGTGTGCTAAAAGGAGTTACTAAACTATGCTCCTTTAGGAACATAGTCTGGTGCTGTTTTTATCACCTGTCTTTTCCCAATGTATTCCATCCACTTTTTGAATTTTCCCATTGCGGGATTAATAAAGTATCATCAATCAATCAATCATACCTTTAAGGCACAGTATGTGGTCTTAATTTTTAGGTTATTAAAAATAACTAACATATATATATATATATATATATATATATACATAAACAAGAAAATATAAACATGGACATTTGTACAAACAGGACTTTAAACATTGTCATTGTTCCAACAGGTGTGTATGAGGACAGGTGCAAAGACAAGTGGATGAAAAGACAGATTCTAAAAGTGTCATTAGTTTAGAGTTGGTGAGTTGTTCTGATATTGATTATGCGATTGGCATCATGTGATCAGTAAACTGAGAGGTCTCGGTATAAAGAACAGAATGTGAAGGTTTTATTATGATAAAGACTCACAGCGCTGTAATTTCTCCTACAGTAAAAACCTCTCCATGTCTTCTGAATCATCAGCGCTGATTTCTTAATCTTCAAAAAGTTTGACCTGTAAAACAGGAACTGTACAGTGAATCTGTGTCCAACCCTCCAACCGCATAGCTTGATTACTATTTTACTGTTAAATCTTTTAGCTGTGGAACATCAGCTGTGTATCAGTACTGAACCTGGGGTGTAAATAGGATTCAGTTTAGATATTATGGTTTGAAATACAGCTCCATTAAAAACATCCATCACTACACATGTGTTGATAAAGCATCAACACAAACCTGATTCCTGTTCCTTCTTATAAGTATGATTACAAACCTGTCCTTAAAACCTCGAACGACTTTCTGAATCAGGATAACCTTGTCAGTGATGGCTTTGTCTCTCTCAATTTCCAGCAGCATGTCATGATGATCCTGCCCAAAACATCAGTAAAAAAAATGACACACTGGCACACATGCATGCACACACACAGATCAGAGGAAATAGAATATAAATATTTAAACAGTGGTATAAGTACAATCATTATATTTCTCCTGAACTATTGTGTAGTGAGGTAAGGCCGTTGACCCTTAATTCAAGCACAATGAAATTAAACCAATCAGTTTTCAAACTCATTAGCATTTTACTCTCTTCACAAACTCACTTCCTAGCAGGATGAATTGACAGTGCACTCTGTGTACCCTCACTGTGGGGAGCTTCCTGTTTTAGAGAGCTGAAAGTCGTGATAAAGCGACACTGAGAGGAAAAGTCCACATGAAAACGGACTGAGGAACAAACTTCCTTTTGAACCTTGACCTCTGGCTTTATGTTCCAAAAAAATGTCCAAGGTACAACTGGACATGACTACTGACAGTTTTTCATTGAACTGTTCCTGACATGACTTTTCCGATCTGACCGTTCCTAATATTGTTTATATATATGTTTTGAATATTGATGATGTTGCTGATCTGATCATTTTCGCTGGCTCATCCAAAAACAGCATTGGGATACCTTCAGAAAGATCTTGGTCTTTCCCATCTGCCAGTCGTCATCTCTCCCGAGCACAGCTTCTGCAATCCTCTGACAGGTTCCTCTGAGATCCTCCTGGAGAAGAACAAACCTGAATCAGGTGAGACTGTTCACTTTACATTCTGACTATCAAGACAGGGAGTGGTAGCTGAGTGTTTGGGGCGTTGGGTTATCAATCTGAAGGTTGTGGGTTCAAATCCCAGGTCCACTGATGTTACCAAGGTGGGTCCTTGAGCAAGACTCTTAACCCTCATTGCCCCATGGATGCTGTGGCCGACCGTATGCTCAGTTTGCAAGTCACTTTAAAGAAAAGCAACTGCTAAATGATGTAAAGTCCATACACTTTAAACACCTATTACATAAATTATCAATATTATACCTAGTTTAAAATTAAATATAAAATTAAATAAATTTTACTAATTCATTTGGCCATTATTGATTTTATGGATGTTATCTTTTGGATTTGTACTTCTGTGGGTCTCCTATTATCTCATATCTACATGGCTTTTTGATTTTTATCGGCATATTCATGCTTTTAACGTGTGTGAAGCTGCTTTAAGACAGTTAACATTGTAATAACAGGAATTATTAATTAATTCACTCATTCATTATCTTCTGCTTTATTTTTAGGGTTGGGAAGGGGGTTCCCCATGCCCATCCAAGGAAGAAACTTTCGGGCGCTTGGCAGATACACCCAGGACAGGGTGCAAATCTATCACTGGGCACCCTCACTCACACAGACACAGACACACACACACACACTATATGGGGCAATTTAGAGCATTCAATTTACCTTGATCCATAGTTTGTGGACTGTGGGAGGAAACCGGAGAACCCGGAGGAAACCCAAGCGGAAACGGGGAGAACATGGAAACTCCACCCAGATTGGGATTTGAACCTTAATCCCCAGTGCTGAGAGGCGAACGTCCTAACCACTAAACCACTAATAATTACAGAATGTAAAATACTAAATAAGAATCATGTTTTGGAAAATGATGATGTGAGTGTGAAAAACAGTTACCTGTTTGTATGATGGCTTTACTCCCGGCATCAGGACACGATAGCGATCCACAAACTCCACAAAGGTGTAGCGGATGGGGTATCCAGCCCGGCGGATCCGAATGGTTTCCATCATTCCTGAGTAACGGAGCTGCCTCACACACAGCTCCCTGTCAAAAAGCTGAGAGCGGTGTGAATGAGATACATAGGAGGCAGAGCCAAGGAAAATTAACAAACACAATCATCCAGGTTGAGCTTCCTCACTCATCAGTGTGAGTAAATATCACCGCATCACATGTCCTTAACATCCATAACATCACAAACACAAAGCTTCCCGAAGCACTGATGATCCCAGGACACCTTAACATTCAAAACATCTGTTCTGCAGAACTATAATAAAGTTAAATGGATTACAGTCACTTTAAATAAACCAACTAGTTTACTTTATGAATGTAAGGATGGTTTATTTTATTAAACTGTATAAACCAAATATTATAATATATTATAAACATAAATAATGATTAATTACTTATCATCAAATAAACAACACAAATATAAACGTGAACAATTATAAAGCATCATAAATTAATATAAACTATTAAACATAAACTAAATATATATATATATAATATAACATAAACTAAATATAAACATGATCATCTTTAGTCAACAAAAAAAACATAGAGCATCAGGTTCTCTGTTCATGTTCTCTTTACAGCAAAGACTCTCACCATCGGCTTCTTGTACTCGTTGGGTTTGATGCAGCGCACGAAGAAAGGCTGACACACGCTCAGTGTTCTCATCAACAACTCCAGAGAACGTTTAAACTGACTGCTGAGAGTCGGGGAACGCTTCCTTGTCTCCGCCCCCTATATGACAGGAAACATACACACACACCACACACACACACACACACACACACACACACACACACACACACACACACACACACACACACAGTGTGAAGTTAGGGATGAAGGAAAGTAGAGATGAGGAGGAAGCTTTAAATCCTGATCTCTGCCTGTGTCACTCTCTCTCACCCCTCATCACTCGACCCCTGAACCACTTTCATCCCTATTTCTGTGAATGCTTTCTTCCTCAAACAGGACGCTGTTCAACACCAGCAGACTGGATGTGACAGATACATGATTAAGCAAAATGTGGAGGATAAATCTGCTCAGACCTTGTGATGGGACCTTCAGTTCCTTAGGGAGAATAAATGTTTATCTGAAAACCACACAGTAAGCAGGTGACACAATGCACAATTATACTGTGTTATAAATTCATTTATTTATTCTCCGCTTTATTCTCTACTGGGGTTACGGCGCGGTTCCCCCATGTTTCAGGCTCTAGGCTGATACACCTATGACACCGATTTACTGTTGGCACACTTACTCACTACCTCACACAGAGTGAGTGTGTAGGGGTAATTTATAGCAGCCATTTTTTTTACCTTGAATCCATGTTTTTGGACTGTGAGAGAAAACCAGAGAACCTGGAAAAAGACCACGTGGACACCCAGATTGGGATTCAACGTGCTAACCACTAAGCCACCGTGCCATCCGTGTTATCAATTAACTTAATTAATTCTGTTAAAATATATAATGCTGTAAATTACAGTAAAGACACACCGTTGATAATTATTACAACATTTAAAGTTTGTGGTCACAGTGCTTACCTTGAAGAATACACTTTATGATATATACAGAGAACATGTCTAAATCCCTATTGCCCGTGATTATACATTGGATGATATTGTAAGATAAAATGTCTTTTTCAAACACACCACATTTTTCACTTCCCGAAGCAGAGATGGAGAAGGACCTCACTCACAACAGGGTGGAGCCAAGGTTCAAAATCTCAGACTAATAGTCAACACAAAGCCCAAACCAATGAACTGCAAAATGAGTAAATAAACTGATGATGTCATGTTAATGTGTTAATGTTAATGTATTAATGTTAATAATGTATCAGGAAATCAAACATAAAACACAAAATGAAATAAGTATAAGTATTAGTATAAATATGAGTGATGAATGAACCACCACAGTTAGTTAATATAGAGAATATGTTAAAAGGTACACTTTGGGATTTTAGAACCTGGGTCATATTTTCATCTCATTGAGTCCAAATTTGTTCAATGAAATGGAATGTGTTCAGTGTGATCCACCAGGTCCATCAGTTTCAACGTAAACCTACAACTTTAATCATGATATATTTCAACATCTAACAACATGAAAAGAAACCTTTACTGAAGAAAGTGAAATGTGTGACTGTGGAAACAGGAGCTTCATTAATTCTCTGATTTATTTAGTTTACTTTAAAGTTAAAATAATTATATTTTTTTAATATGGATTCAGACTCAATACGATAAAAAGGTAAGAGCCAGGTTTAAAAAATAGTAAGTCAAAGTCTACCTTAAAACATACAACATGGCATGAGGAATACCTTTAGAGGATGTGGGATACTGTCCCCATAACCACACAGATACTGAAACAAAGACATTCCCAAAAAGACAGAGAAACAGACACTTTGAGAAGGAGATAACACATAATATATGTGTGTAAGAATTCAATATTTATAGACCTATGTTGCATCTATTGTTTACCTTATACCAGCACTGGATCATCGAGTAACATAACATCAAGTTTCTATAAAATATTCTGTCTTTCAATTAATAAAATGGGTCTGAAATTATTTCTGTAAATAATAAGCAGCACAATAAATTAATATAACAAATCTAATTAAGGTTCAAATGTATTCAAAAATCACACACTACTCTAAAGATTTAGATAAGATGTAATTACCATGGCAACATCAGCCTGAAAGATCTGCTTGATGAACTTGTTCTTGGATGAGTGAACCAGCTGGATGATGTCGCCATGAAGAGTGTCTCGGTTCTTCTCCAAAAATCCTGAACAAAATGTAATCACAGATCAGCTTTTCACATTACTCTGCATTGTTCTTTGTGTTCTGCTCTGGGTGGAGTGGTACCTCGAGTTTCGTAGTAAACGATGCCGGCAAAGTGCTGGATACCAAACTGAGTCTCATAGCTGTTTTTGGGTGGGATGTAGTTGGTGTTTAGTTTGTGTTGAGAGTTTAATTTGTTCAGCATGGTGGTGTCTGTACCCTAAACCCCCCCCCACACACACACACAGAGTTAAACACATTTATCATACTGTCATCTTAATAAAGATGTTATAAAAGTTACATACTGCAACATCTTACTCTCATTTTGTTTCTCTATATTTGTTTGTCTCTCTTATATCTCTCATATCACTTTTACTTCATTATTTTATTTCTCTCATACCTTGCTTACATCTCTCTCATATCTTTTGCATCCTCTGTCCCTATCTTATCTTTTCTTATCTTTTTTTCTCCCTCTCTCATAGTCTTTCTTTCTTGCTTCCTCTTGCTTTTCTTCTTCTTTCTCCTTTCTTCACCTTTCTCACCCTCTCTGTCTTTGTTTCTCTCTCTCTTCTCTCTCACCTTAGGAAACTTGCTCTCCTCGTCGATGAGGGATATGATGTTCATGGGTTTGATGGCGATCATGTCCAGAGCATCCTGGTTATCTGTGAACTCGATGTGTTGCCAGTTGATGTTCTCCAGGTTGTACTCCTCCTGTTCCAGCTTAAAGACATGACGCACGAAGAACTGCTGCAGGTTCTCATTGGCAAAGTTAATGCACAGCTGCTCAAAGCTGCAAAATTTTATTAAGAATTTAGCTACTTTTTCCCAGAGAAATCTGAACTTATATCTCTAAATATAGTCTTTACCTGTTTATGGTGAAGTTCTCAAAGCCAAAGATGTCCAGCAGCCCGATGGACCTGCGCATGGCTTTAGGCTCGTGTGATGGAGGTTTGTAGATTGCAGCATTTATTTTCTCCACTATCCAAACAAACAAGCGCCCATATATACCCTGATTGAGAAGAGATTGAGTGTTACACATTGAGAGAAAGGTGCACAATTCAAAACAGATGTGTAATGAGATGATTCCACCTTGACGAAAGCATCCCGGACGTCCAGCGCCTGTTCCATGCTCAGAGGAGTGGAGACGGTCTCTCCTCGAGTGATGATGGTGCGACTGGTCAGACAGTTCATCAGGTCCTTACAGTCCACCTACAAACCAAACTCAGATTTCAGTTATTCTTGCATTTTGTAAAAGTTTCATTTCTCCCAGATATACTTATGTGAGATATAAAGTCAAACTTAAAAGCATGTTCAGACAGACACTGATTTAAAAAATACACACAACCAGTTGTATAGTATCACATTAGGGTAGGGCCTTTTTCACTTCCATATGCCAACAAATCGACATCACATTTATATTTATAACATTAGTTTATAAATGACTCTCTTAAAATTCATTAACACCCCGATCAAACAAAGCTCTGCAGTTGCAGGAGCACATAAGGAAAGTCTTTCTACAGAATTTTCAACATTACCTCTAAGAGTTTAGCAGCTGTGATCAGCTCAGTAGATCGCACCACCTCACAAGCATCCAGGTTATCATACATACGAGCTGAAATGAACAATAATTACAGATAAGGAAACTTCACAAAAGATCAAAGATTTCTCTTTACAACCCAATGAGTTCCATATAAACTAAAGATAATATTTTGTAACTTTTAGGTACTACTGACCTTCATAGTTGATGTTGCCCATGTGCAGGATAGAGGCCAGCAGTTTGGAGATCTCCCAGTTCTCTGTATCTGTGAACATGAGAACCTTCATTGCTGAGCGGATGTTGGAGTACTCCTTCTGATCATCACGTCCATCACACACTGTACACTTTCCCTAAGGGAAGGATGTTAGTAGGGTTTATAAATTAAACAGTTTCTCATAGTGTGTGTGTATGTACACATGTATAAAGTGTGTGTACTGACAATGATGAGGTAAGTATAATCTGTAGCTTTTCCCAGTCCCAGTTTCTTCTTCTGGTCTGAAGTCATTCCCTCCAGCATGCAGTAAAATATGTGATAGTTCCTCTCATCTTTCGCCTGGTGAAGAGACAGAAGGAAGAAACTGTAAAGTTTAACCATAAACATGTTTAACAAAGAGAGTTTCATCAACTACATACTGATTTCATAACATCCATTAATACTGCAAATAAATAACATTTAACATCATTCAGAATGCCATCTAATAATGTGGTGATTTTATACATGAAACTGGGCAAGGTGCTGCACTCATACCTGTCGACACACTCTGGACTTCTCCAGCAGGTACTGTTCGATTTTTGCTCCTTCAATGGCACCTCTCTTGTTAAAATGGATGTCTATATATTTCCCAAATCTACTGGAATTGTCATTACGGATGGTCTTAGCATTCCCAAAAGCTGTATAGGAAAAAAGGTACATAATTTGTGAAGGACTGTGACATGGTTCCAAAAGTCCTGGGATGTTATTATCACTTTTCTGTGTATAAGTAAATCATGTCTGCATATTGGGTACTGGGTATCAATACATAAAAGACACCATTTTCAGTATTTCTCTGTAGGTAACCATGGTAACACTACACACTCTATAGATTTCATAGATTGATATAAAAATGTTCTACCCTCCAGAATGGGGTTTGCTTCCAGAACTTGCTGCTCAATCCATGAGTGTTGCCCACTGATAGCAGCCAAAAATTGCAGAATCAACTTTGTACTCTCTGTCTTCCCCGCACCAGACTCACCACTGACAGAGTAGATAAAAGCACAGCTTATTACATCATTAAATGAATAGTAACAGCATCAGTAAGATCAGAATTTGATCTTAAACTTAGAAAAACATTTAATTAGAATGAATTTAAAAAAATCACAACATCAACATTTAAAACCCGAAGGAGCCCTAATCTGAAATAAGGATGTAGGATACAGATAGCAGACCTGATGATGCAGCACTGGTCCCTGTTATTCCTCTGCATGTTGAAGTAACAGTTATCAGCGATGGCAAAGATGTGAGGCGGCATCTCACCAATCTTCTTGTTGGTGTAAAGTCGAATCTGATCCGGAGTGTAAATAGGGAGAAGCTGGTACGGATTCACTGCCACCAATATCGACCCGGTATACGTCTGAATAAATACAAAGAGGTGATGATTTACACACCAAAGCCAGACTACACAATCCACACATTCCACCATCTGAGATAAACAACATCATGCTGCTGAAACACTGCACTCAGCTCCAAATGTACCGACACCCTCAGGTGGACATGAGCTAGCTGAGGGGTCTTTATTTTTTTAAACATATGATTTTCCTTCTAAGTTGTTGTATTGTATTTGTACTCTGTAAGATTTTGTATTTTATTGTAAATTATTATTATATTCCTTTGTTTTCTCAGTGTTTTGAATTTTGATTTGTTACAATAACATTTGTTTAATGTTTTATTTTTAAAATATGTAAATTTTACTCAGATTTGGACAAAACATAAATCACATTGGGATTTCAAGATATTAAAGATTTTCAGAATGTATAATATTATTAATGTATAATGACATTAAAGTTTTGAAAGATTAAGCCATCTGCAGGTGTGCTCATATCTTTGGAACTAATTGCATTTCTGAAATGGACATGGAAGTGAACACAGCGTATGATGATTTAACCCGGCATGTGGGTGAGAACACAGAGGGATGAAATGAGTGGTGTTGGTTTTCAGATAACGGTACAGCACAGCGCTGGTGTCACGTTACAATGGCATGTAGAAATACACAGCAGTGATGAAAAGAGCAGTTGTACCGAGGCCTGAGCTGTACTCACCCTGCCTCCACAGTTCGTCTTCATAGAGACAGAGAACAGAGAAAATGGAAAAGAAATAGAGAACAAGACAGAGGGAGCCGTGGATGGAGAACAACAGATAAAAGGCTTTAAAGGCAAAACAACAGTATATATATAACTTTTTACAAGAAATATCTCAACATGAAACTACAAGACAGTTTAACAAGGCTCCAACTGCAGCATCCTGGTCTGAGCTGTGATTAACTGGTGTCAATGAGATTGATGGGGATTGAACAGTTCCCTTTGCTCCCCTTTGGCTGAACATTTGTGGGATTCAATCTGTTTTTGGATGGTGTTTTAAAAGATGTTTTTAAAGTCATAAAGGCTAATTATTATTAATAACACATTGTATGAATGGATTGTTGTAGTTCAACTGATTTGTAGAACGCACTGATTTAGAAACAATGAAAGAGTAGCTGCAGTCAGTGACCTACATATATCAGATGTTCTCTATAGCGGATGAGCAGGTTTCGGAGAATTCCAGCCTCATTTAAGTCCCCTAGGCGGATCATGTCTTCCACGCCATGAATGGAGGTGGGGTGCATCGGCTTAATGTTGGTGGCATTTTGGGGGGAGATCCAGTGTTCCTGAAGGAGAACAGAGAACAGCAAGAACACATCTCATTCCAAAACCAGAGATACTTTTATAAAAAAATGCTTCAGTTACACTTCTAACCTTTAATTAAAAATAGACTTTTACAGAAATAAGTTAGTGAGGTGATCACACACACACACACACACACACACACACACACACACATTTGGATAATGATTATCCAAACATTCTAAAATAGAACAAATACATCATTCATTTCGACCAGTGCAGCAAACAAACACATTCAATTATAAGTTTGTATAATGTTTAATGTATAATGGAATTTTAAAGTCTGTTTTAGAGTTCTGTTGTGTGTGACAGAGAATTTTCTCCATCACACACAACAGGGGTGTGAAAGGGTTGATTGTAATGTTTGTAATGATGATTAATAACCTACATTGCCTTCATCATCCAGGACCTGAATTTGTCCCGAGTCACAGAGTTTAACCACCGCACCGATAGGCACCTCAAACTCCCGGCCCGTCTTCAGGTCCAGCCACACGTAGTCTCCCTAAGACACCATGACAGAGACATCAATATGTTCAACATCTGGGAACCTGTCTATATCATCAGCTCATTTTGACAAAAACAGACAGCAGTCACAAAAAAAGAAATCATATTAATAAATAACATTACTAGGTCTTAATAAGCACTCATACATTTCACCACAAGGGGGCTGCAGCGGGTTATGTAAGCTCTACTGTTTAGAACGATGTAGCAAATCACACATAAAATGACCAAGGTTTCACCCAGCACATAAGTATCCTGTAAATAACCAAAACTGAGTTTAAAAAAGTACCAAGAATCAACTATAAGTTTCAACCAGTTGCAGCAGCAATGCAGATGCCAGTAAGAACTAATGTTCTTGGTTTGGTCCTGTCACTGATATCATATATGACATTATTAAAAGATTAATAATCTCTCAAACACTCACACACACACACACACACACACACACACACACACACACACATACAGTGCACATACCGGGAGCAGAGTGGTGTGTTTGACAACTGTATTGACGTTCCTCAGAAGAGCCCACTTGGCCTGGTCTTTCTCATACAGCTGAACGTAATCCCGTCTCCTGAACATCCTGCACTAAACGATCCCGTCACCCACACAACTGGCTCCTTATCAGCTGACCAATCAAAATCAGTAACTCTCCTTAACTTACTTCTTCACTTAACTACATCACGTAAAGAAATAGACCTATAAAGGATCCACATGTATCCCATCTGTCTGAACAAACTCACATATAAAGTTCCATCAGAACAAAACACACACACAAACACACACACACACACACACACACACACACTGCCTTCCAACTACACTATAGTCTGATTCCTCAGTCCTCACAGCTTCACCGTGTCTCTATCTGTTCTTACAGGACTGTGAGGAGAGGTGAGAATGAGGGAGGGTGGAGAGTTCGGATATAGGAGGATCCCATGATAATATATAGCTTTCTAATTAACAAAGTCCACTGGAGGAGAATCAATACAGGCACAGGGAGAACCCAACACCACGAGGACGCAGCTGTCATGTCCAGTGTGGACGTTACCCAGGCAACTGGGACATGAATAATTTATCTAAAGAAGCTTTAGAGCTCACTACTTCTGTTTCTTATTCAGCACACACAAAGTAAATAAAAGAAACTTCACCAGGTCAACCATACTGACAGTTTCTTATTCTAAATTTTAAAAGTACACACTGACAAGAAAATAAAAAACAAACAGTTTACAAACTCTTAATATTGGTTGAATTATCCAATGAGATAATAACAGAGCTTGAGCTCAATGTACAAAGAGCCCAATCAAATCTCCACTCTAAAGTACGGCGGAGGATCAATTATAGTTTCACTGTATTTCATTCAGGACTCCTTCATTTAAGATGCATTACACCATAAACTTTATTAGTACCATCAGAAAAATACGATTCTTATACTGATTGGTGTTGCAGGGCTGCTGAGCTCTATTGCAGCACTTGCAGGGTAAAAAAAATTAAAACACTCTGAACATGCAGCCAGTCCACACAGAGCATTTAAGCTTAAAATATAAAACCAGCAAAACCATGATTATATAAAAACTAATTTAATTTACTACAATTTTACAATTTGTACAATTTTTCTACAAAGGTCTCTGCAGAATAAATGAAAAAGATAGATTTAATTAAATTACTGAATTATTCACATATTTACAGCCTCTCTGTCACAGTTTTACCCTGACCGGTTCTGATTCCTGAACTGAAAAGATTTTTTTAAGAAGAAGAATCTAGAAGCCAGGTTGGATAATGATCAGGTTTGATTATTCTACAGTACAGTGTAGCTGGGTTTTCCTCAACCACTGACAATTGTTCTCTCATTTGGAAGTCGCTTTGGAATAAAGTGTCTGCTAAATGACTAAATGTAAATGTAATCTAGCTCACTATAAAAAAGCTGTTAACATGTAAATAAGTGTTTTTATAGCCTCAGCATATCACACACCAGACAGGTTTAGTTGACAGCTGACCTCATGAGTGTGGAAATAAATCTGCACCAAAATATCACACTGATGTAGGACTGGAGATGAAATAAGGAAGGAAATAGATCAGTTACTGAGTCTGCTGGTCTGAGGAACTGATAATGTGAGGTGAATAATTCAGCGAGTTCAGGTGATCAGTATCAGAGAGACAAACAGGAGGAGAAACAGAACGACACACTGATGCTGCAGCATAAGACTGTTTGTGCACTGTCAAACAAAAGTCTTTGTTATGTTCAATTATTTCAGTTTTCCTTACAGCAGAAGAGAGCAGTAAGGCAGGGTCAGGGGTTCAGGTCTCAGAAGTGAATTTTCATCCTTCTTGATTATTTTCTCAGCAGTAATTTTTTGTTGTGATCAATAAAAAAAAGTCAAAAATCATAGAATTTAATCACTGAGCACTTAAATATCAACCTGAACTACCTAAACAAGCTATAAAAAGATACAGATGATACAGAGAGGCAGTTTGTGTATCATTAAGGCAAACTGACAACAGAGTTTTCTGTATCCGAACACCTAAACACAGAGACAATAAAATACGTATCGCCCTCTAGTGGCGGCTTTGTTTTTGTGTTTTAGTTCAAGGGACGTTAGAAACATCTTCATTAAACCTTTTGAAGATTCAGTTAAGAACCAGAACTTTTTTAATTTAAATGCTCAGGACAAGACACCTGAAGACATCAACACACGCACAGACCAGAAAGACATTACTAAAGGTGGCCTCGACAAAACAAAAAGCACAAAGAAAACCAAATCAGACACCTCCAGATTACACATCAACTCAAAGTAATCAACTATATAGTTTAATAGACCAAAATGATGATCAGACATAAGAAATGGTGATTTTAAGTGTTGTTTTTCTGAAAGATTAAATTAAAAATCTTACATAAAAACTAAATGTTTAGATCATTGGTACCTGTATGAGAGTTGGATATCGATAGCTCAGTCTGCGCACACCACTATCCCAAACTGGTACGAACGTCGCCATGGTGCACACCTCACTTCCAAAACAGCCTGTTCCTCACTTATTTCTAAACCAAAACCCTCCTCACACTACACCCCCTTCTGTCCCCTCCTTACAGAACACAGGGAATGGGAATCAGCCAAATAATGGGACAGCTCATGCCACTAGTGGGAGTAATCTGGTCCCTCTGTAAATGTCCGAATTTGGCTGCTGTATCTCGGCAATGAAAAGGCAGCCTTGTCTAAAGCAATTAGATCCACAAAAGAGCAGACGGCCTGAGAAATGCCTTTTACAAACAAAACAGTCACATTACTAGAAACACCTTCATAATGTGCACAGTTATAAACAGGACTGTGGATATTGGCTTGATAAATACATTAGCAGATAAGCAAAAGTTTCTAATGATGTAGTCAAAAATAAAGTCGAAACAAAAATGAGCCAGATTATAAAAAATGTTCATATTGATCTGTACCTGCTGCAGAATGACCATGATGAAGGAGCATGTGATTACTGGTGGACATCAGACATCACTGTTCGAGAACCTGAGAGAGTAAATCAAATAAAAATAAATACAGGAATAAATTAAACAACTTTTGATTTTGTAGAATGCATTTTCAGATTTCTTACTGTATGAGGAAACTGCAGAAACATAAATCATAAGATTCTGTTTTCATACAAAGAGGTTTCCTGAAAATGCTCAGTGTTTGTTTTATTTCATTTAAATTGCAGTTCTTCAAAATCTTTTAATTCTGATCCTGATTTTCAAAAAGACTACAGCACGCTCCTTTAAATAATGTAGAAAGTTAATCAAGTGATCGCAGTATAAGGACTTCTATAGCTGCGTTTCTTTTGAGACCACCGCCATCTGCTGGACAAACTATGTTATAACCTGGCAGACGTTAATCACCAGTGAATGGACTGTGGTGGTGGGGGGGGGGGGGGTTTGGTGGTTGGTATAGACATATGAATTAATTACAAACCAGCTAACTGTTCGTTCAGACATAAAATTCTAATTACACTAAGAAACACTAATTAAACTCTTTGAAACCACACAACCGTAACCATAATGATTTTATTTCTCTGATACGATAAACTGTATTATTGCTTAATGGAGGTATCAACAAAAGAAAAAAAACAGAGGTTCCTGTCTGAGGTCTGTCCTCATTTTAGATCTACTGATATAAACAGCTGGTCGTATATAAACCGGTGTGCTGAGCAGAGCAAAGTAAAATAAACGGTGTCCCTTCATGTACAGGACGGTGTAATGACCCATACCCTGTTGATGTGGACACGCTGTGGTGAGCAGGGTAAAAGGAGTGACATTAATATTTCAGAGCCTAATTAAACCAGCAGAAGGCTGGACATAAATGCCACCATTATCCAGAATCATTCAGAATCCAGCAACAACAACAGCACAGAGAAATAAAAACACTCAAGTATATTTCTATAATTTATCAAATTTGGGGGAGACTATATATATATATATATATATATATATATATATATATATATATATATATATATATATATATATATATATATATATATATATATATATATATATATAAGAGAGAGAGAGAGAGAGAGAGAGAGAGAGAGAGAAACAGACAGACAGACAGATAGATGGATAGATACCGCAGAGTCTGTTGTAATAATTATTTTAACTTCTAACCTAAACATTATTAGATGGTGTTTAATAATAAAACACCAGAAATCTAACTAGTTGCATATGGACGTCTGTCCCACATGTTTGTGGTAATTTAGCACATTAAACCAGCTGTGGAAACGTACTGGGTTTTTGGCAGTCAGTCCTCAGGTACATGATGATCTGAAGCTCTGCTGACTTCACTGAACACCAGACCCTCACCTGCTTCCTTTGAACAGAACAGTTCAGCGAGTAGTTAATCATTATCACACTAACCTTTAGATTGTGTAAAACATGAAAAAGTGTTGTCTTGACCAAGAGAAATGTTGGACTTGTTTACAAAGAGAAATGTTATTTATTGTTTTCTGGTAAAGGAATATCAGACTAAACTCTGATATAATATAAATAGATCTATACTATAACTTCATTAAATTGAAACCAATACAAGTAACACAATACAGATCAGAGGGGGTCAGTTCCCCACGTTCTTCTGAGATTTAGTTGCAGTTACACAGTTCTATCAGAGAGGTCTCAAAATCCCCAAACATGACATATATCAGAATGAACCTAACATGTAAAATGTGTAAAAATAATAATAATAATAATAATAAATTATAATATCATTACTGTATTAAAATGCATTCTTCATGAATCCTATAGTACATGCTCAGCTGTTAAAGGTTGAAATAATAGTTCTATAAAAACACTGCAATTAATCGGATATAATAAAGATTTTTTTCAGGAAGAAACGTTTCAGGAGCCTTTACTCACCTGTATGCGGGACTGACAGGGTTCGAGGGTCAGAAGGTGAGCTGAAGCAGGACAGGTTCACATCTACACGAGTGAGCCATCAAAGGTTCGACAGTTCAGGAGATGTTTACTGTTGTACCTGCGGCTGGATTTAGAACACACTCAGACGTGGCCTCAATCACTCTCTCTGATCCGTTTTAAAGGAGGGAGGAGGAGGAGGAGGAGGGAGGGAGGAGGAGGATGCAGCTCAGGTTGGAACAGGGAGGAGGAACTCAGCAGGGAGCTGCACCGTGTGGAAGGTAAGCTGACCCCCGTTTAGCTCCATCACTGATGACCACGGAGCAGAGACCGGTGTGGTTCGGAATAAATCAATCACACTGGAACAGGACAATGGTTCCATCACCCACCAAGTTTTTAACCATTTTTTGAATAAATGTAGACAAATTTAGATCATTTCTTCATAATCTGCTGTATTACACATTAATTCATAGGTCGGTTTTCAAGTTTACATTTTTACATAAATTAGAATCGCTGTACAACAGAAGTTACACAAATAAATCAGATTAATATTGATGTTCAGAGCTCTGAGCTAACACAAAAGTCACTTCGACAGGTTGAAAACAAGCGGTTTCTCACCTTTTTTAAATAGTTTTGATCATTTAATACCAATGAGCATTATTGTTTTTGGCATTGTTCACATCAGGATTATAAAATGTATACATTCGTTACTCACCTCATTGGTTAATTTAAATAACTTTGTTAGTCAAGTGGAATTTGGTTTGTGATCGCCACCTTGTGGAAACATTGTATAATGCATACATTTGTAGAAAAAAATATCGATGGATGTGGACTAGAAAGAAAACACTAATTATACCATAACAAATATAGTACACAAACAAATAAGAATAGTACAAACAAGAAAATATAATGAATGCAATTAAGCCTATCAAAGATGGAGGGCAGTTCAGTAATATAACAATTAAGAATTAATAAAGTATAGTGTGCAAGACTGATCATGTGTATATATGTATGTAAAGTGGCAGAAGTGTCAAAAATAAAGTGTCCATAGTGCCAAAAATGCTAACTCTCTATTTATTTATCTTATTTGTCTAATTACGTGATGTATTGCGTGATGATCATCCATGATGGATAGAAGTTTGGTGTCCTTCTCTCTGGTGTCATTCTCCATGATGGATAGCAAAAGAATCCTCTCTGTCACCTCAATCACAGAGTGCCACTCCACACCCACCATTGACACAGCATGCCTGACCAGTTTGTCAATTCACCGCTCATCTCTTTTCTGTTTCCTCTCCAGGACAGCACAGCATAGAAAAGACAGATGGACTTTTCTACAGATGATGAAGGATCCCAACCTCCTAAGAAAGAGGAGGTTGGAATCTGGCCTTTTCTGTACAGGATGTCAGTGTTGGCTGACTAGTCCAACCTTTCATCCAGATGCAGCCCTAGAAACCTGTAGGTCTTAACCATCTCCACATCAACCCCCTCAATAGAGACAGGCTGAGTGAGAGGCCTGCAAAAGTTCACCAGTAGCAGTAGCAAGTCGTTCCATGTCACAAAGTCATCCATCAGGAGTCTGTACTCCACCTCCTGAGCTCTATATGGTTTACCATATTTATCCATCCATCATCTCCCGCTTTATCCTATATTAGGATCAGGGGGGTTCCCCATGCTCATCCAGGGGAGAACGTTTCAGGCGCTGGGCAGATACACCCAGGACAGGGCGCCAATCCATCGCTGGGCACACACTCACACACACAGACACTCTCTAGATGGGGCAATTTAGAGAACCCGGAGGAAACCCACATGGACACGGGCAGAACATGGAAACTCCACCCAGATTCGAACCGGGAATACCTAGCGCTGAGAAGCGAATGTGCTAACCACTAAGCCACCATGAAGCCTAGTTTACCAAATTTAGTTTTATATAAAAATGTATTGTCTTTACAATTTTGTATCAATATTTGTTTTAGTAGTTACTGTAACTTAAAATGTGCAGAAGTTTGGTATTTAAAATAAAATGATTTAAACATTTTGGAGTCTTTAGTATAAAGAAAAATATGTTTAACAATACAGCGGCATGGTGGCTTAGTGGTTCTCCCCGTGTCTGCGTGGGTTTCCTCCCACAGTCCAAAAACATGGATCAAGTGTGATCAAGTGAATTCTCAAAATTGCCCCATATAGAGTGTGTCTGTGTGAGTGAGTGTGTGCCCAGCGATGGATTGGCGTCCTGTCCTGGGTGTATCTGTCCAGCACCCGAAACGTTCTCCCTTGAATGGGCATGGGGAACCCCACTGTGACCCTGATAGAGGATAAAGCGGGAGATAATGAATGAATTATAAATGAATTAATGTTTAACAATACAAGTTTTTTTAGTGTACTTTATTTAATCTTTAAACACATACAGGTATAAAGTGTAAATTTGGCAACGCAGACACATAACACCAGGTTTTCTGACATCACACAGTTTCCGTCAGCCAAGCAAAAGCTTTCCCATCATTGTAAATATAAATTTAAGTTTTGGTAAACATTAAATGACATGCACATGAATCCATATCCGAGTTTGTATTGTTTCATCTGTAAGATAAGTAAAACTGTCAGAAATCAACCTTTACTTTCAGCAACAATCAATAAAGGTTGATCCTCTGTGGACTGATTGATGGTCTGAGATATAGAGATATGAGTTTGTATCTGAAGGAGGAAATAAAGCTGTTTGGTAGACAATCATTTAGATTTTGTTTTTAGACAATGATAAAAACAAGTAATTATATATGGAGTCCATTGCATATACTGTGCAGAAGATATATTAAGGCAACAAAGTAAACAGACTTCCTAAAGAAAGGAATGTGTACCAACAAAAAAGACAAGTAGAAACATCTACGTAGCTATAATACTCCCCACCTTCTGAATCCTGGATTTAAACACTGATAATAAAGGGCTGGAAATGACATCAAACTTGTTTAAACAAATAAACACTTATAATAAAGAATTGAGTTAATAGCCCTTTACATCTGTAGCAAAAACTGGCCAATGCACAAGGTTTAGTGAGCATCTTTAAAGAGGACAGAATATGTACTGACACCATGAGACCTAAAAGGACTAGAAAAAAGTTCTAATAAATCTAATATGTAACTATCAGATTTTTATAGCTGTAATACAGAATGCAAACAGCATTTCATTAAACACATTATAATACGCTGATATGTTTCAGTAAAGAAAACAGGGTGGCACATGTTAAAACTCATCATTAGTAGTAATTGATATAAACAGCAAAGGTGTAAAAAAGATCATAACAAGCGATTTAAAATGAAATCAAATTTAAAAGCATTCTTCACGGACAGAAAGCCGATCAGTGAAATGTAAACAGGGTGACAGGAATGTGCTCTCAGTTCTAAACGTTCCTCTGAAACTGAGAACTGCAGGAGCAACTCAGATGTTGGTCAGGACGTTGCTGGTGATGACACTCACACTGATCATGCCCGGGAGATCACTGCTCTGACGTTTCCCTTTATCTCGCAAGTGAAGTGTGTGGTCCTGCTGCAGGTCCGATACGTCACCACTAAGGGTCACCTGCCCCATGAACGTATCAGACATCACGTTTTTATTGTAAACCTGAACAGAGGAGGCCATGATGAAATTTAAATTGTGTCTGATGAAGGTGCCGCTGTTTAAAAACTCTTTTAAAAAAAGTCTTAGCTGTTGTTCATACCTGAACTCTAATTGAATCTTTGGGTTTTTTCCTGTAGAAGAGTGCTTTTACATCAAACTCGGGGCTCAGTGTGTCCTTATGAACAGGGGAACGTACCTTCTGTCCCTCACAGCTGATGATGACATATGGGTCAGATGCTGCAAACAAACACAGCTATTATTTCACACATTCTTAACTTTCTGGACCAGTTAGTGATAAAATAATAACATACATCCATCAGAGTCCTGAGCCTCCAGACCAACAGCATTTTTAACATGGACCTGTGTGACCAGTTGAGGATAACCACAGATCCCTGTCCAGCATGTCTGCAGAGGCTCATCTACTGTCAGTTCCCTGTTGCACACACACACACACACACACACACACACAATATAACAGTAAGAATGATGTAATAGTCTGTATAATTGTGCATACATACATTTTAGTTTGTTTACATACAGCCTTGTTTAAATGAAAATTCTCTTATTGAACACCAGGACGTTTGTCTGATCCTCCTGGGAAACAAGGTGTAAAGGGTGTAAAGTGTTCCATTACTTGCAGTCTGAAGGGACGTCTGTAAAAACTCTTAACAGGAAGTCAGTCTGCAGTCCCGAGTTGAATGTGGTGGGAATGATGACGTAGCGACCTTCTTTAAGATCCTTGCGAAGGAAGACACTGCGAGAGTTGATGTAAACGGAGCTGCACATTTTCTGCTGCGGTTTGTGCATGCGGTACGTTCTGTTGAGCTCCACCTGATCAGACAAATAAGAGAAGAACTCAACAGTCTGGACGTCTTACTAAAAGAGGTCATTCACTGCGTTTGGATGAGGACAGACCCTCTGAATGTCGAAGCCAATGGGAAGGTTCTCCCCTTTTCCCTCTTTAAGTTGAGATCGTTTATCTTTCTGTTGCAGGCAGATCAAAACCTCATCCTCGGGTTTCTTTACGTCAAACACGTACTGTAGAAAAAAAAGAGACTCACATGTTAATACAAAAGTTTAAATACAGTCAGCATTACAGACAATGCAGGCCAGACACTGAACAAGACGATCAGGATGTCTTGTTCAGTTGTTCAGTGAGGGTGTCACCGACCTGGGGGTTTTGCAGGTAGGTGACTTTGTTATTGATGCAGCCTCCTGAGCGGTTCCTGAGAGGATCGTCATGACGAGACCAGGCACCAAACATAACAGCCTCTTCCCAGGTCTTATGGATGCTGAGGTACGAGGTGTTTATTATACGACAGAGGATCAGATCTGTAAAGTACTTAGTGAAGTCCTCAAATGTCATCCTGATACACAGGAAGAACCATGGCAGAGCATGTAAAAGAAGAGAAGTATTTCACTGTTTACACTCTGCAGTCAGAAACATAAGGAACTTCTAATGTTTGTATTTCTCAGAGATTTAACATTTTTCATCCATTACATACAAACAAATGAACTTGGGGGGGGGGGGGGGGGGACTGAATCATCACCATCATGTTAGTATGTAAATCAACATGCCAACACAAGTAAATTTTTTTCTCTGACCAGAATTCCCCATCGTCCTGTACAACGACTCCCAGCTTCTCCCTCTCGCTCTTACTGACCTTCTGCCATTCCTCTGAACTACATATAAGAAACAGAGCAATGAGATGTTAAACCAAGGTTAAACACTCACACCATCATGGAGGAGGCATTAAGGTACCCACCTGTCACTCCAGGGCCCATTCCACTCTCTCTCCCCCCAGGGGTTCCTCATGCGGATCATTGTGAGCTTCTCAGACTTGAAGAATGCAAGCAGACCATGTCCAAGTCGAACCCGCCGCACATCTGTCACTGCGTATGCATGACCTTTTACCAGGCCACAGGCTAATTTAGCTTCCATGTCGGCCTGAGAGTTTGCCTACACGCAACAATCAAGTGTCAACATCATTAGATGAAAGTCTTCCTAAAAATAATCCTTGATGAAGTAAAAAAAAAATTTTTTGTTGTTATTAAACAATAAAACATGGCTTTTTAATCACAAATCTTTACAAACAACTATAATTAAACTTTAAAGTGATACAAAGCAAATCAAACAGATGATAATGAAAAAAGGAAGATGCTTTTGGCGCCATCTTGTGGCGAAACATCCAAGTTATAAACGCGTGCTAGGATGCCGCTTCATAAAAAATATTGAGAAAACAAAATGTTGATCATTAGTAATGTACTGCGACTGTGTTTACAATCAATCTACATCTTAAAGAAAACATTTTCTAAGAGACCTGAGAAACTCACTTTAATGGAGCAGCTGATGAGGCCTCCTCTGTTATGGACTTTGAAGACACGATCAAACAACTGGTTTCGTGCCTCCTCGTCCTGACTAAAGTGACCCTCCAGGAGATCGATGGGCTCAGAGACACCACCTGTAAAATCCACCAGTGCATCTGCTGTATTGCCTCCATCCAGAGCCTCATAGCAGCCGTACAGCCTGGAATGATAACAACCACCCAATCACTGTGGACATCCTGTAAGCGTCTTGCCTTGCTTAACTCATGATTTAATACACATTTTAGGTTCTACCCTTTCAAGTACAGATGAAACATGAATAGTACATGCCCTCCGTTAAACGACTTACTTAGCATAGGCCTTTTCCACCAGGGCACTCCAGAACTCATTGCTGTCGTTTGAATGACAGTAGATCAGCTTTCCATTGGCGGTTGGCAATCGATCATCAATGACAACATCAACCCAATCACCAAACCACCAGAACCGGAAGTGGAAGATCCCAGCATAGGACTCAGGCTTGTCTTTGTCCCATTCCTGGTCCTTCCAGTCCGGAATCACCTATTATTTAAGATGAAGAGTTTCAGAAATGGTCTGATGCAAAATGTTCAAGGTAGCTGATTTTATAAAATAAAAATGTATTTCTACAGTTACATATTCATTCATTATCTTCCACTTTATCCTCTATTAGGGTCGCGAGGGGGTTCCCCATGCCCATCCAGGGGAGAACGTTTCGGGCGCTGGGCAGATACACCCAGGACAGGGTGCCAATACAGTTACATATTTTACACAAAAAAAAAAAAAACAGATCTGTTACTCCTGCACATCCTTAATCATTTCACGAGGAGACACTCAGTTGTAATGTTACACACCTATAACATTTGTGTCATCATTATGATCATATCTGAACAAATCAGACATCACACTTACAGTATGAATAGCCCTGTGGTAACTTAGATACAGCCCCACTGGTTTACAGATTAAAAGCTTTAACACTATGTATGATCAATGCTGCAAATTAAAGTTTACCCCATCCCCAATACACACAGACCCCACCCACCCATGTTTCCTCATTAGTGCCTTATTACGCATTGGAAGTAAGTAACCTGTGTTTCAGTTCCTTAGTTTACATCTCAGATGTAAGAAAAGCCCAGGAGAGACCCTAAGCTACTGTTTGTATGTCATTAGACTTCTGTTGCCTGGTGATGCAGCTCATCACACCAACCATGAATCTACTGATGTTTCCTGTAGAGGCCCTGTGTATGAAATCAACTCAATACAGTCCACGAAACCAGGCTCACTGCCTCCAGGGAGCAGCTGTGAAGGGGTGGGACAGCGGGAAAAGTGACAGCATATGTAAGGGGGGGGGAGTTATGGAGTGGATAAAAAGGGGACGAACAGGAGCGAGATGCCAGACAGACGTTGGATCTGTACACACTCCCACAGTTATGGCTTTGGAGATGGAGATGGAGTTCAGCGAGGACCTGCAGCTGACCGAGGTGATGCGTCTCAGGGTCCAGTCCCTGCAGCAGCGTGGTCAGAAGAGGCAGGATGGTGAGCGTTTGCTCCTCCCTCACGAGTCCGTATATCGGCTTGACTTCACAGACCAGGACCTGACCTTCTCACACTGGAATGTGAGCGTGACCGGACCAGGTCGCCTCTCTGTGACGGGCATCTCGCAGCTCTGGACCCCAGACCTCACCAACCTGATGACACGGCAGCTCCTGGAGCCTACTGGGCAGTTCTGGAGGACGGCCGGTGACCCAGAGGACCTGCCCATCAAGTGCTTAGAGGCCGACATACAGGAATTCGGGGAGAGGATAGCCGAGCTGGCCAAGGTCAGGAAGGTCATGTACTTCCTGTTTGCTTTCAAAGAGGGAGTGGATAAAGACAAGGTAAAATGCTCGGTGGTTTTCAAGAGAAACTCCTTCCCCACGCCTTGAGATATGAGCAGAATTCAGACGCAGTGCTGGGACCTTTGATGCTTTAAACCACATCCTCTCTCATATACAAGTATATTAAATAGCATGGATAGAGCTATTCAATCCTTATATTATAATTCTATTTAGCAGTCTATTGTACAGAGTGATACTGTTACCCTACAAACCATCTGCCCCTCAGGTTGCTGGAGAAAACATTTATGATTACAGACTGTTTACTACACCTTCACAATTCACATCTCTCTGCACTACTTATATACTATATGTGTTCATCATATATTCAGAAAAACTGCTGTATTTAACATTTAAACATATAAAACAAATAAAATAAAAGTTGATGATCACACAATGATTTTAAACCTTTCCTTTTTCCTCCAGTGTTGTTTTATTATTATAATTATAATTATTATAATATTATCATAAATAATAATTGATGATTACATGTTAAGCATCAGCTGGAACAGAGGTACTCAGGAGACCTTTCCTAGTGAAGTCAAATTTTAAATATAAATGAAAATTACTATGTTCACAAGCAGCTGAACTGAGAACCTGGCTGACCGTGAATTTGTGCATCACAAATACAGATAATTACTAGAAAGCAAATTGTGATTGTTAAATTATTTGGATTATTCTAACAGTTAGTTAGAAAAGACAACAGGTCCGTGCTAATGTCTGTTAGCTTTATAAGTTTCTGTATGTAATAAATTACACAATAAATGTATTAACATTGCTGCTTAATGGTATTTTAGCAATTAAACAACATATTCAGATGCATAATGGTTTTGATTTGGCCTCTGTGTGTGTGTGTGTGCTATGTTCATTTCTCAGGTTAAGGTCAGTCCTCTCAGAATTTCAACACTGTACATGCAGATCAATATTATGCCTAAAGCCAACAATCCATAAACATTCCACTACCGACCCACATACCACTAACTACAGCACTGAAGCTGAAACAATGATGTGAATCAATAAATACAGTATAAAGAATCATTACTGCTACTAAAGATAGTAAAATAGGGGCAGTCGTGGGCTTATAGTTAAGAAACTAGCCTTGCGACCTGAAGGTCCCCAGTTTGATTTCCGGTCCCACCATGTACCATGGCTGAAGTGCCCTTATGCAAGGCACCTAACCCCAATTGCTCCATGGGCACAGTGTACAGTGCAGCCCACCGCTCCGGGCATATGTGCTCACTTCATTCAGTTGTGTGTTCACTGCACGGATAGTGTGTAAGCAAAGTAAGCAAAATAGATCAATTTCTCACTTACTCTTATTTGAGTATAAGGAATGCTCCTGTAACAATATACTTGCTCATCAGACTGTTTTTCAGTAAATGATCTGGAACTAGATCCATTAAGTGCAGTTCTGCACTGATTTCCTTTTTAAAATACTTTTACTGAACTCAGATGTAAGTCACTGTCATTAGTTAATGCATCAGTTATTGTATCAAGATGAGGACTTGGATAAAGTCAGACATATGAGCTGTTCGAGTTAATATCTAAACTTCTCACCAACATCTCCACCAAACATCAGAAATTAAAGAAAAATTCTGCAAATTGAATGTTCTGTTTTCTCTTCATTAACCATCCCATTTGCCCTCCGATTCTTCTGGTGTTCTTGAATATAAAACTATGTTTTAAGTAGTTGAATCCAGCAGCTACGATTACAATTCACACGTATTTTAAGTGGAAGAGTCATTTTCATTAGCTTGATTAAGTGTCCATAAAGAATAAACAAGTTTCTTAGACCCAGGTGATCTCAGTGTGTGTGCTCTCTACTGTGGGCTTCAATGAGCATGAAACACTAAAGAATGGTTCCCCAGAGTGAGTGACAGACAGAGGGTGGAAGAGATAATGGAAAGACACACAACAGAAATGAAGGTAATGAGCCCTCGAGAGGAACAGAGCTGTAAAACAGGCAAAGAGAGAGCGAACAAGAGAGAGAGAGAGAGAGAGAGAGAGAATAAATGAATGAATGAGTTATACAATTGTAGAAGAAATTGAACACGTCAGACAATAGGTCCAAATCAGGTCCAGACAGGAACACAGAGTTCCTTTAAATTTCTCAGACTCCCTCATTGGTACTCAACATAATGTTGTGATGCTGATGACTCAGTAGATCCTGGTTTATTATGAACTTTGTTTCTTTGCATTAGTATTTGTTATGTAAATGTTTATTTTCCTCCCTAATCAAACAGCAGAGCAGCACCAACTCTGACTCAACTCCTATCAGCTTGTCTGTTAACAGCAAGTTACTCACTTTATGCCACAGAGCTTCTCTGGAGGCCAGATCAGAGCAGGCTGCCACAAACCAACAGTTTCCCAGCTGCCCCTGGTGCAGGTCATGAGCGCTGATGCCATGGACGAAGAGGTGGGGGTCATCACAAATTTCCTGAGATAAAAATAAAGATGCAAGAGAATGGAAATGAGCTTGTTTAACTTACTCAAAATCAAACGCATGTCCCAACCTCCCATATCAAGAACCATTTCTGAATAAGAAGGCCGAATTTACAGCCTACATCTCATCCAAAGGCTCTCCAACCTCTTAGCTACTTCATTTTATTTACTACATTTAGAGATGGCAGTGGGTATAAGCAACAGAATGGACAGCATCCCAACGAACCCTGATCTGAAAAGGCACTGACTCTCATAGGATCTGTTAACAGCCAACAAATTCCAGTTTGGGTGTTCAGACACAGCAAGTGATAAAACTACAAGCAAAAAAGTGTGTGCTTTTCTGATGAAAACAGTTACTAAACTTTAGTTAACCAAAACTGAAATCATTAGAGAAGTAAAGGCCTCTCCCACGGTGTGTGGAAATACAACACACTAAAGTTCTCCTTCAGTCACATTTATTCTACTGAGAAAAAAAACTGTAGCTGTTTTTCGAATAAAAAAAAATAAAGATGAACAAATAGTTAATTTATACATTTACATTCTGATCCCGTCACCTGATACTCAATGACTGAGGGAACATGGACAAGGTGTTATATTAATATCTCCAGTAAACAGGAAGTCACAAACTTACAAATCCTAAACACGACCAGTTTCAGTTGTACTGCATTCATCTTCATCATCATCAATAATGATTTAACAGCAGGAAGTTATCCAGAAAGCATGTATCAGTGTGTGATTTTATTCACATGTGCTAAAGAAACTGAATAAAGCATCAGAATTTATAAATAACAAATGTGTCACCCAGTACCTTTATCTTTTTTAACAGAAGCAGATAAATCAATTTCCACTCTTTTAACTAACAAGGATATTGTCATCATCAAAATCACCATCAATCATATACTCAGCAGCTTAATAATACTACACTTATACCCTATATAGGGTATATAATGATTGTTATGTCTACTGTAATATAAAATGTTTAATATTCAAACCCTGGAATGAAAATGCAGTCCTTTTTATTGGATATTTTAGCAAAGAGACACAACTACACTGCAGTGTTGCTCTGTAACTTCCAGTAATATCCGTGTTACACTCAATTCTGATCACACTGTTCATCTGAAATCCTCTCCACCCATCAAGTGTCTCAACCTCAGATAGCATCATCTGCAATTTCAGTGTGATCACTCTGCAAATCATCTGCTCTTAACACACCACACAGCCAAATCCTTTAGACATTCCACTGAGAAACCACACGGATTACCACAAGATCTTTGAATATCAGCATCCCAAAGTCGAGTGCTCGCTTAATATTTAATGTTTAAATGTAATCAGGAGCTTATGATCGATGAGGGATATAGTAATGGCTTTGGAACTGTCAACGTGTGTCTGCGTAATGGATACTGAAAGCTCAATTTCTGCTTCAAATTCAAAAAAACAAAACTGAACGTCTATTTAAACAGCTCATAGATGTTACTATACAAAACGCAAAGCCAAGAACCATGTAAAACCTGAACTTCAGGATCTTTAAACTTACAGTGGATTTGTTAACACTCAGGTAAACACTCAATCAGCAATATTGTGTCAGCTGCTTTAATCGTTCTGTGGATCTCTGATCTCTCACCTTGGGTCTCTTCCATGTGACTCTGCCGATGCGGTTTTCAGTGTTAAAGAGTGAGCGATCTTCAGCAGGAAAGAGCGGATCCTCAAACAACTGACCACACTGTTGGCACTGTTTCTTCAAAATTGCAAATTGCTGTCCCTCGAATGGCTTAGCTGAGGAGAACATACTAATGCTGTACCGGCACTATAGAGATAATAGACAGGAAACAGGATCAGGAAAGAATGTAAGACAAGATCTGTACATGTGTTTACAATCTGCAGATAAAATGATTCATTCTTATATTCAGCACATCACATTACTGAGCCAGATAATGTCTGAGATTTAGTTTGTATTATTTAGACTCAAATATTTATTTTAAAGATATAAAACAAGTAAAGTAGTTCACAGAGAGGAGGTACAAAGCATCCAGTAAAACAGGAATGCTGTGGTTTTGCAGTTGTGTTTTTTAAAGCAAGAGAGAGAATTCCAATTTTTTTGTGGGAAGCACTGTGGGCTTTTGTCCTGGTTTATAAAAAATAAATGCCATGTGATCATACATACAGTGACTCGCTGCTTTAGTTCCTCATACTGCCGTCAAAACATACCCGAGCAAAAATGTTTAAAGAATCAGCTCCATTTGCCTAATGAACAAGAGCAACTTGATCTTAGAGCAAAGTTCCCTTCCGGCTCAACAATCAAAGGGTTCTAACAGAACAACTATAAAATAATGGTTGTAAGGATCCTCAACACTTGACTTCAAATTAAAAGCTTTACTGGAGTTTGACGCAAAAACTATGGAACTTCTGTGACCACATGATATCTGTTAATGCTTTAATCCCAGAATGTATTCATGTTTCAAAACAAGTTGCCAGCATTGGAACGGTCCTGCCCTGTCCTACCATGAGTCTGACAGATCAGACAACAATTATTAGGTGCAGTGAGAATGTCACACAAGTCTTTAGAAACATGCCCCAAGCTGCAGGACCTGTTCTGTAAGCAGTGCAGATCAGTGGTCCAATCAGAGCGATGTGTGCACAGGGCAGAGGAGTTGTTTTACCAAACCATTGTGTGATCATACTTCATCACAACACCAAACCATCTCATTACATGATTTTATCACAAATATTCACACAAAACAGCATCTGTGGAATCAAAATACCTCACCAGGGGGAAATTGCAGAAACACACAGGTCTAGACTTGTGTTTAAATCCCGTTTATTAATAAATCTTACCCGGAGATATCACAACAAAGAGGACAAAACAACTTTTGAAATAATATTATATCTATACAGTTCTAAAACGTAAAATTGAATGACTTACTAAAGATGAGATGTGGAACAAAAACACATCTGTAGATATATGTAACATGAAGATGGCTGATGATCGGAGCAACAGTGCAGATGTGGCTTCACACTGCCACAAACAGAAACACTCACAAAGTGATGAAGCATCAGAACATTACAGAACTGAAGGAACCACCAGGGAACTGAATCAAAACCCATCACCGTCATAAAAAACCTCATTCAGAAGCTCATTTAACAACAAACATCAGAGAATTTAATCATCACCATCAACAGGGCAGATTGTAAAGTTCAGATCTGTAATTTTGTATGAGATTCACTGCTTTGAGATTAAACAAGTACCGAAGTTTAAACACACACAACCCATTAGATGCATTAACTGCTTCAGTTGGAATGTTTATTATTATTAAATGTGAGGATTGAAGGTTTAATTGGAGGTTAATCCTGATCCAGTTTTAAACGGGTTTAATCAAAGCGCGGTATGAAACATGAAGATCAAACTAAAACAATAACCATAAACGCGACGCGGTTACATTCTTTCTCTTCAGGAAGTGAGAGATGAAAGGAGCGCCGGCTTTAATCCGCTTTCGTGATGTTTTACCTCTAAACTTTCTCCTCCCGCTGCTCGTTTCCCCGGAGAGCCGCTGCTCCAGCTCCAGCTCCAGCTCCAGCTCCGGCTCCAGCTCCCACTTTATCACCTCTGTCTCCACGCCGCGCGGGCTGTGCGTGACCGGCGTGGCCTGCGTGAGAGATACGCACCTCCCACATCCAAAGGGCGGGGTCACCGCGAGGGGCTCCCGCGGGTTTAACTAAAGCACACGCCCACGCAGCTCTGCCTCCTTCTGATTGGTCCAGCGCTCTTTGTTTTCATTAAGAGCAGGGTGAGTAAACTGTATGTACTGTATAGAACTCTGTATAATGTTGATGCTATTTCTGTAAAACATGTTAAACCTGTAGTTTTTATGAATTGCTGGACGTATTAAGTGTAAACTGCACAACAGAGAGATGAAGCTTGGATTTATTAGGATAAATGAAAGTAGAAAAGCACAAATGACTTTGTGTGTGTTTGTGGGTCTGTGGTTAGAGATAAGCAGTCGGTTACAGATACAGGGTTTGGTTCTGCTGGAGGTAATTTACAGAGCACGTTAAACCACATGGGTAAACACATGAATATCTACTAATGACTCCAAATCTAATAGTTGGCTTATTTGTATATCAAGACACTTTCTTCACAACAATAAGATCCTGGGTTCAGATAATAACATTCATTCATTATCTCCCGCTTTATCCTCTATTAGGGTGGGGGGGGGGGGTTCCCCATGCCCATCCAGGGGAGAACGTTTTGGGCGCTGGGCAGATACACCCAGGACAGGGCGCCAATCTATCGCTGGGCACACACTCACTCACACAAACACACAATTTGGAGAACTCAGTTGACTTTATCCATGTTTTTGGACTGTGGGAGGAAACCGCAGAACCCGAAGGAAACCCACACGGACATGGGGAGAACATGGAAACTCCACCCCCTAGTGCTGAGAGGAGAACATGCTAAACCACTAAGCCACCGTGCCATATAACAACATATGAATTAAAAATTCTAAATTGTCTTTTGGTGAGAAAGTGTTTTTGGATATGTTCATGTGTCTTCCCTGAGATAAAAGGAAAAAACATGGGATGCCATCAACGCTCCAGTAGGAGTAATTTGTAGATGTCCTGATACTTTTGTCCATAAAGTGTACACCAATTAAAATGTCTCAAACAGTCTCAGTTAAATGTGGAATAAAATCACTTTAACTAACTGTCCAACAGGCACAAGTTTTTTAATAATTTAACGTTAACGTTTAAACCTGGAGCACAAGCTGAGAGAATTATGTGAAACCTGAACTTTACTCCTCTTCAAAACACATCCATCAGTGTGTAAAATTCTCCTGCAGACTGAACACGGTGGTAAAATCTTGTTCTAAATTGTTTTATTAATAAGATTAATACAAACACTGGTGTTTGTTTGATTTACAAAATAAAAATGTCTTACAATTAAGATACAATTTAATGTAAAATCATTTAGATTTTCTGTGTATTTCAGTTCTGTACTCCCATTCTCACCTGCAGCTTACAGGAAACTGGAACAGTGGATACTGTAAAGCTTATAGTGCTGTGGCGTGTTCCAGTGTGGAGTCGGAATGTGAGCAATGAGAAGGTCTCAATGCTCAACAGAATCTGATTATGGGTCAAGCCAGTAATCTTAATGAACATCACACTGAGAAAATCCATAGAGCTGCACTGCAGTAATGCGATGAGTAAAGGTATTGAATTATCATCACACATAAAAATATATCACCTGAGAGCCAAAAAGCTTATATAACTCTAATACACTCATAAATCGCTTCCTGCATCATTAGGGTATAAAGGTACATTTGACACAACTTTGAATTTCCTTAAGTAAAGTGTAAATAAAACATTAAATGTGTTTATTCACACAATTTAGGTTACTGATAATTGGAATAAAAAAATACTATTTTCATCTCCAGGGCTGGTTACCTGATGGAAAACTCCATTCGGCCACTTCAGAGAGAATAGCTTTAATAATAATGACCTGGTTGTTATAGATAATGGACATTTAAAAATCTTAAAAGCTACCTTGAATCACATTGGATTGTAGGACTGCCATCCGGTGGACAACAGAGGAACAACCATTATCTCATACAGCCTGAAGGTAGAGAAGAGTGCAGTTAAAGAGCCAAGGATGAAAGATATCCTGAAAACGAGGGCAAGTAGAGAGGCCGAGAAGACTTTAGTGTTTTCAGATGTTCACTTTGTCGCAGCTGTATCTTTATCCATGGTGCTGCATTTTCGTTCGGTGCATTTAGTTAACCACGTGTCATCAGGTTTCTTCAAACCACGAGAAACAGAATGAATAATCACCAGAGAAGTCCAAAAGAGAAACGGATCAGACATTCTGTGCTTGTTCTGAAGAATCCCAACTCTGATGATGCAATGAAGTTCGTCGACTCATCGGGTAACAAAGCTGATCCAAAGAGTCGACACGGATCGAAAGACATTACATCAGCAATGAAGGCTGAATTAGATGTGGACTCAAATCTTCTAAAAATCCAGACAGAATCAGGTACAGAAGCAACGTGTCGATGTGAGAGAGTAAGCAGAGTCTTTAAAGTCTACAACTACGACGAAGACGTCTGACATCGACACAGAGAGTAATTTCACTCACTCGACTCCGAACCATCATGGAGCAGGTGGACACTCCTGACCACCTCAGCAGCACCAACTTACCCAATATCAACATCTAACTTACATTAATATTATCAATGTAATCAATGATTTATTTCTCTAAAGAAACGTCTAGGTGTAAATGTGTAGAATGTGTTTGGCAGTGAGTGTCCTGTGATGAGACCTCCCTCCCAAGCCTCTAATAAATGGCCACATGCATATAGAGAGTTACCCAGAATAACTTGTTCATGTTCAAAGCAAAACATCCATACAATTCCTTTATTTTCCTTTGAAAACTCTATAAACAAGGTGAAACAGAAACAATATTACAGAAGTGAAATTCTTTACCCGATGGTACAACACTGATGAAGCTAAGGCACCACCACTGACACCCTCTTCGGAGCTTTTAGTAACACTGAAAGAGTCTGTGAATGTGACGGGAATCTGACGGTGCTCCTGCGTCAGAGTGGCTTCTCTGGACAGGGTGTGATGGAGAAACAGCTTTCATGTGTCATGTGCTTGTTTTCTTTACATATTACCTGTCTGTCTGATTTTATACCACTCCACAAACTCGTCCAGCATCACTGGCCCTGATGAGAGAGAGAGAGAGAGAGAGAGAGAGAGAGAGAGAGAAAGACAGACTCTAATGATCATCAAATTTATTAGCATCCCTGTAAACTCTATAAGACACTCCTACATTTAAGAAACATGAGATCTGAGGCTCAGACTAGACATGTGCAGAACCTTCACACTTGCATTAAGTCAATGTGTGTTAAAAATACTAATTAATGTGTATCAGAACATAAAGACTTACAGGCTCCATCCTCATCATAGTTACTGAGGTCTGAGTTCACAGTGCGACTGAACTCCAAGACATTGTACCACTGGTCCTTATTCATGACCTTATACTTTGATTGCTAAAAATAAGAGAAGAATAAGAGTTCCACATTATAGTTTTTATTTTTATTCATCTATTTTGGATTTGTGATACAGAGTAATGAGAGCAAACCTCCAAAAACTGATGAAAGACTGGAAACAGAGGCCACGTCCTGCCAAGCAGCAGCGCCAACATTGACTTCGCAGTGTCCATGTCCAGACTGCGCTGGTCTTTATCCTATACAAATGCCAGAAGATATTCGGATGAGCTGTTCACACAGATCCAGTGTTGAGCTGAGATTAAATACTACATTAAATCCAGCAATGAAGGAAATAAATGAGGTGAATCATGAATCTTACCCGTGCAAAATCAAAGGCGTATCTGTAAATGTTTTTAAAGACTGTGGTGTCATTCAGCTGAGAGCGCAGGTAGTCCAGTTTACCTTGTAACCGTTCTGTACAATCACAGCTAGTGGAAAAAAACTGGTGTAAAACAGCTGTACAGCTACAATCTACAGAGTTTATAACTACAACAGTGAAAACCCTTACTGCAGTGAGCTCATTCCCTTCAGCCACTCCTCTTTTGTGAAAAAGCCCATATTTGGTGCTTCTAGTTTCCAGGCTAAAACTAACATAATAATCTAAAGGAAATTGAGAGAATCTGTTAAAAACATCACCATAAATATAAACAGCACAAGACTGTACCAGTGTTACTCACATTATACATTGTATTTACACTCTTGTGCACTTTATTAGGAACACATTTCCCAAAGCTAAGCTAAGAGAAAGGTTCCAGGAACTTAATCACTGTACATTTAAGATGAACAGAATTTTAAAATCAATACATACAATACTGAGCTGGATGGAAATGACAACAGAAGCTCCATCCAATGTACTATAGTGTTCTTAATAAAAGTTCTAGGTGAGGTTATAAGAGTTATTTTCTAAATCTCAAGTCACGAGCCATCACTAACATTCTCAGGCTCCACTCCAATATCTTCACAGAACTTCTCCATGCCCTCTGGTCCCACCACTTCATCTGGCCCTGATGGAGGTAAAAGACCACAGAAATGTACTTAGTGCAACTGAGTCCTTTTGCTGTTGTTTCTCATGATACATTCACCACTAGGTACATGATGTTCATTTTACTGTACTGTAAGGTACTGTGGTACTGTTCAGTAGTTAATTCTAATGTTATAAACAGTTTAAGAGATATACAGCTGTGTACAGTGATTAAAGGCATACACCATTTACTGCTGTACCTGCATACTCATAAAACCAGGCCAGACACTTCTTCCGGGAGAAATGATCCTCTGGGTTTATCAGCCTGCCAGGAGTCTGTATTCTACAGTAACTGCAAAAGGAAGAATACATATACAATAACAAGAAACAGTTTTCCAGAGACAGTGATAAGCAAATAATTAAAAATGAATTGAGAGTTTAATTGTAACTTTAACTGAAAGGATTTAACAAAAAAGAAAAATAGAATACCGGGTAATTTTACAGCTTCGAACCCCGGGGTCTTCGGAACCGGAGGACTTTCTTTTCTTTTTCACAGGCATAACCGGGGCACTAAAGGGGGGTATTAACTCTGCTGAATCTAAAACACAAACCCAAACCGTTACCCAGTACACTTACTCGACTTATAGTCTTCAGATTAAAAATCTAATGATGTTGATACCTTTGCACAAATTTTCAAATTGTCCATTCAAGTCCACAAGATTCTGCCAAGACAATAAACAGTGAAACATATCAGACCCCATCATTGGAAAAATCAAACAAACATGAATATTAAAGGAACATTAAGTACTTCATCAGCTAAACATGATATAATAATTTCACAGATTAACAAAGAATTTTAATTCACATGATGTTTTCAAATCACTTTTAAAATAAAGTATTACATGGTAGTAAAGTGATTTATTTTGCCTACTGTGCTTACACACAGAGGAATTTGTCCTCCACATTTAACCCATCCGTGCAGTGAAACACACACATACACACACACTGGTGAATTGAGCACACGTGCCCGGAGCAGTGGGCAGCCTTCAATATGGTTCCCTGGGAGCAATTGGGGTTAGGTGCCTTGCCCAAGGCACTTCAGCCATGGTTCTTGGTGGGATCGGGAATCGAACCGGGGACCTTCAGGTCACAGTGCCGGTTCCTTCACCACAAGCCTATGACTGCCCCAAACATGAGGATTGCTTCACGGATTTGCGTGTCATCCTTTTGCAGGGAACAAACAGCCATGTCAACATTAAATCCCCTAAATAAAGCACAACTCACAAGTCTATCCAGAGTCTGAGACACCTTCCTTATGTCCGCCAGACCGGAATCACTTCCCTGCATAGAAGAGATGCGACATACTGACTTTACCAAACTCTATAAAGCTGAGATCATATACACCCCATCTATCTGACAATACACACAACTAATCATTCAGTATTACTGTTCTTTATTATTATTATTACTTACCTACACTAACCAAGTTCCTTACTTCAATGGTGGTGTGTTTGTGTGTGTTGTGCTGGTACCAGTGGATCAGACACAGCAGTGCTGCTGGACTTTAAACCCTGTATCCGATCACACTACACTCTATTAAACACATCGCTAAAAGACTGAGAACCTAAGAATATGAGCATTTGGTGTATAAACTCGTTTTAATTTATTGTTTGTTTGTGGAGTCATGATGCTCAGCACATTCTTTAGCTCCGCACATTGTGGGACCTGTTGATAAATCAGTGAGAGGATAAAGCCTCTGCTTCATCGCACATTCACGGACCATAAAGTTCATCATTAATGACGGAAACCTTCTAAAACACTTCATTTATTCTAATGAAAGAATAAACGACAAACAAGCAAATCTGTCTTGTTTTGTTATTCACACACATCCCTCCTCTGACCCTGCGTTCTCTCACACGAGAAAAGAAACAATATATTAATACATTCTTTTACTCTTTAAATAATTAATAAATCCCCACAACATGTCTTTTATAAACTACAGGCGGCGTTAATGAAGATATTTAAAGATCTTTTACACGTTTGATGAAGATAAACGTTTATGTGATGATCAGTGAAGTCAGAATCATGAGCTTCATATTGAACATTATATTATTTATTACCAAACTCTAAAATAACGATAGTGTCCCTCAGTTATCAGGTCAGATCACATTAATCACATTAATCACGTTAATAACATTAACATTAATCACATTAATCACACCGCCGCGTTCTGGATGAACATTAATGTGATGTGGCTTTGAATGCTAACGTTAGCACTGCGGCTAACCAACAAAAACACCGGTTAATCCTCCAACACACTGAGGTGATAAGTTGAAGCGACGTTGTCGTGTGAAGCTGCAGGTTTAAAGGCTGTCTGCTCTACAGTTTGAGTTAAATGTTGAACAAACCTGAAGTTCTGATTCCCGCAAAGCTTTTTAATCAACAACGCACTGAGCTGCCCTCACAACAGAACAATCAGAGCCTGCGAAGTCACCGACAAACCCCCGCGCGAGCCCAACACAAGCTCCGAGTTCAAAATAAAGGTCTGAAGCGTTAGAACAACTGCAATTATTAAAATGCTACAATAAAACATACATTCATTCATTATCTCCCGCTTTATCCTCTATTAGGGTCGCGGTGGGGTTCCCCATGCCCATCCAGGGGAGAACGTCTTGGGCGCTGGGCAGATACACCCAGGACAGGGCGCCAATCCATCGCTGGGCACACACTCACTCACACACATAGACACACTCTATATGGGGCAATTTTTGAGAATTCAATTGACTTGATCCATGTTTTTGGACTGTGGGAGGAAACCGGAGAACCCGGAGGAAACCCACGCGGACACGGGGAGAACATGGAAACTCCAGCCAGATGGGGATTCGAACCGATCATCCCTAGAGCTGAGAGGAGAACATGCTAAACCACTAAGCCACCGTGCCGCCTTAAAAGTATATTTAGTAAGTGAAATCTATATTAAATTAATATAGACAGTGGCTTAGTGGTTTAGCATGTTCTCCTCTCAGCACTAGGGATTCCCGGTTCGAATCCCCATCTGGGTGGAGTTTCCATGTTCTCCCCGTGTCCACGTGGGTTTCCTCCGGGTTCTCTGGTTTCCTCCCACAGTCTAAAAACATGGATCAAGTCAATTGAGTTCTCCAAATTGCCCCATATAGAGTGTGTCTGTGTGTGTGAATGTGTGCCCAGCGATAGATTGCCCCCTGTCCTGGGTTTTATCTGCCCGGCGCCCGAAACGTTCTCCCCTGGATGGGCATGGGGAACCCCACCGCGACCCTAATAGAGGATAAAGCAGAAGATAATGGATGGATGAACATTTAACAAACCAGTAAATTCTCAAGTCCCTGTAAATTGTTTGGCAACTTCAATAAACAAACCAAAGTTGAATTAGACTAACTGTAGCTCCCTCCGATTTAAAGTCCACAGCTCAAATATTCTTGCCAACTGATTAGGTTTATTCTTGAGTTTGTACCTTAACCTTGAACAGAACCTCACACCCAACCGTAAGAACTGTAACATAAATCACATCAACAAATATACAATGAACGATTTCTACATTGTAAACTATTATCTTCAGAATGATCCTTTACTTGTTTAACCTCACCAATTTACATCTTGACTTAGAACCACAATTACATATCAATTCACCTTAATACTAGAAAATGTAATGAACTTTACGTTAACAATTAGTTACCAACAGAACACGAACCTCATTGGCTGAATAAAATATCAGAGAGCATATGGTTTCATGTCGCGTCTCGTCGCTTTTTGGCTCCTTAATAAACACTTCAACCCTTAATTTTAACTTTGGAACCTTTGTAGCCTTGCAACCTCACATAATTAACCTTGTAACCTTGGAAATTAACGTTGTGAATGTTCTTAAAGGAACAGAAAATATATAATACAACTTAAATATACTTTAAAACAACTAAAATATAACCTGCTTAAATAGGCAGCTACACTAATATTCCAACAACACAATAGAACAACTAAAGACCAAATCAAGCTTAAACAAGCATCAAAATATGTTAGCGTAAGCATAAGCTAAAGCCCCTGGTTAGTAAAGTAATAAAAACACTAAGGAATGTAAAACATTTTTATTAAAAATGTATGTACATACTTTGTGCAGGTATTTTCTTTATTGCAACTTTTTTATGTAAACATGCTGTTTGATGAAAGTTGCCACATCGATCCAAAAGAAGACTTACAACATTTATATTATGAAAATGTATTTATTTATTTGTTTCTGAGGAATAATACTTTTTTTATTCCTCAGAAAAGCAGCAAATGTTTCAATCACATTGATAAAAGAGATGACCTTTTATTTACTGTTTACAGATATCAACGTCTTACTGGAACACAGTGAATGTGTAGCTTGCTGCTTATTTCTGATTCTTCATGTTCCATGTGATGATGGATCAAAAAGGTGTTGATCACACCCCTAACTCCAGTTCCTCAAGCTGCTTCAACAGCTGTTCTTCCTTCTGCATTTTATCCAACTGTGAAACAAAGCAAATAAAAAAAAAGTAGATGAACATCCTTGATGGATTTGTATTAAATTTCTATCCTTTTGCAATGAATTTAATTAAAGGGATAGTACCTGATTTTTCTGCAACTGTTTTCCAGATGCTTGCTGCTCCTTTAATTCCTCAATTGCTTTAAGTTTCTAAAACAAACATACAGATCAGAGTTTTACTGGGAACATTAATGCAATAAAACAGAACATAATATATATTTTCTCTTTAAACATCATCTGTGAGGAGAAATGTTCACAAGAACTTCCTTCACTACTAAGAAAAGATTAAGTAACAACTGGTGACTGTAATATAAAATCTATGAGAAGGGTTCAGACATTTTTGGTTAAAGTTTAGAGAGAAAAAAAAAAAAAAGTTTAGAGAGAGTAAATTCCCAAACACTGATGTTTAGAGATTAGAGACTTTTAATAGCCATCAGCTTCACACTGCATTCTGTTTAGAACAATTTACCACCATAAACACACAACACACCTTTTTCAAGTTCCTAATCTTTTTGTCAATTTCGGGGTCTCCGTGTGTGGGGGGGGCGGGGTTCTGTCTGGCAGGTGGAAGTTCAGACACCGGAGCAGGATCTTCAGACTGGTTTTCCTGCATTGAAATTATAACTTTTAAAAAGAGAACGTGTTCACTTGGTGCCTAAAAGAATCATGTTTCCTAATGTGACCAATTCAATTCAGATTTATTTAGTATTATAATGTGGACAGAATTGTTTACAAAGAACAACAGAACTGAACCTGTCTGGCTGCTTTCTTGGCTTCTCGTCGTCTTTGGTACTTCAGGGCAGCTTTGGACATTGGCTTGTTCCCACCAGGTTTCATGCTTTGTGGTGGTTCATCTTCATGCTAGAAGAAAGACATGAACATCAAAGCTTCCACAGGTTGAACTAGTATTTGTAAGAGATACCAGAACAGTTCCCATGTCATGATTAGTTACATAGTTAATGTTCTCAGTACAGATATTAGATTTTGCTATAAAAAATGTGAATAGACTTCATAATTATTCAAGTTTTTAAAATCCATTGTGAATTGTGACTTTACCAGTCTGAGGCTGCTACTCTCAGGCTTGTTGCGCAGCGCAGGCGGGCGGTAGGCCTGTGCAGGTTTGGTTTCCGTGGTTCCCAGCTCACTGGTTGCAGCCTGGTACTTAACTGGTCTCTCTGGGAAGGTTCCAGGTAAGAATGGCTGCCAGACCACCTCCCACAGCTCCTTCTCATTCGGTGTGTCATGCTTGTACAGCACTGTGCCAGTGTAGTGCCAGATCTTGTAACCATTGCTGACCCTGAGACGGGGAGAGCAGGTTGCCGTGACGATGTGCTCTCCATCTGGGCACCAGGAAAAGAAGGTGGTGTCTGCTGCCTCTGGTTTAGACACCTGCTTGTACTTCTTCACATCCCACACCTCCATCTGACCCCTCAGATTCCCAAATCCAGCTAGGACCAGGATGTGTCCCTGAGGACTGTAAAAGGCGGCGTTTCGGGGACCGGTGCCAAAATCAAACACTGGATCACACTTCAGGTTAAAAACAGTGGCTTTGGCAGGCATGAAGCCGTACACAACGCAGAACTCAGAGGCAGTTGGGCTCCACGAGACATCATATATGGGACCCTGTTTTGCTGTTCAGAAAAAGAAACAAAATATTTTTCTGTTGCAGTGTCACCCAAATAACTATTTTATATCAAAGTAAATCGGACTAATGCAATGATCTGATCAACCAGTCATGTCACTGAATTTTAACGTTGATCAGAATTAAATTTGAAAGATGTAAAAAATATAAATTTACAAGCAAATAAATAATTTAACAACCAGTGATCTATTCTGCTAAGTACACTGCTGATTTGTTTTACTATTTATGGAGCATGTGTAATAAACATGTAGAGATTTTATGTAGGTATAATTGGATGCATTTGTTAATATCCCTCGTATTCATTTTATAATGTGATACTTACGAAGCTGCACCACTGCACTGTCTCCTTTTACAGACAGATAATGTAGATTCTGTTCTCCATAATACGAAGCTCCCGTTTTATCCACCTCAGTACTTGCTGTGACTAAAACTGCACTCGCTGAAAGAGGGGGAAAAAAAAAAAAAAAAACTCCATCAAAGTAGAGATCATTAATTACATCAAACAAAAACCTAATGGCCACATTTACGGAACATCAACAGTGTCAAACACAAAACAAATAATTAGAAACAAAATTTAGTCCTGAGACCTGAACCATTTGTTCATCGCTGCTCATTCTGTAAATTTAACCAAAGACCAAGATAAGGATGCTAAAAGGCACAGGTTCCAAAACTGAGTGATTTTACCTATGGGTTTTATTTGTAATTTTTCAGTAGTTTGTGGTTAGCATTTGAAACTTCATACCTTGACTGTTCCACAACATGCTCACTCTGTCAGCTTTAAAAAAACTTTTGTTGGCCAGAGCTGAAGTGGGACCCCCGAAGTTTGGGTACTGATAAAGCCGGACAAAAGAGGGGGCACCTTTACTGCCAGGTACGTAAACTGCAAACTAAAATAACACAGACATGACAGTTGAAATAAATTCTTAGCACATATTTAAAATTAATTGGAATCTTATAAAACAGATTCTCAAATAAATTTAGGAGCGTTCATTTTAATGCACTGCACATTTTTAGTATTTAAATATTCTCTGGTTTCTTTACTCGTCTGTGGCAGTAAACCATTTATTCAAGGTGTCTATAAAACCAAGAGGACATCAGCATGATCTTTAGGAAAAAGTGTCGGACAGTTTTATGTATCTCAGACAGGGGGCGCACTGGTAACATACCTTGCTTGGTTGAGTTCCTGGTGACAGACTGAAGTCAGAAACTTTCTGAAGGTGAAGTTTGTTTGCAATTATTTCTGAGTGAAACAAGAACGTAGCTAAATGATGTGAACCTCATCACGGGAGACTAAAACAAATCTGATGTTTGTCTCAACTCATTAAACTTCATACAAACCACCATTAAACTGAAACGCAGCCAAAACATGATGAGCTCAGTAATCTAACAGCTCTTACCAAAGTTGTTGTTCTCAAAGCACTGAAGCTCATTGCTGACACATCTCACAGCGATGCTCTCATCATCCGCCCAGCTTGGACTCCTTCAACCACAAACCACACATCCAACTGCAGCATTAATCAGCTTTCATTATGATCTGATTTAATCTGACTGTGAACAAAACTCTGTCTAAGCCACTCATCATCAAGAAGATGATCATTAGAAAAGGCAGTAGATAACTTTCAGTGCAAACAGTTACACACACTGACACCTGGGAGCATTAACTTACCCGTTTCATTAATTTACTAGCACATTCGGGAGCCCCACTAACATAGGGAGAACATATCAACTGCACAACCTTGTCTGTTCTGGTTAGGAATGGAAGTCAGGACTTTTTTTTTTGTGAGACAGAAGTACTAACCACTGCAGCGCTGTGCCTCCCACATGACATCAGTTATTTGTACGAGCTGTACTGTAATTATTCTGAAAAAGATGTCAGCATTTTCAAGAGAAGCATCTAAAATATTATTATTTTTTTTATTATTAGGTATTTAAATGCGGGCGGCACGGTGGCTTAGTGTTTAGCACGTTCTCCTCTCAGCGCTAGGGATTCCCGGTTCGAACCCCCATCTGGGTGGAGTTTCCATGTTCTCCCCGTGTCCGCGTGTTCTGGTTTCTTTCCACAGTCCAAAAACATGGATCAAGTCAATTGAGTTCTCCAAATTGCCCCATATAGAGTGTGTCTGTGTGAGTGTGTGCCCAGCGATAGATTGACACCCTGTCCTGGGTGCATCTGCCCAGTGCCCGAAACGTTCTCCCCTGGATGGGCAAGGGGACCCCCCCCCACACAACCCTGATATAGGATAAAGCAAAGATAATGGATGGATGGATATTTAAATGCACTACTGACTCACCATCCCGTATTCTTTTTCTGGTAAAAAGCTTTGATAAGGTTCCCAGTTTTCAGGTCCCAAAGCTGCAGGTTTGCTTCACCCTGAGGTTCTTTCTGAGTCTCTAAAACAATAAAGTTAGTTCATAATGATACAGTAACATATAATAATAAATAAATAAATAATGATACAGTAATATATAATAACAAAACCAGGTAAATCAGCACCATACAGTCATGTATGCGTATGAGGTCATATAAGGTAATGTCCAGGTATTCAACAGGTTAAACATTCAGAGCCATTTTAACAGTGTTCTCTATAACCAGTTTACTTTTAATTAACATTTAGATGAAGCATATTAATCAGTATGGCGGCACGGTGGCTTAGTGGTTTAGCATGTTCTCTTCTCAGCACTAGGGATTCCCGGTTCGAATCCCCATCTGGGTGGAGTTTCCATGTTCTCCCCGTGTCTGCGTGGGTTTCCTCCGGGTTCTCCGCTTTCCTCCCACAGTCCAAAAACATGGATCAAGTTAATTGAATTCTCCAAATTGCCCCATATAGAGTGTGTGTGTGTGAGTGAGTGTGTGCCCAGCGATGGATCAACGCCCTGTCCTGGGTCTATCTGCCCAGCGCCCGTGACGTTCTCCCCTGGATGGGCATGGGGAACCCCACCGCGACCCTAATAGAGGATAAAGTGGGAGATGATGAATGAATATTAATCAGTGAACTCTGGCGTGTAATTGATTCCGATCTGCGTCTGAGGACTCACTGCTGTATTGTTTCCATGTTGCCAGCACATTGTTTAAAGGAGAGAATTCCAGCATCACAGTTTTTGGTAAATCAAACGATTTGACCAAAACGCCTGTCGCCACATTAAACACACTGACCCTGAAACAGCAGGACACAGAACCAGACATGAACCAGACATGAACCAGCAGCTCCTGCACTAAAACTATGAAGTGAGGAGATGAATGGTTGGAGGTACTTTTCAGTGTTGCAGCAGCCGAACAGTGTTCCATCTCTGCTGAAGGTGATGAACTTGCTCTGTTCATCTCTGAAACAGAAACATGTTAAACATTATAAACCCTGCCATGAGCTCCATCTCCGCAGACTGCCTCCAAACATGTCCACTTCAGAACAGATCTGAGCGCGTTTGTTTGTACTTCATTTGAAACGTTAGGAACACAGATTTGCAGCGGACTCACGGTTGGAAGCTGGGGCTTGGCTGGCAGTTGGGGGGACCACACAGCAGGAACGTTCCCTCAGATCCTCGAACTGTCGCATGATTTATAAAGAAAATCCATTAATAACTCATTTCATAATCACTCCCCGTGCACTATATTAACCTTTGCGCAGTGTCAGGAACCTTCACTTCATTGTCTTCCATATCAATTCACTATAATGAAGTAATCCAGACGGGATGAAGCACCGCAGTAACAGTAACTTTAAACCCGGGTTATTAATCAGCTTACCAGCTAACTGCGGGGCGGGACGCGCCATCTTTAACCGGAAAGAGGGCGAACAAAGGATCACGTGACCACGCTGCAGCGGAAGCGGGCTTTTCTTTACACTTTAGATTAAAAATGGAGTAAATGGTTAAGTTCTGTAAATTCTTTATTAACATAAGATGTTTTAAGTATGTCAATTTATATACTAACTCTCTGTAAATGTCAACGTAAATGTAAATCATGTTAGTTATGCATTCATTTACTGTAATATTTACATCAAACAGGCACGGTGGCTTAGTGGTTTAGCATGTTCTCCTCTCAGCGCTAGGGATTCCCGGTTCGAATCCCCATCTGGGTGGAGTTTCCATGTTCTCCCCGTGTCTGCGTGGGTTTCCTCCGGGTTCTCCAGTTTCCTCCCACAGTCCAAAAACATGGATCAAGTCAATTGAATTCTCAAAAATTGCCCCATATAGAGTGTGTCTGTGTGAGTGAGTGTGTGTGAGTGTTCACCCTGTTCTGGGTCTATCTGCCCAGCGCCCGAGATGTTCTCCCCTGGATGGGCATGGGGAACCCCACCGCGACCCTAATAGAGGATAAAGCGGAAGATAATGAATGAATGAATGTTTTACATCAAACAATGTTAAACAGTAAAAAAAATTAATATATTCAAATAAAGCATTTAATAAAATAAATGTTTTTAGAAAGTTGTTAATACTTCATCTGAAATGTAACTATATCTGTAGACAAAAATCTAAACGACACCAAACAAATTAAATCAATGTTTTATTCAAAGTGTCACAAACTTGAAACTGTAGCCTGATTCTGTGACCTATAGCGCCAGGGGAAATCAAAAAGAACTTAATTAAGCCATGCCTAATTAGAACCGTACAGTCCATCCATCCATTACCTTCGCTTTATCCTCTATTAGGGTCGCGGGGGTGGGGGGTGGGCACATGCCCATCCAGGGGAGAATGTTTCGGGCGCTGGGGAGATACACCCAGGACAGGACTCTATATGGGGGGGGGGGGCATTTTTAGGACTGTAGGAGGAACCTGGAGAACTTCCTCCAGGAGATCATGGAATTCATTATCTCCCGCTTTATCCTCTATTAGGGTCGCGCGTGGGGGGGGGGGGGGGGGGGGGGGGGGGGGGGGGGGGGGGGGGGGGGGGGGGGGGGGGGGTTTTCCCCATGCCCATCCAGGGGAAAACGTCTTGGGCGCTGGGCAGAAACACTCAGGACAGGGCGCCAATCCATCGCTGGGCGCACACTCACTCACACACACACTCTATATGGGGCAATTTGGAGAATTCAATTGACTTGATCCATATTTTTGGACTGTGGGAGGAAACCGGAGAACCCGGAGGAAACCCATGCAGACACGGGGAGAACATGGAAACTCCACCCAGATGGGGATTCGAACCTGGAATCCCTAGCTGAGAGGAGAACATGCTAAACCACTAAGCCACCGTGCCGCTAAACCGTACAGTATTTATCACAATCAATAAAATAGTTTAATTAAAATGAAAACGAATGTTTAGTTTAAAATAATTGTAATTACACTACGATTGCAATATACAGAATATGAATGTATAATTAATACATAAATGAGAGAAATTTTTGACAGCATGTCCAACAAACTTGAATAAATGCGGTGGTGTCTACAAACCTTAGAATGAATAGCGTGAATGGTGTTTCAACTTGTATTTATTCTCAGAAACAACATTTTATTTGAGTGATTATTTTTATTTTGTTATGATTAATAATGTAACAATTGTAACACAGAAATTAAACTGTAACATAATTATGTATTCTGACGTTCTAAAGATGCTCAGTAAACATAGCATGTAACATTAAATCCGTATTAAACACTGAAACGTCGCCGTTTGGGAGGATAATATTAAACATTAAATCCGTATTAAACACTGAAACGTCGCCGTTTGGGAGGATAACGTCAGCGTGGATTCGCCACGAGCGCGGAATCAGTTCAGTGGGCGGGGCCGTCGCTGCTACGTTTACAATGATTACGCGGAGGGCGTGGCTTCAGAGAGACACGTAGGAATGTAAAGGTTCGGTGGGCGGAGCCTCGGTTTTGCATACGTAGCCCTGTGAGCGCTGGTCGTGCGGACGCCGCGGAGCGCCTCAGGTTTAAACCCGAGCTTTCAGAGCTGAACAGACTCCATACCGCGCCTTCAACACTCACTCAGTTTCATCTGAAAATGGTGGCGAAGCAGAGGATACGTATGGCGAACGAGAAGCACAGCAAGAACATCACACAGCGGGGGAACGTGGCCAAGTCATCGGTAAGGAAGCGTCGAGCTAACCGGCTAAGCACCAGCTCGGCGTTAAAACACCTCAGCCGTCCGCTTCCTACGTTCTACTGACGGGGACGGTTTATCTGTGTTCATCAGAGAGTAGTGCAATTAAAACTGTGGATTATATACAATAATTATTTATTCGAATCAAACATCGTGAGACTGTGAAATATGGCGATGTTAAATGAGTTCCAAAAACATAAATGAGCTGACTAAACTAAACCCTCGAATTGTAAAATTTAATGGTAGTATGAGGTTTTATTGGTTAATCTGTTTCTACCTATTCAAAAATCTATTGAAGTCTTTATGTAGGCTGATCAACAAGTAGGAGCGATGAACGGTGTAGAAATAAATCAAATCGGAATGTAATGAAGTTAAATAACAATAAAAAAAAATAAGTTAAAGTTAAATGACATGCTGTACACAAAAAGTGTATAACACAGAGTCAGTGTAGCAGATGGCCTGTGAATAGGAACATTTATGAAATAAGTGTTATCAGTTTTATAGGTAATAGTTTTAATGATGTTGTAAGGGCCGGACTGACCTCTGCAGGATGGACATTAAGGACACTATTTCTCTAAATGAGCTGTTTGTTTGTTTTTTTGCAGAGAGGAGCACAAGAGGAGAAGGCGGCAGTGGGACCATGGCTCCTGGCGTTATTTGTCTTTGTAGTTTGTGGATCAGGTAGGTTTTCAAACACTTAGTTAGGTTTATCTATGGGTGGTTAACTCTCACCATAAACCAGTATTTCAACATGTCTTCCTGTATTGATTAAGCAGCAGGGTGAATAAGGATTAGGGTTTATAAACCACATCACTCCCAAAACATGGTGTTTGTGACTGTATGCACTTCATCTGTCCAATAAAAACAGTAAATATGGAATGTGAATACCACTAGATTGAACAACAGTGTCCACATTCACACATTAAAATGTCAGACGTTAAAGAGCAGCAGGAGAGTGAAGTACATTTGGTTTGTCAATAAAAACTGAGCTTTGAGCTTTTAAACAGGGCTTGTTCAAATGATCCTGCTGATGCATCAGCTTAATATTTTTATGAATAATTGAATCTCACAATCTGTTATGGTCACTGATCACTTTCAGATCAACCTGAAATGTTTTGGTGACAGATTTTAAGCCCAGCAGCTGAATGAACATCAGCTCTGAGTTCCAGTGTAAATGTGGGTGTAAAGTTCATGCTCAGTTGGTGTTGCATCACAATCAGGACATCGTTCCTCTACTGAAGGGTTAACCTTAAAAAAGAACAGATTCTGTGGTATTAATGACGTTTTCTTTCATTTTAATAGACTGTAAAAACACTCTTCACACCTTCATGTTTACCTTGTAAATCAGCTAATAAGTCAAGAGGTTTTTTTTTGTTACATTACTTTTATATATTTTGAGATGTACCACTTTTTTTCTGTGCAGCTTCTGCATAAATACATTAATTAGTCAATCTCGTTGTAACACTACTGTATCTGCAGTTGCATTACTGCCACCCACTGGGACTAATCAGTACTGTCATTAGGAATACAGTAATTTTATCAGCAGTTGAGTTGTTGTGGTTGGAAGTTACTTGTAACATGGATCATTTCAGTTGGAGATTTTGGAAACTTGTTTTTGGGAACGCCTGTTCTGCTGATGAAACATTAATAATCATGGCTAAAATAACTAAAGCCTTAATTCTAATTTTTTTTTCTTTTTACAGCTATTTTCCAGATCATTCAGAGCATCAGAATGGGAATGTAAGACCGTTAGCCATCCTCTCAACATTTATCTCTTCACTTCTCTCACTCTGCTGCCAGGGACAAAGATCAACTTCATGTCTTCTTTAAAAGCTCCTGCGCTGTCAGTACAATATTCTGTTCTGCTGTGCCTTACACGCGTGCTGCAGGAATGATCAGCTCAGCTGTAAACATTCCAGTTCGATCTCTTTGACTAATGCTCCTGCTGGATGAAGGTTGTTAGTGTAAACCTGTCACTAGCTGTATAGAAATCATTCCTCATACAGCGGACTCTCGTTCATGTTCTGCTCAGATGAATGCTGCAGCTCAGGTCACATGTTTGTTGAACCAACAACATTGATGCAGAACTTTGTACCTTTATCGTGGCTGCTGGTTAAATTCTGTGACTTGTGAAACCCACTTATGTAAATAAAGGGCTTTAAACAGTCGGTTTGTTACAGCAGTAACATGGAAAATGATGTATTTTTGCTTTCCATCATGATCTTTATCAAATAAAACTGTTGAAAGATTTCTGGTTTTTCTGCTCGTCACTCCGACACAGTGCAGCAGCATGATTATATTCCATGTCTTCACTAAATGAAGCTAATGTGACCCCACTGGTGCTGTTACGATATACAAGTCGTGACTATAGTGTAAAGCTGCCTGACTGATCATAGTCTCACTCCTGACCTTTAGAGTGTGTGGTAAACACTTAACATTTTATTTTAAACTGTTTAGGTTAAAAACACTAATGTTTTTAAAAACCATTCATAGCTAACTTTGTGAATGATCAAGAAATACTTGTTAGTTCATACCTTTCACAAGTATAAAAAAATACAATTTCCTGCTTGTAGAGCAGCTTTGTGTAGCAGCCAGTATTTCTACAGTATGACGATAGGGTTCTGTGAGAGCAGGAGGTAGAGTGAGCGTCATCACATCAACTGTTGCTGGATGAACGCTCCGGTTTCAGACGAATGGCCCAAGAGTTGGCGGAGATGATGCTGCCCCTCCAGTGAATCTGGCAGGTGTAGGTTCCCTCATTAAACTCGTTAGCAACAATACGCAGGTTGCGCTCTTTGATGGCGATGTGTCCAGGGACAGAACTTAACAGCTGCTCGCCATCTTTATACCACCTGAAGAGATGCAGAGATTGAAGGCTTTAGATTGTACCCCAATTATTTAAAGTTATTGTGAAAACATGGGGAAATGTGGCTGACCACATTTGGTTCAGAGTTTGGTATGTTCAATAAAGTCCTAGTCTTTTTCTATTTACATAGTTGTATCCACATCCACGATTCTTTTGGAGTGAGTCTTATAACTTGCACTAATTCAAATAAAAGCATCAATCAGACTTAACTTGCCATCATCATCATCCCAATTCACCTTTGAGTCTGAGGTTCAGAGTTCTGTAAACTGATTAGATTATAATTTAGCAGGAAGAAGTTTTCCCTAAATAAATGGTCATTAAGTGGACAAGATGTTACAGTCTATGTAATTTTGTTTAAATCAGTCACTTAAACCAGCAGACCTTAGAACATCATGATGAGAAAAGAAAAAGAAAATTACAAAATTTACATATTTAGATGTCAAGACGTCCTATAAAAATATATATATATTTCCCAGAATTCAGCCAGAGTATCTGACTGAGGTCGAGCTGAAGGTTTTCTTGTTATTACAGCTGACAGTGGACACAAACCAGCTCTCCTCTTTGTTTTTTTTTTTTACAAATTTGTTCTCAGAAAGTTTTAAAGTTTTAAAAATAATTCTGCTGTATTAAAAAAAACAAATGAAAATTCCATCCGCCTTCATTCTTGATTTGAGAATCAACTTTTAATGTTAGTTTTTATAAATATACTGTATGTGTGTGGGGCGGAACGGGGGCTTAGCATGTTCTCCTCTCAGCGCTAGGGATTCCCGGTTCGAATTCCCATCTGGGTGGAGTTTCCATGTTCTCCCCGTGTCCGCGTGGGTTTCCTCCGGGTTCTCCGGTTTCCTCCCACAGTCCAAAAACATGGATCAAGTCAATTGAATTCTCCAAATTGCCCCATATAGAGTGTGTCTGTGTGAGTGAGTGTGTGCCCAACGATGGATTGGCGCCCTGTCCTGGGTGTATCTGCCCAGCGCCCGAGATGTTCTCCCCTGGATGGGCATGGGGAACCCCCCCCACCGCGACCCTAATAGAGGATAAAAGCCGGAGATAATGAATGAATGTATGTGTGTGTGTGTGTGTGTGTGTGTGTGTGTGTGCACCCTCTACCTGACTTTTAGAGGCACTCTGGAATTTTTGGTACCACATCGAAAGCCCACCACTTTTCCTCGAGGCACCATCTTGATCTTGAGGTTTGGAGGGGGGGTAGTGGGTGTGACTTCAGTATCCAGCGGCTCTGGGATGAACACAGAGCTCTTACACTCCAAACGACTTCCAGTTCAGGTAAAACATTTAGAAATGGTTTCAGCATCTCACCATAACACAGATCACAGCGCTGAGGACAGTGTTTCTTCATGAAGCTCCGCCTCCTTTCACAGAACCCCAGACGCGCCCAGGGGTCACACACGCGTTTCTTATCCAAACAACCTGAAAATAGTATCAGGTATTTAATCTCCAATGAGATCAGGTTCAGATATGTCTGGATTAACAGAGCTTGTTCACCGTAAAGCCGCTGAATGCCCCATATATCATCCTGAGCGACATCGCGCTGCCCAGTGTAGGTGGCATTGGGGTGCATAAGTGCACTGGGCTCACGAGAGTGCCATAGGCCGAGCGCGTGCCCGATTTCATGTGCTGCTACCTGAACCAAATCATTTAACCAAACGCCTTCAGAACAGAAGAGAATGACAACTTCATTCATTTCATAATGTACTAATTAGATTTCATACTGTTCACTCACATTCAGACTACAAGCAATTTATATCTGCTAGTAAAGTTCCAGAGCAGAGTTCCAGACCCACACACACGGAGAGAACATACAAAAAAAATCACAGAAAGGCCATTTTTATTCACCACAAGAACCTAGCATCTACCCACTGTGTAAAACTACCACACACCCTGTACACAGCATATACATTCATAAAACAATAGTCTTAAAAGTCTTTGCTGCCCATCCCACCATCGGTTGTCTTTATGGATACAAGGGTATATCTCATCAGCCACCAAACCCGGAGGGTACACGTCCAGATGGTGTGCATCTTCTCAGATAACAAAATCCAGATGTTTTCATCTATTGGTGGCGCAATAGAGCAGCAAAACGCGTTTACGCGTCTAACTTCTACCACCTTCTTCTCACAGTCTTCAAACTTTTTTTCCAGTCTCACAGACTCTCAACAAACCACTTTGCAATTTGGACCCATAAGCTCCGCCCACTTAGATTTTTTCGCTAATCAACAAACCACTTTGCAATTTGGACCCATAAGCTCCGCCCACTTAGATTTTTTGCTAATTTGCATAATTTAAAAATTCCACTTCTTCCTACTACTTCTCCATTTTTCACTCAATCCCCATGTGTTTGGTATCAAAAAATTCAGCAGAGTGTGCCCTCCACTCGATTTTAAAAAAAAACTCTGACTTTTCCCTTCAGTCCCACTGCTACATGCAAATTCATCTACATGTCATAATTCAAATTAATTCATCCTTCATTCAAAAATCTGTAACTCAAACACCCTTCACTCAAACCTTCTACAACTTCACACACACATTCAGCATCAGTCCCTGAGGACGTCCAAGAAATTTGGCGCACTTCTGTCCATAGGTGGCGCTATAACAGCTACATGTCTGTTTCTCACTAACCGTACATGCGATCGAGCTCAAACTCAACACACATCATCTTCTGTCCAGTCTCTAACAGATATCCAAAATGCGACTACATCCCCCGAGGTTTACGACCGCCATTAGCCAAACCGCTGTCAACAGGCCTTTCGTGCCCTTCCCGTTGACCGATGACCCTTAAACTTGACCACTCTGTACGTCTACGCACTCTTTACAAACCCCCCGATTTCGACGCCGATTGGCCAGAGGTGGCGCTATTTCTAAATACTGCTAATAACTTCCACATATGTACATCTACCGTCTCATTTATGCAATCCCATAATGCTCTACTACATCCTTCACATCTGTCCCCATACATGTCCATTAAAAAAATGTCCACTTCTCCAGATATTTCACAAAGTCCAAAACCTGCCCTTTTCGAACTAGTCTCTGGATTTTAATCCAATCTTCTCAAAATTCATCTGGTCATACTCAGGAGAATGTCTAGGTAAATAATTATCAAAAAAATTTCGCCTTTTCCACTTCCACTTATTTTACACTAATATTTTTTCATTAGCGTCATTAGCACATATAGGCTACATTGCTATAACTCATTAGCCGTTAATCTCATCAAGTCCAAATTAAAGAGGTATACCCGCCATGTCCCTCCGGTGATGCAGGCCGATTTTGGTTGACCTAGTCCTTATGGGGCCTCTGATAGGCGCTATAACAGCTACATGTGAGTTTCTCACTAACCGTAAATGCGATCGAGCTCAAACTCAACAAACATCATCTTCTGTCCAGTCTAAAACAGATTCCGAAAATCCGACTACCTCCCCCGAACTTTACGACCGACATCAGCCAATCCGCTGTCAGCAGGTCTTTCACGCCCTTCCCGTCGACCGATGACCTTCAAACTTCACTGATCTGTACATCTACACATTCTTTCCCAACCACCAGATTTTCACACCGATTGGCCAGAGGGGGCGCTATATATGTATGTTCCTACTGCCATGTTGTCCACTGTCCATACTGTGAACCCCATACCGCTTGAACCCCGCTAATCACCGCTTGCGGATTTTTCTTTATTCTTATTTATTATTATTATTATTATTTTTCTCCGGAAAAACGCGTTGGGCAGCCAAAACCGCAGCGCCATCAGCCACCAAACCCGGTGGGTACATCCAGATGGTGTGCATCTTCTCAGATAACAAAATCCAGATGTTTTCATCTATTGGTGGCGCAATAGAGCAGCAAAACGCGTTTACGCGTCTAACTTCTACCACCTTCTTCTCACAGTCTTCAAACTTTTTTTCCAGTCTCACAGACCCTCAACAAACCACTTTGCAATTTGGACCCATAAGCTCCGCCCACTTAGATTTTTCGCTAATTTGCATAATTTAAAAATTCCACTTCTTCCTACTACTTCTCCATTTTTCACTCAATCCCCATGTGTTTGGTATCAAAAAATTCAGCAGAGTGTGCCCTCCACTCGATTTTAAAAAAACTCTGACTTTTCCCTTCAGTCCCGCTGCTACATGCAAATTCATCTACATGTCATAATTCAAATTAATTCATCCTTCATTCAAAAATCTGTAACTCAAACACCCTTCACTCAAACCTTCTACAACTTCACACACACATTCAGCATCAGTCCCTGAGGACGTCCAAGAAATTTGGCGCACTTCTGTCCATAGGTGGCGCTATAACAGTTACATGTCTGTTTCTCACTAACCGTACATGCGATCGAGCTCAAACTCAACACACATCATCTTCTGTCCAGTCTCTAACAGATATCCAAAATGCGACTACATCCCCCGAGGTTTACGACCGCCATTAGCCAAACCGCTGTCAACAGGCCTTTCGTGCCCTTCCCGTTGACCGATGACCCTTAAACTTGACCACTCTGTACGTCTACGCACTCTTTACAAACCCCCCGATTTCGACGCCGATTGGCCAGAGGTGGCGCTATTTCTAAATACTGCTAATAACTTCCACATATGTACATCTACCGTCTCATTTATGCAATCCCATAATGCTCTACTACATCCTTCACATCTGTCCCCATACATGTCCATTAAAAAAATGTCCACTTCTCCAGATATTTCACAAAGTCCAAAACCTGCCCTTTTCGAACTAGTCTCTGGATTTTAATCCAATCTTCTCAAAATTCATCTGGTCATACTCAGGAGAATGTCTAGGTAAATAATTTTCACAAAAATTTCGCCTTTTCCACTTCCACTTATTTTACACTAATATTTTTTCATTAGCGTCATTAGCACATATAGGCTACATTGCTATAACTCATTAGCCGTTAATCTCATCAAGTCCAAATTAAAGAGGTATACCCGCCATGTCCCTCCGGTGATGCAGGCCGATTTTGGTTGACCTAGTCCTTATGGGGCCTCTGATAGGCGCTATAACAGCTACATGTGAGTTTCTCACTAACCGTAAATGCGATCGAGCTCAAACTCAACACACATCATCTTCTGTCCAGTCTAAAACAGATTCCGAAAATCCGACTACCTCCCCCGAACTTTACGACCGACATCAGCCAATCCGCTTTCAGCAGGTCTTTCACGCCCTTCCCGTCGACCGATGACCTTCAAACTTCACTGATCTGTACATCTACACATTCTTTCATAACCACCAGATTTTCACATCGATTGGCCAGAGGGGGCGCTATATATGTATGTTCCTACTGCCATGTTGTCCAGACTGTCCATACCCGCTTGAACCCCGCTAATCACCGCTTGCGGTTATATTTATTATTATTATTTTTCTCCGGAAAAACGCGTTGGGCAGCCAAAACCGCAGCGCCATCAGCCACCAAACCCGGTGGGTACATCCAGATGGTGTGCATCTTCTCAGATAACAAAATCCAGATGTTTTCATCTATTGGTGGCGCAATAGAGCAGCAAAACGCGTTTACGCGTCTAACTTCTACCACCTTCTTCTCACAGTCTTCAAACTTTTTTTCCAGTCTCACAGACCCTCAACAAACCACTTTGCAATTTGGACCCATAAGCTCCGCCCACTTAGATTTTTCGCTAATTTGCATAATTTAAAAATTCCACTTCTTCCTACTACTTCTCCATTTTTCACTCAATCCCCATGTGTTTGGTATCAAAAAATTCAGCAGAGTGTGCCCTCCACTCGATTTTAAAAAAACTCTGACTTTTCCCTTCAGTCCCGCTGCTACATGCAAATTCATCTACATGTCATAATTCAAATTAATTCATCCTTCATTCAAAAATCTGTAACTCAAACACCCTTCACTCAAACCTTCTACAACTTCACACACACATTCAGCATCAGTCCCTGAGGACGTCCAAGAAATTTGGCGCACTTCTGTCCATAGGTGGCGCTATAACAGTTACATGTCTGTTTCTCACTAACCGTACATGCGATCGAGCTCAAACTCAACACACATCATCTTCTGTCCAGTCTCTAACAGATATCCAAAATGCGACTACATCCCCCGAGCTTTACGACCGCCATTAGCCAAACCGCTGTCAACAGGCCTTTCGTGCCCTTCCCGTTGACCGATGACCCTTAAACTTCACCACTCTGTACGTCTACGCACTCTTTAAACCCCCCCCGATTTCGACGCCGATTGGCCAGAGGTGGCGCTATTTCTAAATACTGCTAATAACTTCCACATATGTACATCTACCGTCTCATTTATGCAATCCCATAATGCTCTACTACATCCTTCACATCTGTCCCCATACATGTCCATTAAAAAAATGTCCACTTCTCCAGATATTTCACAAAGTCCAAAACCTGCCCTTTTCGAACTAGTCTCTGGATTTTAATCCAATCTTCTCAAAATTCATCTGGTCATACTCAGGAGAATGTCTAGGCACATAATTATCAAAAAAATGTCGACTTTTCCACTTCCACTTATTTTACACTAATATTTTTTCATTAGCGTCATTAGCATATATTAGGCTATATTGCTATAACTCATTAGCCGTTAATCTCATCAAGTCCAAATTAAATAGGTATACCCGGCATGTCCCTCCGGTGATGCAGGCCGATTTTGGTTGACCTAGTCCTTAAGGGGCCTCTGATAGGCGCTATAGCAGCTACATGTGAGTTTCTCACTAACCGTAAATGCGATCGAGCTCAAACTCAACACACATCATCTTCTGTCCAGTCTAAAACAGATTCCGAAAATCCGACTACCTCCCCCGAACTTTACGACCGACATCAGCCAATCCGCTTTCAGCAGGTCTTTCACGCCCTTCCCGTCGACCGATGACCTTCAAACTTCACTGATCTGTACATCTACACATTCTTTCATAACCACCAGATTTTCACATCGATTGGCCAGAGGGGGCGCTATATATGTATGTTCCTACTGCCATGTTGTCCAGACTGTCCATACCCGCTTGAACCCCGCTAATCACCGCTTGCGGTTATATTTATTATTATTATTTTTCTCCGGAAAAACGCGTTGGGCAGCCAAAACTGCAGGGTCATCAGCCACCAAACCCGGAGGGTACATCCAGATGGTGTGCATCTTCTCAGATAACAAAATGCAGACGTTTTCATCTATTGGTGGCGCAATAGAGCAGCAAAACGCGTTTACGCGTCTAACTTCTACCACCTTCTTCTCACAGTCTTCAAACTTTTTTTCCAGTCTCACAGACCCTCAACAAACCACTTTGCAATTTGGACCCATAAGCTCCGCCCACTTAGATTTTTCGCTAATTTGCATAATTTCAAAATTCCACTTCTTCCTACTACTTCTCCATTTTTCACTCAATCCCCATGTGTTTGGTATCAAAAAATTCAGCAGAGTGTGCCCTCCACTCGATTTTAAAAAAAACTCTGACTTTTCCCTTCAGTCCCACTGCTACATGCAAATTCATCTACATGTCATAATTCAAATTAATTCATCCTTCATTCAAAAATCTGTAACTCAAACACCCTTCACTCAAACCTTCTACTACTTCACACACACATTCAGCATCAGTCCCTGAGGACGTCCAAGAAATTTGGCGCACTTCTGTCCATAGGTGGCGCTATAACAGTTACATGTCTGTTTCTCACTAACCGTACATGCGATCGAGCTCAAACTCAACACACATCATCTTCTGTCCAGTCTCTAACAGATATCCAAAATGCGACTACATCCCCCGAGGTTTACGACCGCCATTAGCCAAACCGCTGTCAACAGGCCTTTCGTGCCCTTCCCGTTGACCGATGACCCTTAAACTTCACCACTCTGTACGTCTACGCACTCTTTACAAACCCCCCGATTTCGACGCCGATTGGCCAGAGGTGGCGCTATTTCTAAAATACTGCTAATAACGTCCACATATGTACATCTACCGTCTCATTTATGCAATCCCATAATGCTCTACTACATCCTTCACATCTGTCCCCATACATGTCCATTAAAAAAATGTCGACTTCTCCAGATATTTCACAAAGTCCAAAACCTGCCCTTTTCGAACAAGTCTCTGGATTTTTGTCCAATCTTCTAAAAATTCATCTGTTGATACTCAGGAGAATGTCTAGGTAAATAATTATCAAAAAAATGTCGACTTTTCCACTTCCACTTATTTTACACTAATATTTTTTCATTAGCGTCATTAGCATATTTAGGCTATATTGCTATAACTCATTAGCCGTTAATCTCATCAAGTCCAAATTAAAGACGTATACCCGCCATGTCCCTCCGGTGATGCAGGCCGATTTCGGTTGACCTAGTCCTTAAGGGGCCTCTGATAGGCGCTATAGCAGCTACATGTGAGTTTCTCACTAACCGTAAATGCGATCGAGCTGTCAACAGGCCTTTCGTGCCCTTCCCGTTGACCGATGACCCTTAAACTTCACCACTCTGTACGTCTACGCACTCTTTACAAACCCCCCGATTTCGACGCCGATTGGCCAGAGGTGGCGCTATTTCTAAAATACTGCTAATAACTTCCATATATGTACATCTACCGTCTCATTTATGCAATCCCATAATGCTTTACTACATCCTTCACATCTGTCCCCATACATGTCCATTAAAAAAATGTCCACTTCTCCAGATATTTCACAAAGTCCAAAACCTGCCCTTTTCGAACTAGTCTCTGGATTTTAATCCAATCTTCTCAAAATTCATCTGGTCATACTCAGGAGAATGTCTAGGTAAATAATTATCAAAAAAATGTCGACTTTTCCACTTCCACTTATTTTACACTAATATTTTTTCATTAGCGTCATTAGCATATATAGGCTATATTGCTATAACTCATTAGCCGTTAATCTCATCAAGTCCAAATTAAAGAGGTATACCCGCCATGTCCCTCCAGTGATGCAGGCCGATTTTGGTTGACCTAGTCCTTATGGGGCCTCTGATAGGCGCTATAGCAGCTACATGTGAGTTTCTCACTAACCGTAAATGCGATCGAGCTCAAACTCAACAAACATCATCTTCTGTCCAGTCTAAAACAGATTCCGAAAATCCGACTACCTCCCCCGAACTTTACGACCGACATCAGCCAATCCGCTTTCAGCAGGTCTTTCACGCCCTTCCCGTCGACCGATGACCTTCAAACTTCACTGAACTTTCATAACCACCAGATTTTCACACTGATCTGTACATCTACACATTCTTTCATAACCACCAGATTTTCACATCGATTGGCCAGCTATATTACTTATTATTTATTAGGGGCGTTACTCTATATATTCTTCTTAAGTGGAATTTGTGCAATTAATACAGACCGAAGCGCTCAACTTACAGACGCCGTTCCATGTGTAGGTGAGGACGCCATTTATATTTTTTAATAAATTTAGGTTTTAAGAGAAAAAAAAATCCACATAGGAATTGAATGGGGCCGATATTCAAACTGCCGTAACCACAGCCACAAAACTCCAGAGGCTTGCATAACTTGATCATTAATCCACATCATCTTACACCCCAGTGGGGTCCCTCTTTCAAGCGATAAGTGAAAGATGTTTCCATGTTATGAGTGTTTGTTTGGAGAGTGGAAATAGGGGGGAAATCGGCTTTCTGCACACAGACTGATATTAAGAGGAGACAAGGGGGGGACTTTCTCTGAGACACACACACACACACACACACACACACACACACACACACACACACACACAACAGCCAATCAAGATTAGGGGGCGTGGCCAAGTGGCTGTATATTTCAGCTCACACAGTTCACGAAAGCTCTGGAGCATCAGGGCAACTTTAATTGCCATCTTCTCAGCATTTTATCCCCATCATGGGCAGTGCATTTCAAGCCCTCTCTGTAGTTCCTTCAGGAAATACAAACCTTGTTTTAAACTCTATCATTCTGTTTTGTTTTATTTTTGCTTCTGGAGATTACACTCTTACTTGTAGGTGATGTTGAAGTGCTGCCACTTGTAGCCGAAAGGATTAATGGCGTAGCGTTTAGTTCGAATCACTGAATCTGCAACTTCTCCATCTTCAGAATCAGGATCTCTCTAATGACCAACATAGAAACAGGAACATCACTAATCTAACACACATGTCCTGAAGAATCAGCAAAGCCTCTAAACATGTCAATTAAATACAGAATAATGTTCATGTTCATACAGTTTTACTACCACACTATATTAATGATCTGATTCTGTGAGTTCTCTAATGTTTTATGGAAATTAAATGTTTTACCTAACCAGGTTATATGGTGTAAAAGACAGATGAATCAGTAACAGAGAATAAATCTTTATTTTGCATTCAGCAGGACACTGATCTGCTACTTAAATGAAGTTCAGATCCATCTTAATATCAGACTTTAATCCTGATGCTTCCTCTGACATTCTCAACATCAGACTGCAGTGATCCTACAGGATGCAGAAAACACTGAGGATTCTCTGTCCTGTGATTCTCTATGTGTATTTTTTGGTATTAAATATAAAAAACGTAAAAACCAGGTCACAAACTAAAACAAGAAAATCCTTACAACTAAATTATTAAAATTTCCTCTCTGAGAAAAGTAATGCTGCCCAGATGTTCAACTCTGTTCTACATCCATATGATTCAACTTAAGCTCCTTGTTCTTCCAGCTGCAGACGTTTACTAAGTGCAGAAATATCTGTCACCCACATGTGAGGAACACTATACCCTCTTGTGCCTCCTTCTCCACCTCACCCTCCTTCACTAATCTTCACTTTCTGTCTTCAGACAGTGACTTTTTGAATCAATGAAATTAATAAATGTAGAATCAACTCTAAATCAAAACAACTGTAACTGATCCAAATTTAGAAAAAAGATTCTCTTAATTGTAGTCACAATTAGGTCCTACTCATTAAGTATCTCTTTTTTTAAACAATCTCCACAGAGCAGGGAGGGCGAAGGCTGTAATTCATTTACTGAGGTGGGTTCAGGGCTGCAGTACTGAACCTCCTCGGAGGTTGAACCATTTCCGTTTGTGATTGTTTTATGCTCTGTGCTTTTTCAATCTTATTAAATCCTGAACCTGAGTTATTATTTTTTTGTACAGTTTTATTGTAGCCATCAATAATCTCACTCCATACTGTATCACTGGTTGTCCTTCTGTGAAACATTTCCATAGAGTAATAATGAGTGTTCCCTCTGTTACACCCCCCCCCCCCCCCCCAGAATAATTCATATTATCAAGTGGTCTGAGGCAGTGTAACACACTCAGGGGAAAGACTAGGAGCATTAAGTAGTTTGGTGAACATGTGTCTATGTTAATAAATCCACCAGATGTGTTAATAATGGAAGAACAACATAAAAAAAACTTAATGAGAAATATTTTATTATTAAAAGTTTTTTTTATTATTTGAGAAAAGGTTTAGATAATCTGCTAAATACAACTTCTGTGTGTTTTCAGTTTTTTATATTAAATGTTCTTTTTATTCTTTAGTTTTAAACAAAATAAAAACTCCATTACTTATTTTTTTATATTTGAGTAACATTTAGGTGAAGACCTCTTATTACATCGTAAAATATTAATATTCTTTATTTTTAAGTTAAGTTCCAAGTAATGCACAAACCTTCAAACTGCTTATCTGTGAAACATCTGGTTCTGATTCGCTGTAAATTCTGACTTTTCTACAGAATAAACTGGGGGCCCATCAGGAGGATGGGGCCACTGACTCCAGAACAGTGACATTAATGTGAAGAAACGCTACAGAATTATAAGAAAATAAAACAGAATTCTCACAATTCTCCTGATTCTAATAAAATACAGGATTAAAAAAATACATGAAAGCATAAATTCGGACTGGAAGTGAATTTGATGAAATGACTTAACATCATTGAATAAAACTAAAGGTCTTAAAAATGTCCAACTTTTCGATATCTTATATTTATTTCAATATGGAATAGAGTTTAATTAGAGTTTATCAGATTAAAGAACATTAAGGCATCATCAGATTTCTCACCTGAAACCTCCTCCTGAGCTCCACGGGACGCAGCAGAACCAGCAGCAGAACCAGCAGCACCAACCCGACCGGAGACGCGCTGCTTCTGTCAGTCCACTCCATCCTGCAGTCCGTCGGTCAGTCGGTCGGTCAGTCTGTCGGTCAGTCGGTGTGTGTGTGTGTGTGATGAAGGTGTGCTGCAGGACCTCAGGAGCTTCAGCAGTCCTTCAGGTGGACTTCATTCCTCCTTCTGTACGAACCGCGTCTTCAGCCGCAAATCCCCTCGATTTACTGCAACAAACCCTCAACACTGTCCAACCAAAGCACTTTCTCTCAGACATGTAACCCCCCGCACCTCCGGCCTCAGCGGCCCCGCAGTTCGCAGTCGGTTTGTTTGATGAACGAGCTTTAAATCGATTCTAAACTTTATCCAGATGAACCGCGCGCCTCGAGCTCAGCTCTCACAAGACCGATTCGCACGAGAGCCGATTCTTTTGAACTCGACGGACTCGTCTGAATCGATTCGGAGGCATGAAACGAACATAGTGGTTTAAACACAAAACAAATCGCCGATGGATGAAAATAGAACTTAGAGAACCATCGAAGAAATGTTACAGCTTTAAAACCCCGAGAGTTAACGCTCTTAAAGAGAAAAGAGACACATTTATTGTGGCTCCAACAAAAAAGGTCAATGAACCAGTAATAAGCTGCTGTTTCTGAACACACAGACCCAGACATCACAGAACCCCAGACCCTGAGCAATGTTCTCAAGAAAGAAGAACCAGGACTGATAGAACCACCACAGTGAAGTCGTAAGTGTCACATTCATAAACACTAAATGAATTCTATCATTGACTGTGAGTCAGGTCTTTTTGTGCAATGCTCTTGCATGCAATCAAAAACCTGAATTTTAGGATCTGCTTAAATTTAGGACCTAAATTTATATTGAAGAAATAAATTACACAAAACTGAAGTTCACATAATGAAGCCTGATTGTCTTGAGATGCACTGTAACCTGCACACTGTGTTCCACATGCCACACACTGAATGCTGGGGTATGTTGACACCTCATCAGGACATGAAGAAATGAAGACAGATCCACAGACACACCTGATCGTGTAAACCTTACCAAGAAGAAACATTACAGTAATAACTGTTGAACACTGTAATTAAAATCTATCAGCTGTCTAAAATATACAGCAACGCATTCAAATGGTGGTGGGTGCGTTAACTTTTTCAGATGTCCAATTTTGGAGGAAATCATTAGCGCATGATAAATGTCCTTATTATAATTGCTGCTTTATTTAAGTGCACTTGTACCAATGCCAAATGGATTCATAATTCTGTGGGGCTTAAAAGAGACGAGTCCAGATCGGAATATAAAATGAAAAAAAACCCTTTAACCTTGAGTTCACATTAAGTGTTTCACGTCTCACTGCCACTGAGCTGAATGGACATCCGCTTAATTCCTGAAGGACAAGACAAAGAGGGACATGATGAAGGACACCTGAGAAGCAACTGACGCTCTTGGTATTGGGTCAGTGGCAGAGGAGGGAGGGTGGGCTGGCGGATATCCAGGTGACTGCGGAACTGGAGACCGTTTGACCCTGCGTTGTCACTCCTTCTGGGAAAGAACTGAGAAGAAAAGCGGAGGGAGGTGGAGGGGCAGAAAGAGAAAGAGCAGAGAGACAGCAGCTCCTCTTTCATAAGGGATGAGAAACGAGACTTTAATTGGCCATCGATCCATCAGTCGGACCTCAAGCCTGTCTTCTGCGTCCGCAAAACGATTAGCGATGACGTCAGCCCAAACAAAAAGGACCAGTTAGGCTGTTCACACACGACAGTGCATAGGCTCCCACTCGTTTTATTGAGCTCCAAACCTTAAAGAATTGTCCCTACCCAAAACTTTAAGGTTTGTTTTGAGTGCTGAAACAAAAGCTTTCTTAGCTTTAGTTCCTAGTTCAGAAAAACCATCAGCAGCTGTTAAACATCTGTACAGGTGCATTATTGGAGCTCCTAGAAACTATGACATTTGAATATTGATTTTTAGTGTTTTGTTTTAATAATCAATACAGAAATAAAAACCACAGAGATGATCACTTATTAGTTTTTTTTATTATATTAACAAGACAATTACAACATGACCAAATAAAGAGCACAGATCAACAGAAGGGTGGAGCCTCACAGAACCCTCACCATCCCTCATAGAACATGGACATCACCACCAGCATCTAAAGAGGTGGTTCAGAATGTGCAGTGTTTAAGGACGATGCTGCCATCACATCAACAGGTTCCTACAAAAGACACCTTTATTTTATGTTGTGGTTCTTAAAAGATGGGTTCAGACAAAAAAAATATATATATATATTTATAAAGAATCAAAACATTGAATGGGATTTATCTGTAGGAACATGTTTTTTGTATTTTTTTAGACTGATCCAGCTGCTGATCTAATGGCAGAGACTTAAAACATGTTCGCTAGAGTGATAAACTTAAATGGTGCAGTGTGTAAGATTTGTGGATCTCAGTGTATTAACACCATAACCATCAACTTTAAGATATAAAGCTTTGCACTAATCAATCACTTCTACCCCTGTGGGGGGGGGGGGGGGGATTAAGCTCAATGTTCAGGAGAACCAACGGCACTCAGAGCAGAAATGGCTTTGGATCTGAGAGATGCTGAGGGAGTTCGTTGGACCCACTTTCTAAACAACTGCAACAACAAACAAACTCACAAATAAAGTCAATCAGTCAGTTTTAAATCACTGTATTCTGTAGACATGACCTCACAACTGGTGTCTTTTTAATAAGAAAATTCATGATAAACTTTTGGTCACACAGATTTGGGGGAGGGGGGGGGGTGTAACAGAGGAAACACTCATTATTACTCTATGGAAATGTTTCACAGAAGGACGACCAGTGATACAGTATGGAGTGAGATTATTGATGGTTACAATAAAACTGTACAAAAACAATAATAACTCAGGTTCAGGATTTAATAAGATTGAAAAAGCACAGAGCATAAAACAATCACACAAACAGAAATGGTTCAACCTCCAAAGAGGTTCAGCACATGCCCTGAACCCACCTCAGTAAACTCAGCAGGGAGTCAGGAATGCACCAGGAGAAGTCAAAGCAAAGTAGTTTAGATGATGGAACAACGGCCTTCCCTCTTATCGGAGGTGACTCCAGCTGAACGAGGGATAAACGGAGCAGAATGCGGTCATCCTGTCAGACAATGAACCTCTATTCACCTTCGCTTCTCCACTGCTTTGATATTCTTTGATTCTGTGAAGCTCTGTGTGAATGTGGGACAATGAAAGTAGGAGAGAGAAGACCATGGCACTGATCTTCCTCTTGCTCATCTCTCTTTCTCTGCCCTCTCGCTGGAGCACCCAGTGTTAGCAGCGCGTCTCATAGATGCCACTTCGCCCGATGTAGCGAACCCATTTAATCACATCGTGGTCACTGTAGTTCAGCTTCGGCTCAAACACCTTCAGATAGCGCACCTTCAGACCGGATGGAGCAAATGGCACCTGGATTGAGAGAGAGAGAGAGAGAGGTCACTAAAAAAGGCATGGAATAGTCCCTACCCACACAAGTTACAAACAAAAAGGGGTACAATCCAATAAATAAATAGAGGTAAAAGACAAGACTTACCTCAAAATTCATGGAGATGGGGGGACGTGCCCACTTCTTCTTATCATTGGTGGGCAGCAGCTCAATCTCAGCACTGATTTGAGACTCCTTCATACCAGCCATGCGTTTGATTCTACACACACACACACAGGTGATCAGGTTACAGCTCACTGCAGAAATTTAAATAAGGTGCAGTTGTGACTCACTTCCACACAATGGCATTTTCACTGGCTTTGTATTTGGCTTTTCCCTTCATGCAGATTACTTGCACACCACTGGTGTTCAGAGGGGTTGGGATGCGAACCTGAACACACACATCATTACTCTGCAGACTGAACACATTAAAATGTCTTGGCGAAATGTGTGTTTAGTGCATCAAATCAATGTAAGTAAAGGCTTAAAATGGGATAATGGTTAAAGCTCACCTCAATCTTCTGAGCCAACAGTGAGGGTTTAAAATTGGACTTGATGACCACCTTCACCTCCAGCTTGGTACGGCCCACCTCTCTGACCAGCGGAATGACACGGAATGGCAGGATGATGTCCTTAGTGGTACGATATCTACAGTATGGACACATTGTGGTTACATTGGTAACTTGTAGTTAATAAAAAAGAGAAATAATTAATTATCTTCTAATGCTCAAAGTCCTGATCAATCAGATTAAGGGTATTGTATCACATTCTCTAAATGTCTCTCTAAATATCTGAGAAACACTGAAGGTAAATACACACAGACCTCATGAGCTCGTACTCTCCATCCGGTGGGATGAAGCTGATGCTACGCTCAGAGTCGAACTTGCTGAGTCTCACACACTGGTGAAAGGTGCAGTCATCAATAGCTATAGACTGCTTTCCAGTACTGCAGCACACACACACACACACACACACAGTTGGTTGAGATGAACTGTAGTTCTGTAGAACTGTATTTAGACTGAATTTACCAGACAGGTTTACAGGAAAAGTTAACATTCTTTGTATAACCAATAAGAGAACCAGGGATCAATACTACTAATGAGGATAACTGAAATGTACAAACACCTTCAGGACTACAAATAGATGTAGGAGGAGGTTGGGCTGAAGAGTGAGAGGTACAATACCTGCCCCCCAACTCACTGTTAGCAAAAGGAATAAAGCAAAAAATAAAAAAATAAAATTAAATTAAAAAAATTATATATTATATATATATATATATATATATATATATATATATATATATATATATATATATATACACACAAATTTTTTTTTTTTTTTTTTTTAAATCCCAAATTTCTAAATAAAAAAGGAAAAAGCAAGACGACACTCTGGGCATATCTTCATTTCACTCCAAAACATTCTGATATGTTAAATCGAACTTTCATATGATCTGAACACAACACACAATCTTGTTACATTGAACTGACAAATTATTATAATCCTTATATAGATCCTTCTGAAGAAAATCCAGGGTCATGTTAAATTGCATGTGATGAACTCACCTCTTGCCCGCATCATCAGTGGTGCCCCCTTTGCTCTGTTTATCAATGACGATCTTGTCATTCATGCCAAACTTGCACTCAGGCATTCCACTAAGATAACTCTTCATCACCACACGACCGGAGACGTGAGCACTCAGCACCTGACCTGCACACACAGCTTTGCTTTCATACATTGTGGGGACCTTTACACAGACTTCCAATCATTTCATGAAGACTTTCCTTAACCCGTAATACCATCAGCATAACTCTGAAACACTGCATTGGCAGTTCATTAGAAAGTGTTACCTTGTGGTGACATCAGAAGATTTACACTTTCCAGAACATCAAGAAAAAGTTCGTTGCGTCGGTACTTGATGCCCTCTCGCCTCCATCCAATCTGCCCGGTCACCTGACTGGTGATCTGAGACTGTTCCTCTTTAGTCTGAGATGGAACACACACACAGCAATTAAACCTCCAACACAACATAATTTTCTAATATTTTAAGAATAATTTATACATGCGCTTACATGATGCTGGAGGTGGAGTCATGTTAACCAGAAACGAAAAAAGAAGATAAACAATGGTGAATTCACATAGAGTTTATTGAGCATTAATATGACTGAACTGAACTCACCTGACTCTTAATGCCCTGCTGGGTGATGAAGGTCTTTAGGGCTCCGGTCTCAGAATTCTGTGGGTAACCAAAATCCAGAATCTCTACAGAATCAAAACAGCACCAGTTCAGGTTCTCCAAACTTCCTCCATTAACACCAAGAACCGTTTACGAGACACAGTTTCCTATAGAATGTGTCACTTTGTACTAAACGTTTGTATGGGTTCTATAAATCCTTAAGTATGGAAGGGCCAATTACTGAAACTTTGGATACACAGTGCAGAATAAACATCATTGTAGAACAGTAAATAGCAGGTTAACTGATGGTGGTTTTGGACAAGGAGCTGCCTCTCTGTACACGCTGTATTTTCTTTAGGCTTTGATTTTCGCACCAATCACATAAAAATCAAAACCTAAAAAAACAACAGCACACCAGATCCTCCATCCGCAGCCCTGAGGACCAAAGAGTCAGAAAACCAAAACAGGAACCCCGAAAAAGGAAAGCAATACCATCCAGCAGCTCGTAGATCAACACAAAGTTGTTCTTGATGTTCTCCTCACTGATCTTGCCGAAGTATGCCGTCATGACATCACACATCTTGTAGAGGAACTCAAACACCATGGCAGCATTGACATTTTGCTTGGTGGCGGCAGCCAACCAGATGTTGGATCGTTTGACATGGAAAAAACTGGTGCGAGCAATGTTGGTGACAGGTGAGCGGACCTGCTGCCGTGCATGGATCACGTTCACCCGAAATGCATCCACCGCATTCCTCCTGGAAAGCAACACACAAATGAATGAGAACTGAATAACAACAAAGTAGAAGAGCAGGCAGAGGTCCTGAAACATGTCTCACAACACAAATGGCATGGCGGGAAGGATCAGATGTAATTATCTGCTGCCCCCTACTGATCATTATAGTCTGTTAGTGACCTTAAAAGAGAATTTACACCAAAATGTAAACATTCTCTTCTAGTTAAAAAAGTTTAGCTTAGTTAATTATGTTTGTTTGTTTAACGCCCCGTATACTCTTAGGTTAAGCTTAGTTAATGAAGCTAATCAGAGTCCTCATTAAGCAACTCAGGGTTCAGTAAAGTGCCTCGAATTCTTTAATCCAAAACAAATGTTTAAAAATTTATTTATATATTACAACGCTATAGAAGCAAAAATAAATGAAATCTGTTTTGTGCAGATACACAGGGTCACGAACACCCTGTGATGGGTCGGGTTCACTGAGGTAATAAACACTAACCCAGCAGCAACACTGTATTAAAGCTGAAGAACCAGGGTGGTAGAATGAAGGGCAGAATGTGATGTAGGACAAATTCTCTCTCAATCATCCAGCAGCTGCACTCTGTTCATCAGCCACAGGTCACACCTCTGCGTTACCGGGCTTCTAAATGTCTCCAGCTTATTTGTTTAGCAAATGTGGTCCATGAAGCAGCTCTATTTACTCTGGGGCATCTATCTGTACTGAGTGTGTGCATAATGAGGAGTCACAACATCCCATTTTATCAAGGATTTTTCTACCAGTTGTTATTAAAAACATTTGTCTACATGTTCACGTGCAAAGTTAAACCTGCAGTAATTACAAGTATTATTATTATCAAAACTAACATTATTGCTGTTAACAACTGTATAAAAATCTATCAATCATCTGGTATAATATGTTATCTGTATGTACGGAAAGGAAACAGTCACACAACACAGATCGAAGTACAAAACTGATGGATAAACCTCATACCCTATGTCATCACGGTAGACTCGTGAGATCAGCACCTCACCCTTGTGGTTGTAGATAAAAAGTCCTCCGATCATGGTGTCAAGTCTCAGTGTTTATGGAGCCATGGTGGAAATCTACGAGCAAACACTAATTAAAAATCTTTGATGGGAAATAATCTCTCATACAATCTCCTGGTTTAATGTACATGTGTGTTTGAGGATGGGACCAGTGCTCAACATAAGTGTTATAAAGCTGTTTTGACTCCCCCACTGAGCACGTCTAATCCCAATCAGGTTATTAATTCATCATGTTGAGTTTGTAAATTACAAAACTATGTTGATAAGTTCTGATACCCTGAACAGAAGTCTTTGTGCTGAAGTGCTGTGAAATTAAATCTTCCTCCTGCGCCTTGTTTTTCAATATCAATGTACAAAACAAACTGCAAGCTGGGTCCAGGAAGCATACAAATGAGATGTGTTCAAACAGGCGCTTTAATTATATATAAACAATGCATCGTAGGTGGCACCACAACATTTGTTCTCACAATATAAACTTATTAACATTTATATATAATAAACACCGTCAGTGAGTTCAGGCTAAAAAGTAAAACCTGTAAACACAAAATGATATGGTTATTGGGGAGTCTAATCTCATGATCTTTGTAAATATCTAAGTTAAGTCCAGCTTACTGGAACAAGGTACTGAACTCTGAATCTTAGTTTAATATCTGAACATGTTTAAACTTTAACACTCAGATGTTTACATTTAGTGCTCAATTCACACCATAAAATTGTGGGAGGACTGATTTGTCCAGATTTATGCTATCGATTTAAATTTCATCATATGATTTTTTTAAATTCGCATTTATCTAAAAAAATAAATGTGTTCGTTTTTCCAAATCTGTGATTATTACTCTACATGACGTTTGAAGCCACCGCATCGTCCAATATGTCTGCCGCTGAAACCGGCCGGGGTCGAGGACGAATCCCAAACGGCTTTGACACCAACATCAAGGGCACTACGTACCGCCTTAAGTTCGAGCGGCAGGTAGTGCAACACTCAGAGGCGCAGCACCCGTTTAGAACACAGCCCACAAAATGATGCGTCTTCCCAGGAAAAACGCCTACGCTTTTCTGTTGGAATTTCGGTAAATTAGCAAACTGTCAAATAATTTCAACGAGTCGCCCCGCCGTTACAGACGAAACATTAAACATTTAAACCAAAAAGATCTTCATACAAAAGAACATTTCTTTTTCACGTCAAGCGAACCAGATAAAACGTGAGCATCACGGCGGGCAGCCAAACAAACCTCAGGATCACGACTGCACTTTATTCAACATCACAGCACCACAGACCGCCGATAAAGTACACGATTCAAAGACACACCGTCATTTAATCTCCTTCTGACTTCACGCTTTCAGAATATTACTGTAAAGGTGTTTAAATTCACAGGTGTGCGAACGCTACGAGCTGCGCTCAAATGACACCGAAGCTCGCAGGTTTACTCGACTGATTTGTTAAACATACAGAATTCCATAATCTAAATGAAGTTCTTCGCAGCGGATCACTCACCGTCTGTGTGTCTGTGTGTGTGTCTGTCTGTGTGTGTGTGTGTGTGTGTGTGTGTGTGTGTGTGTGGACTCTGCAGCGCTGTCTGTGGCGGTTACCGAGCCCTCATTCTGATCAAGATGGCTGCCGTTCCCAAACCGCCGTCTTTAACACACCCGTTTCATGTGGAGCGAATGCACCGGATTGGTTATTAAAATCAACGAAACCTCGCGATCCAATCACACGGCGCGGACGCTGAGGACTCAGCCAATGATAGAACAGAAGGCGGGGTTTTTTTATTTATTTTTTGAGAAAACGGGTATTATTAGTCACCTGACAGGACAGTTAAGACCCGCCCTCAGGAGAATTATGTTTAAATTAAAAAAAACTATCAAATATTCATTCATTCATTCATTATCTCCCGCTTTATCCTCTATTAGGGCCGCGCGGGGCTCGGGCGCTGGGCAGATACACCCAGGACAGGGCGCCAATCTATCACTGGACACACACTCACACACACACACACACTCTATATGGGGCAATTTTGAGAATTCAATTGACTTGATCCATGTTTTTGGACTGTGGGACGAAACCGGAGAACCCGGAGGAAACCCACGCAGACACGGGGAGAACATGGAAACTCCACCCAGATGGGGATTCGAACCGGGAATCCCTAGTGCTGAGAGGAGAACATGCTAAACCACTAAGCCACCGTGCCGCCAACTATCAAATAAAAATGTCAATTTTAAATAGTGTTATTTGTAGAGCTCCACATCACAGATGGATTTACTGAATGTTTACAGAGATATAATCTGTTAGTTCATACATTTTATCTCCATTTCTGTGATATTTTACTTCTCACCTAAATACAGTTTATAATACCTAATAAAGGTTTTACAGAAGCACTTTAAATGCACTAGAATTGTCATGTTAAACGTTTTAGTTGATATTAAATAAACTGATGTTTATTTATGGATAGGTCAATGTAAGGAATATCTGCAGCTGATACAAAGTTAACATCACTGATCGTTAGTTTTATTGATTGTATCTTAACCGGAGCAGTGACAGATCAACCCCTGGATCACACTGCACTTTCTTTGTGCTGAACCTGACTGCTTACTGACATAGCAATAAATTTCACACAACAATGAAATAAATCATCAGAGTCAATGCAGTGACAATAAAAACTATGTTTATAAATAAAAACAATTTGTTTTGGCTTAAAACAGTGTCAAGTTCTTTTGTTAACTGAACCATTCAACACTAAACAGTTCCAGTTTGTAATGATGTGAAACCTGTGATTAATGCATTTTATAAAATAATGTGGCGATTGCAGAAATAGAAAACATTAGGCTTTAACACATACAGGGTGGGAATGAGAAACACACTCACACGCTGCTTTGCTTTGGGAAGAGTGAGAAAGAGAGGAGACGAGACAAAGATGTATGCCAACATAAAACCCACAGGTCATCCAGCTTACTGAGGAACACAGTTCTGTTTTAAAATCAGCACCCATGTTCATACCTGAAACTGAGGGAGCAAGAACCCCCAAATACTGTAGTGTATCAAAGAGGTGATGGAATGAAACTGGAGTGGATGGGTTTATTAATACTTAATAATAATAATAATAATAAAATAAAGTTCAATGCCTGCAATGTGCAGTTCTTAAACACATTGTTGCAGTTTTATTATCACTGATGGAGTGAGAACTAAATATTGATGTGAAACTACAGATATGGTAAGGAGCTGTAATACTGTAATTACTTATCAAAATAGTCTTTGTAATGTGTGTTTTCTTATTTCATCTCAAATCTGGATTTGATGTCTGACTGATAACCATCAGCCTCCGTATTTAAAGAAAACAAAACACAGATCTGTCCTGCAGAAGGTCCGATAAGCCATGTTAGATTATTAGTTTGGACTGTATGAAGTAGGAGATTAGAAATGACATGTTTGGGTTTATTCTAATAAATAATATGTGATTTTTTTTTATGATGATGTTCAGACACATGAGTCTTTCCTCTCTGTCTCACTCCAGCATAATCACTTAAACAGAAGATAAAGAAAGAAAATATATTCTCTCTCCTTGTAGCATCTGCTTTTGTTCTAATCCTTACTTAAGCTCCTTCTTTCTCTCTCCCTGTTCCATGTCTATATGTTAGTAGTGCTTGATAAAAAGAAAACTTTTGATAAGCATCATTAAAGGCAGAGAGAGACTCAGAACATGAAAACTGACACCACTCACAAGAACTCAACCAACATGGAGCCCAATTTAAATCCACATTGTGCTCAAGCTGAGCCCAATATAAATCCATGTTGTGCCCTCGTTGAGCCTGTCTTTTTTCCATTTAAAACTTCAATATATTCCAGACTTCTTTCTTCACTGAAGAAAGTACAAGCCACAGGACACAATGGGGGGGGTATTTAATGGACAGTGGGAGCAGGTCGGAGGATCTCAATTTCTATGTGCATCACATGACGTCTACGAAGAACTCACTGGGGTTTCCCATGGCCATGCGGAAGGACTGGCGAGATGCTGTGAGTTCTGGTGGCACTGATGCCAGGTCTCGGGCAGGAGGGGTACCCGGCACTGCGGCTGCTGCAGCTCCGTACTGCAGGCTCTGGCCCTGTGAGTGGGTGCTCTGTGTGCTGCGGATGCTGTGCTCACTGGGGGGTGCGGACGAATGCTCGCTTGGTGCTTTTTCTCTTTTCTCAGTCTCACTACCGCTCCCTCCAGACTTTGTCTCAGGTGCACCGGCTTTATTAGCGCTGCGGTTCGAGCCACTGCTACGACTCCCTGTGAGTGAGAACAGAAAATGAATGTCTTCCTGATGTATAAAGAAGGAGATCAAACTCTGGTTACCTTACAGACCTAACTTTTTATTTTATATATATATATATAAATAAACCAGCATCAATTTTTATAGGTACATTTGCACAAAGTCAGGGTTTTGTAGAATTATAGTGAGGTGTATTATCAACCAATTTCCCAAACAGGTGATAATGATCATCAATTAAAAAAGTTGAAACACAGTCATTAAGTGAAACAGATACAGTCTTGTAGGAGGCTTAAAACTGGGTGAGGAACAGCCAAACTCTGCTACCAGGCTGAGGTTGTTTTGAAGAAGCACAAAGAAGTGGACAACACCGAGGATCGTATACGTAGTGGTCGGCCAAGGAAACTTAATGCTGCGGATTAAAGTGCAGCACATTAAGCTTATTTCCTTTCGAAATCGGTGAATGCCGTGCCATCACCTCAGAACTGGCAGAAACCAGTGGGAACCTGGCACACCCATCTACTGTCCGGAGAAGTCTGGCCAGGAGTAGTCTTCATAGAAGAGTTGCAGCCAAAAAGCCATTCCTCCAACATGGAAACAAGGCCAAGCGACTCAACTATGCAGGAAAACATAGGAACTGGGCTGCAGAAAAATGGCAGCAGGTGGACTGATGAATCAAAATTTGAAATATTTGGCTGTAACTCTGCTGTTACTGCTGGAGGCAACAGTGAAACATGGTGGAGGTTCATGGCATGTTTGGGGCTGCATTTCTGCAGTTGGAGATTTGGTCAGGATTAATGGTATCCTCAATTCTGAGAGATACAGGTAGATACTTATCCATCAATATGCAATACCATCAATGAGCTATATGACTGGCACAAAATTGATTCTGCAGCAGGACAACAACCCCAAGCCAATGTCAATAAGAAAAATAAAATACAGAGAAAAAGAAAAAGTCCTGGAAGTGATGGTATGGCCCCCACAGAGCCCTGATCTCAATAGCATCGAGACTGCCTGGGATACCATGAAGAGACAGAAGGATTAGAGACAGCCTACATCTACAGAAAATCTGTGCTTAGTTCTCCAAGATGTTTGGAACAACCTCCCAGCCAAGTCCCTCAAAAACTGTGTGCAAGTGTACCTAGAAGAATCGATGCTGTTTCTCTTTGTTTCATTCACTGCATTTTGTTAATCGATGTAAATAAACCATTAACACCTCCATTTTGAAAGCATTCTTAGTGTACAACATTGTTTCACACCTGCATAAAACTTTTGCACATTTTATACACATATATATATAGATAGATTTTTTTCCTTTGTTTGTTAGTAAAAAAAAAAAAAAAGTCTCACCTTCACTGTGAGGACTGCCGGCACTTCCGCCTCCCGCTGCAAAGCTGTAGCCTGGTTCATTCACTGGATGAGGACTGAAGGGCTGAGGGAGGGGGTACTGATAGGGGAACGCCAGAGGCCATGGAGCAGCTCCAGGGTGGGGTAGGGGGGCAAGAGTGTCCTGATCTGATGCACTAGAACCATCATGATCATGTAGCGACAGATTAGCCATATCTGAGAGACAGGAGAAGAGAGGAGCTGGCAGTCAGTCATGTGATTATAGAAGAAACATACAGAAAAGGAAACAGGAAGTAGAACTCACTGCCACACAGATCTCCAAAGATGTAGTAGCACTGCTCTGAGAAGGTGATTTTGTTAACAGTATGGCGGATGTATCCGGCCTTCAGCAGGTTGCTTGCATACTTTCTAGCTTCCCGTCGGTCAGTAAATCCTTCCACATGATGATAAAGCCAGTCTACTACATCAGAACCTACCAGAACCAAGTACACACACAAGAACAAGAAGTAAGACTTTGATAAACAGTACGATTAAGAAGTGAATAAGTGAGTGTGAGAGTGAGTGAGTGAGTGAGTGAGTGAGTGGTTAAAGACAATTCCAGAGTGAGAATGTAATTAATGTATTACCTATAAAGGCATTGGGGATGGTGATCTTCAGCCACATCCTGTCTCGTACCTCCAGCCCTGACTCTGGTGAGGCCATGGCTTTAGCGACTGTCGCCATGTCACTGTGAACTGACAGATGAAACTCCTCGAACCCTGAAATCAAAGACATACAATGAGAGGAGAAGAAGAAGGAGAAAGAGGGAGGAGACACTGAACCTTCATGATTCAAATTTAAACAACAGACATATAAGAAAATCTTGTTAATGGAACACAGCCCATCTGCTGGGACCAGCACTTACGCTCTGTCTCTGGAATAGAGCTGGTGATGGAGGAGCTAGTGGAGGTTATGGTGCTCATGGAGGGGCTCAGACCATACACAGGGTATGCCCCCGTCATGGCCGCCGTGTGAGACACCCAGGCTGCAGGGTCTATGGGGCGGATCGGCTCACCTAAACAATGTTACACATAAATAAAATAACAATGATGACCAACACAAACAGCAAGAACCTTTTAAAGATTAAATGATACAACTGCGGCCACGACAAACTGACCGACCCGCGTCTTTATGGACCTGGTTTTTTATCATGCTGGAACAGTTGAAAACATACAGTTGTCCAAACATGTGGTGGGATACCATCACCCCCGAGTTTAATTAAGAGCTGTGACTCAGTCCCAGTACGTTTGTCCTTAAAGTCCAGGTTTACATTTTTGTTTAGCAGCAGAAACACAGAGGATCAGACATTTAGAAACGATGTGGACGATCAGGATCAGGACTCACTTCGAGGCAGAGTGAAGCAGCTGCGAGGGTTCGGGTCCCAGCATTTAGCTACAGTCAGTGTGATTGGTCTGAAACACACACACACACACACACACACACACACTCAGCACACTGTCTCATAAATATTTACACAGGCTGTATCTGCGTCTCTTACCCCGGCTTGTGTACGATTTCTCTCAGGACTCTCACTGCATCATCATTACTCATGTTCTCAAAATTAATGTCATTCACCTGAAACACAGCACAGAACCATGTCAGCTCAACATGGCTGCACCCCGTACATATAAAAACACTGTACTACCAACAATTATACAGAACTATAATCACTATTCTAAAGGAAATGATCATCTTTAAAATCTTACATATTAAACCTTTAATAAATTAATGCAATAAATTATTAATTATAAGGGTTTTATTTATAAATAACAGATGAACTAGGAACATATAACAATATATCGATATTCATCCATACACACACACACCTGCAGGAGCATATCGCCGGGTTCGATGCGTCCGTCCGCTGCCACGGCTCCACCCTTCATGATGGAACCGATGTAGATCCCACCATCACCCCTTTCGTTACTCTGACCCACGATGCTGATGCCCAGAAAGTTGTACTTTTCTACAGGAGTGAAAACCAAAATGATTTTTTAAATAATAACACAGTTCATATATTTACCTGAAAAAAGTGAAGCCCCTAAAGAAAATACTGGGTTCCTGGTTCTCTGCTGTTCTATAGTAACTGGATTTACATTTACACTCACAGACTTTCTGTAGAATAACTTTAATCATAAAGCTTACAGACAGTCATTACACAAAACAGTTTGGGGAAGGCTCTTTCTTTTTCCAGAAGTCTGCATTAAACGTCATTTTGTAATTGTTCAGGTCTCCAAGAAACTGACCTCAGTATTATCATATGTTTGCGTGAGTGTGTGTGTGTGTGTGTGTGTGTGTGTGTGTGTGTTTACTTACCCATGTTTAAGGTGACAGTGATGATGTTGAGAGACATGGTGGAATCAGTTATACTGCTGAACGATGATGACTGACAGACACACACAGGGTAAGAGACACAGAAAAGACAGACAGACAGATCATAAAGACATCACATCCCTTTTACTGACGGTTCATCTTTATCTGTGTGTGTTCGTCTACAGTGTTTGCTCACATTCATGTGTCTGATGATGTGTGTGAGAATGTAATACTGTGTTTGTGCATATGTAAGACAGAGGTCTCACCCTCTCCATACGCGTTGTCTTGGGTTTCCTCCGTCGCCGCCGCTGATGCCGCCTCATGAGTCGTGATGACGTGCTCTGCTCAGTGGAGCTGCTGAAGCTGTGATGAAGTCACACTCATTACACCAGAGCCTCCTCACTGCACTGCACTCTTCCCAGTAAGTCACATGACATGATCACACCAATCAGTTCTATGCAACAACTGCGCTGCCCTGCTTTGTGTGACCTTTTAGGTCATGTGACATGTGACAGTACTGCATATATTTACGGCTGAGTGAGTTCATAAAGAGCTCCATGCACATGGGACATTTATTCCAAAATATGCAGTCATGCATGAACACTGAAATCCAGGCTTATTCTGCTGCGAGGCCCAGACATCATACATGGTTGGGGGTGGGGGGGGCAGTTTCACATAGACAGTGACCAAAGCTATATACTGTGCCATCATCTAAATGAGAAAACCCTTAATTACATCTCTGATAGATAAACATTATAGCACTTCACTCAGCTCCACTGCTGTAATTTAAAACAGTGAAACATCTTCAGTTAAAAATCTAAACTCACGCTTGCCATCAGCTGTAATAAGATAAAAAATCTCACCGGCTAGCCGAATCGTCCTCCTCGGAGTCAAAGAAGCTGGTGGTGTCCAGTTCACTGCTCATCAGGGTGGAGGATGTATCATAACCCGCCGTGTCCGGCCTGCGCTCACCCCGGGAGTGACCGTTCAGCCTGCCACCTGCCATGCACACACACATTAAATATGTCTAAGAAAAAGGGTGTGACTTCTAAATAACTGTATTGTATACAAACACAGATGAAAGTGCGACGATCTAACCATGCTCATGTGTTTCTTTCCTGCGTGGTCTCTCCCTATCTCGGTCACGCTCTCGGTCTCTGCGGGTGGAGGGACCGATATCCGGCTCCGTGTTGTTATCCATGGTGTCCTGACTGCCCGCTGCATTGCCACTGCAAAAAAACAGAGAAATAAACTTAATAAAGCACGGATGATCGATCATCACAGATCTCATTTAAACGGTCTTAGATCACATTAGTATTAGACATTTTATATTCTCTACAGATGTTTGGTACTGAGTTCTTATCTCTACCACAAGAGGGCGCTGAGCAATCTGTATTTTTCTAAACACCACTGCAGCACCACTGATCTTATTAAGCTGAACTCACAGGGTGCAAGTTCAACAAGCAAGGGCAGAACACACACACACACACACACACACACACACACACAGTAAGATGCCTAGAATAATCAGGTCACTTCCATTACAGGTATCGACTTTCCAGCATCCTGTCAGTCAGAGAAGGGAGACGATGGTTATTAGTATAATTTAAGGACATCTGAGACATCGGGTTGAGAGAAAAATGTGTGTGTGTGTGTGTGTGAGAGAGAGAGAGAGAGAGAGAGAGAGAGAGAGAGAGAGAGAGAGAAAGAGAGATTGTAGATTCTTTCTATTGGAAGTATTCCCTTCTTTTTCCTTGGTATAAAAAAGAAACTCACTGTGGAGGATTTTTTGTGTCACTTTTCTTCTTCAGCTCCTCTGACCTCAAACCCTCCACCTTAATGAAACTGAGTAAAAACTCTTGTAGGAGGACATGACTAAAACATACCAATTATTCCAGCTGCTGTCATCATGTTCCGGGACATACTGTAGAGATGAAGTGGTACTCACTGAAAGGAGGGGGGTCTGGAATCCCCAATGCCCCCTGTCCTCTCCAATGAAGGTGGAATATCGGCATGACTCTCTGCACAAGCTGAGCCTCCATCTGAACCATGGGACCCATCAGCTGACACCAACTATACACACACACACACACACACACACACAAATTATATCATGTATATTATTAAGCAAACATGCTGGTAGCTTGAACACACCACTGTACAGGGTAGGATAAATAAATCACTTTGCTGATGTCATTTATTTATAAACTTGCTGATGATGTCCCTATTTGCTAATTGCAAAAAAGTTTAAATAATTTATAAGTTCTTATATCTTTATATATCTGACATATTGATCTTTGGTTTCAATACATCAGTGCTGATGCAGGAGCTCAGGAACTAATACCAATGCAGTACTGGTGCACTACCCATGTGTTGTACATTGTGCACTAAATAATGTAGAAATAATAGAATTTTTTTTTATTATTTATAATCTGCAGGAGAAATTGAGAATGTAAATGATGATAGAACTGAGAGAATCAAATTAAGAACATCTGTATTATAAGTGGAAATGATAAACCCTCTGTACATGAAGAATAATGAGGGAGAACAATATGGGCATTCTCATGGTGAGAACCACAGCAGTGTGGACTGAGACCCACAAACACTCTTATTCACACACACCGGGAAACACTGCGCCACCCACTTACTGATTCAATCTTCTTGTTACGCCTGGATATTTCTGGAGTGTTTCCGCTCACCCTGTGACTTCACTTAGCTAATCCAATCAGAGGAGGGCATGTGGGAGCCCGTTGTTCTCCCCTTAAACAAAGCCAGACCCCAGTGCAGGGCAATAAACACCAGCTGATCAAACGGAGTAAGACCTTTAGAGTTCTTCTTCTGCTTTACTCATCTGAGAGACTCTGTGACCCCACAGCTCTAACCATCTCAGCAGGACGGTTCCTCTGTACAGCTTTATAAAGACATGATGTGATGAGTGATGAACTATTAGCCTTGCTGTCCAAATTCTTAAACCAGTTCTGCTGAAGTTCACTGAAACCACAGCGGTATCTGGAGAACCTGCCCAGTTTTCTACCAGTGTTATGCAAAACCAAAAACAGATGTGTCCACAAATTTACATACTGCATGTATTTCAAATGGCTGAGAAAATGTGCAAGTTAAAGACACCATTAAGATGTGCAAATCACCAACACAACTGACATCAGGTGTTGTATTTTCTTATCCTCCTCAACTCAACACACCCACTGATGTCATCAGGCTTTACACAAAAACACTACACTTTGTTTTCATCTATAGGAGAATATTTCAAAACAAAGAAATGGTAAAGGATTTGAAATGCCACAAAGGAACTGAACAGAACCAGGATTCTGTTGATCCAATGTTTTAAATGGAAGAAAACTCGATCAAATCCGATTCTGAACCCACAGTGAAGTGAATGTTTTAGGTGCAGGAGGTTCATATCACATGTCCACATACTATAAAACCTTTTGTCATGTAAGAACCTGCAGTGTTTATAGATCCACCAGCCAGTAGTTGGAACTTTTTTTCCCCACAACTATTAAAGGTGATATAAAAGCATCAAGAGGTGCAGTGCCAGGACAGGCTGGAGCAGTGCATTGTGGGAAAAGGACTGGTATTGCTAAGATGTTTGGAACCAGTCTGCTGAAAAAGAGCATCTGAAGTCAGCAGGGAGTGTAAACGACGATAAAGAGCTCACCTTCTGTTTCACTGTGAGAGGGGATTAAAAACGCAGGAGATCTGGCAATGCAGACCCTGTGTGTGTGTGTGTGTGTGTGTGTGTGTGTGTGTATTTATTCTTTAATGTCATAGAAAGAAAGCAGCTTTGAAGATTAACCCTCTCCCTTCAGTTCTATTTTCACACACACACACACACAAATCCATCCTTACTGACCCCCAGTTCATGACCACCACCAGCATAAGTCATATAATCATATAAACACAGTGTCATTCTAAATTGGTACAATGTGACACGGAATGCAGTGACTCTACACAAACTCCTGCATCAGTATCCCTCCCACAATACCTGTCTGTCTTTACTTTAACACAATTGTTTCATGAAGAAGACATGCAGGGTACAGATAGGGCTGGTGTGGTGGTTGGGGGTTGTCAGAGGGTGCGACCACACTGAACACCAGGGTAAGGAGGGAACCTGATTAAACCACAGAATCAATTAATGACAGACTGTTGGTGATGGAACATGATACACAGGTGTATACATTCACGTGAAGGATGGCGACTCACCCATGACACCACACGTCCGTTAAAACATGGAAGCTTGGTGTTATCATCCGAAATCTCTTCTTTCACCACCCTGAAACACCCGAGGGAGAGAGGGAGAGATCAGTACAGTGCACATGTCAGCAATATCTGCAATCATCCCAAACTGAAAACATTATTATGGGACACCCATTATTTATGTGCATGAGGTGGACACGTAGTGCAGATCTGCTGCATTGTGAGAGATCTGTCAGTGTCTCCTGGGTGTCATATCATAAAGAAATCATAAAGCTCAGGGAGAATCCATCACTTAGTTTAAAGCTCCACCTCTTACTTAACCTTCCAAATTAACCTTCCGAACCAGTCATCTCACCCATTGCTTTTGCATGAGATTCTGACAAACACACACTGAAGCAAGTTTATTAACCCTCCTCAGCCCTCCCCTTCCAGCTGCTCCCTAAAAAGGTGCTGACCCCAAATATCTCATGTTGTCGGGGAAACCTTTGTCAAAGAGACAAGTGAAACACAGAGACAGAGAAAGAGCTGAGCCATACGGTGATGGATTATTAATACAGTTACAATACATACATTATAAATCAAAACTTTAAATCACACACACACACAAACATCAGTGTGCATTGTACAATGAGAGACAAACACTTGTCTCCGTGGACATAAAAACAGTGCTGCATATTTCAGATCAACAGTATAACATCAGACTGGAGGCAGAGCTGATGGCTCCATCATGTGAACAGAACAGCTCGTCTTCATTTCTCAGTTCTGTTTCAATGATGCAGCAGGATGTGTGCTCATGCCTCCACAATGCCTCTGCATTAAAGTGGATATGAAGACACACTCAGAATCTGAGCTGCCAGAACCTTCTACAGACCAGCGGTGGCATTGATTCACCTGATTCGTAACGCACTCAGACAGGGTTCATCAGTCATGTGATATAAAGTCCAGAATGAGAACCCTGTGCATGCAGGCTTTGAGACATGACACCATTCGTATTTTTTTTATAAATTGGAATGTCGAATGTGAGCCAGATCTTGTACTTCAAAATACATTCCTGAGTTTATGATTTAACCAAAATCTGTTGTATTCAATTTCAAAATAAAACATGAAGAGAAGAGAACAAACAAGACAAAAAGATCCAGATCCACAACAGGAAAAATGATTAAATATCAAACAATTTATTTTTATTTGAAGTACCTTAAAAACATACAGCAGTAACATTTTTTTGGGGATTCTTAATTAGCTTAGGAGATCCTCAGATTTAAACTGCTTTCAGCTAAGAACGACCCTAAGTAATTGCCCTTCATGTATGTGACAGAATTAAAGTGGGTGATGAATAAAAACAGATTCCCCAGAGGGTCATCAGTCCCCCCCCCCCCCAACAAACACACACTCACCGCCCACTTCAGACATAATGAACCCAGAGAAACTGAGACAGAGAGGAAATAACATACACATGACTGAAAACAGTCCTGACAGCTTGCCGATGGCTGAACCCCTCTGGCTGGGTCATTTGGGGAATGACTATAATAATAAACCACAAACAATCTCCATTATTTCCTTCATATACCAACAACCAGTGCTCCTGTAATCTTCACATCTCTTTCACCTTCCTGCATTACACTCAACTATTATCCTGTATTATTATTATACCTCGTACATGATGCACTGCTCTATGTTATTACAGCTACAGTTCTGCATCCACCATCACTCACACTGCAGCTTCAGTCCATACACCACCTACCAAAGTTTAAAGGATCTAACATTAGAACGTATTTGTGAATTAAATCATGAATTCATTACGGTGTATAGTGATTAAGCATGTGCACTCACTCATTTCTACATCTATTTATAACAGTACAGACTCGGGTTCAGTAATCATTATTGAAATGAGTTTAAAATACAATCACAGTGATTTTATTTAACCAGCTGGTCTGTTTGAAGTATAATGACATTTCCACACAAAGCAGTCTTTAGAGAGAAAAACATCTAAGAAAAACCTCCAATGAACAGAAGTTCTGCACATGAAACACTGTGTGAGTGGAAGTAACAGAAAGGTTCTGGCTACATCCACATCATTCTTTATTTACATCATAAAGGCTATAAGGTCCAATAAAAAACTGAACATTTAGAGGAGAACACTAACTGCTCCAATTTGTTTACATAAGCACGAAGAGAACCATCATCAGAATCATTTGCTTACATGACAGAGGAAGCGAGGCCACCCTCTATACCAGGGGTGCCCACACTTTTCTGGTCCGAGATCTACTTTTCCATTCAACAGGTCATCGAGATCTACCGGGGTCAATCTCTTTTATATTGAAACCTGTTTACACACATCATGTTAGTATCGTTGAATCTGTTAGAATTGCTCTTTTATTAAACACATTCCAGCAAATAGCACGAAAACCTGATTTTAATACACGGAAACACACAGTATTCAGCACAATCACAAAACAATCACTGTAACACACATTTCCCCAAACAGAACATCCATCCATCCATTATCTTCCGCTTTTATTAGGGTCACGGAGGGGTTCCCCATGCCCATCCAGGGGAGAACACTTCGGGCGCTGGGCAGATACACCCAGGACAGGGCGCCAATCTATCACTGGGCACACTCACACACACAAACACACTCTATATGGGGCAATTTGGAGAATTCAATTGACCTTGATCCATGTTTTTGGACTGTGGGAGGAAACCGGAGAACCCGGAGGAAAGCCACGGGGACACCAGCAAGAATATGAAATTTCACCCAGATGGGGATTCGAACCGGGAATCCCTAGTGCTGAGAGGAGAACATGCCAACCAGTAAGCCACCGTGCCGCCCCCAAACAGAACATGAACATTAATAAAAGCAAATGCAATTTGAGTTTGACATTGTAAAAATATATTCACCCCCCACTCTAAATGAAAGTGGTGCATTTTAGTTATTTTGGAGCGAAGTTCTTCACTTAACTTGTCAGTCAAATAAACACAAAGAGAAACTCTCTAATGTAGATGATTCGGGAGGCAGTGCTTCAGATTTAGGCACGGAGGCGTGGCCAGCTGAACTCCTGAGTACATGTTCATGAGCTTCTAATTCAGTATTGAACACATCCAGAGAGATATTCTTTTCCCATCAGCATTCACACCGTTCAGGATCCGCGTCACGGCCGAGTTTAACAGCAGCATTTATTCATCCATGTAAGATCATTAGCACTTAGCTGACGTCTTTCTTTAACAGTTAGAACGATGTCTTCTCTTTACTGGTGATGTATTACACTGTGGGGTTGCTGAAACATCAGTGAAGGCTGATCTCATAGTCCATCTATCTTACAAGTATATTTTGGGGTATGCTGACTTTCCACAGACACATAGTTCTGTATATAAAACTACAGGAACTTCCCTAAATTACTGTTACGACCTTACAAACAGAAACATTCAGAATCCCTGACATCTCCACATCACAGCACTACTTTAATCTCTCAGGATGGAAACTTTTAGACCATTTTCTTTCCTAATCTCTTTTTCCAGTTTCTCAGGTTCTCTGAGTGCATCATTACTTAAAACACACACATTTCTGCTTCAGTTCTTCCTCTCAGGGTGATATGTTCTTTCACACTACAATAAAAATGTTTTGCTGCTTCTTTTGAAAAGATAGCAAATCTTTAGTTTCTGCCTGGAGGGGAGGTTTTCTCAAGGTTTTTGAATGTCAGCTGAAAGCTGCTTCCATGTGAAGGAATGCTGAATCTGGTAATGAGGGATCTCTACAGCCAACTGCAGTAATGGGGATTTTTGAGTTATATGGCCACCTGGGGATCTGGTTTATTCACTTTAACAGCACAGCAGCACAACAGAATTTCAACCACTGCAAAAAGCAGGTCTCCATGCATCAACCCACAGTTAGAAAAGAAACAGAATTACTATACAACTATTTGTTTAGGTTCATGTGTGAGGTCAAGGTTAAAGACTGGACATAAAGTCACTCAGCTGTATAAATTAAAAATACATAATAATGTATGACACTCACACTGAATCATGATGAGAAGAAGCTAATGTGAGGATTAAAGATTCATACAGACTGAATCCACAAACACATCCCACAAAACAAACCAACACATGATACAAAAGTCCTCTAATCCAAATAGAATCATTCAGCACTGCTACAGCAGTGAGGAAGAAAAATGACTGAAAAGTAGGTCAGCATCCTGAAGAAGAAACATTCATCCAGCACAAGATGAAGAAACGGCCTGCAACAGAATACAGACTTGTAACTGCTGCAGCCAGGACACAGTGTACTGACCTCTTTAACACACACACACACACACACACACACACACACACACACACACACACACACACTGTTGATGATGTGTTTGTGATTGCCAATGCAAACCTGTAGTAAGCAGATGTGGTTTTCTGGCTGATGTTTCTGATGTTGCCAGATAAATACCATCCTCTTAAATCATCATCCTGCAAACTGTAGTAAAACAAAAAGACTAAAAAGGAAACAGAGAAAACACCAGAGAGAGAGAGAGAGAGAGAGAGAGAGAGAGAGAGAGCGAGAGAGAGAGAAAGAGAAAGAGAGAGACAGAGAGAGACAGAGAGAGAAAGAGAAAGAGAGAGACAGAGAGAGACAGAGAGAGAAAGAGAAAGAGAGAGACAGAAAGAGAGAGACAGAAAGAGAGAAAGAGAGAGAGAGACAGAAAGAGAGAGAGACAGAAAGAGAGAGACAGAGAAAGAGAGAGAGAGACAGAAAGAGACAGAAAGAGAGAAAGAGAGAGAGAGACAGAAAGAGACAGAAAGAGAGAAAGAGAGAGACAGAAAGAGACAGAAAGAGAGAGAGAGAGAGACAGAGACAGAGAGAGAGAAAGAGAGAGAGACAGAAAGAGAGAGAGACAGAGAGAGACAGAGAGAGAGAAAGAGAGAGACTGAGAAAAGTCTGTCAAAAAAATGAGAAGAGCAGACCTTTAAATAAAGATCAGGAATGCAGAACCAAAACAGAGAGGGAGAGAGAATCAGTGATCAGATGTGAGAAACAGACTTTCAGACAACAAGCCCTTCTGTACCACTTGATCCAGTTTATGTAGATCAGCTCGAGATGTTCAGAAAACCAGCAGCTTCACATTAACAGCTTCCTCCCAGCACTGCAGCTTCTGAGGCTCGGTAAAATGTGCTTTCTGTCTGAGCAAAACTATGTGGACATCCCCACAGACAATTTAATCCTGCAGGGTTATGACAATTTGATGAAATGCTTTCTTCCTGTTTTAGCACAATGACCTACATTTGCAAAAGTCCAGTGACCTGAGAGTCCATAAAGTCAGAAATGTGCCTCCCACTGATCCTCAACATCCTTAGAATATCAGTGGAAACTTTAGGCTGAGCCATTTAATATTACAATCTTAAATGAGTCTTAATACAAACTATTTTATAAACAGTTTAAATGCCACAGGAATACAATCTCACACATGCACACACACACACAGCTCTGTAGGTCTGTTGCGCTTGTTTGCTCTAAATGGACTATTTTTGTTAATAACAGTTCTGGATCTCAAAGGAACTCTGCCAGAACTATAACCACATACAGGCTGAACACTTACTACACTGAGAGAGAGAGAGAGAGAGAGAGAGAGAGAGAGAGAGAGAGACAGAGAGAGAGAGAGAGACAGAGAGACAGAGAGAGAGAGAGAGACAGAGAGACACAGAGAGAGAGAAAGAGAGACAGAAAGTGAAGAGTAAGTCCTACATATTGGACAAATCATTAAATGTAGTCTATACAAAAAGAGAATTTAATAATTCACTCTTACATTCTTTAATTTCAGTCAATTAGATTCTAAAAAAAAAAAAAAAAGGGGTTTCCGCATGTCCGCATGGGTTTCCTCCGGGTTCTCCGGTTTCCTCCCACAGTCCAAAAACATGGATCAAGATCAGTTCAATTCTCCAAATTGCCCCATATAGAGTGTGTTCGTGTGTGTGCCCAGCGATAGCTTGGCGCCATGTCCTGGGTGTATCTGCCCAGCACCCGAAATGTTCTCCCCTGGATGGGCATGGGCATGGGGGACCCTAGTAGAGGATAAAGTTGAAGATAATGGATGGATGGATGTTTACTTTCAGGAAAAAAAGCTTTAAAATGCAGTTTCCAGATTTCAGTGTGAAGTTCAGACAGACCTGAACCTCCATCTGCCTCGGTCGCAATTATGTGTGTGTGTGTGTGTGTGTGTGTGTGTGTGTGTGTGTGTGTGCAAAAATGATAATCATGATGTTAATGCCCACAATGTCCATGCAGCTGCTGCGTTACTGTCTCAGGGGATACCACACACACAGACAGACAGACAGACAGACACACACACACACACACACACACACAGGATGCAGCCAGCTGCTATGCACCTTGTTCCTGATGTCCAGATATAATATGAGCTGAACAATGTGAACACCCCTCTTTATTACTTATTTATTTTATACTAAAACTCTGTTTTTATAAAGCCAGTATTATTAGTGAGAAAATCAGAGAGATTTAAGTAAAATGTCTGATTGTAGGTTAGAGTTTGGGGAAGGCCCTTTGACCTCCATCAACATCTGAACCCACAAATGTCATTTAAACTAAAGCACACACTCCAAGACCTTGAGGAAAGCATTCTCAGATAAATGCAGCAGTGATACTGAGGACTCAGACATCTTCTGTGAAAATGGATTAGAGCAAATTAGGATTAGGATTATGTTTTGTGAAAAAAACGAGGAATAAGATCAGATTGAGTAACAATCCTAGGCAGAACAATCAGAACCTCAGCTGTTTTATATTAAACCCAAGCTGAGGATCATTGCCTCTAGATTATCTCAAGCAGTTCCAGCTCCCTTCCTACAGTGTGGTGCCAAGCCCGACTCATTCCTCCCTCCATCACCAGCACAATTTATTCCTGCAAACAGCCGTGTGTTTGGTTGACCTGAGAAAACCAGCAGACCTCCTGAGTCTAAACGAGCAAAAGGGAAGAAAAAAAAGCCTCTTTATGCTTGTAAATGTGAACCTGACCCTCCAGTTCAGCAGCCATATAAAGCAAGGTTTTCTCGTCTCCGTGCGGCTTGCAGAAACTAACAGTGTGAAGGAGCTTCAGATTTATAGGTGTTCTGATGCAGGACGTAAACACCTTGTCATGGTGTATAGCTGCATCCATACACTCACGGTATATCAAGTTCCTCTAAAAACTCCAGATTTACAGTATATTATATACACTTAATATGTTTCAAACTCATTTCATTGCAAATTAGTGTAATAACTAAGAAAATAACAGATGCGTATTATGTACAATATTTACAGTATAATTATAGCTATACAATGTGCAATAAATATTAGAATAATAGATTAGATATTAATATTGAAATGCGTTTATAATAAACCAGTTAATGTAAGTAATACTTTGCAGTTTGTAGATCAATTAATATTCTATTAAATATATGATATATTAAATTAGAAATGTAGTAACCGAAATGGCAGTACATTGTAATATATACTCAATTATTATTATTATTTTTGTTATTTATATTGTTAAGATATTTTTCTTACGCTTGGTTATCAATCTGTACGTAAACTATGTTTTTAATAATATTGATAAATTCTTACCCGAAGTCATCGTCCATAGATTTAAAAAAGAATTTGTAGTTGGGTTTATTGAGGACTTGTTTGAAGTGTGCCAGCGTCACCTCCTCGGGTGGCACCGCCACTTTCACCAGGTACGGAGTCTCCTGATCGTCCAGGTGGTAGATGATCTTCGTCTCCCCCATTGCGGCCCGCTGGGGAACAGGACACCGGGAGCATCGGGACTCGCGTAGCTCCCGTAGCCGCAGCGAGGCGCCTGAACGCCGGCGACGGCAGCCCTGATGATCCGCTGCTCTCTTGTAGGTGCGTTAAAACTCCACCGTAACAGTAAGAAAATGGGCTTCAAATCCCTTGTATTTTCAGAGAGACGCTGCCGTCTTTTCGGGAGGATAATGGTTTTTGTTGCTCCGCTGTTTGTATCCGATATTAATGCTCGTTTTCTCCGCTTTTGATGAATCCACCTGACCGACACTGACGCTACTTTATACAATGGACCGCAAATAAACGAACTCCTTATAAAATCCGCCAACTTGCTGTAACCCTGGCACTGCGTAAGAAAAACATAACCGATCTCTTTAATTGCTGCGAACGAAGCAGAAAGTGCAGATGCTGATGATGATGCTGATGATGTGGAAGTTAATGAGAATTTGGGAGCGGTATTGTTGAGACTGAGGCAGATCATCAGACTCTGCATTCACATCAGCTCTGCCTGGCTCCCTATGGAACAGCGGCAGGGTTGCCAGATTGAAGGGATCGTCGCTACCCTTCAGTTATGTAAACAGGAATGAGTGTCACTATGAGGAAAAAAAGGTGGAAAAGATTTTAAAATTCATTCATTCATTCATTCATTATCTCCCGCTTTGTCCTCTATTAGGGTCGCGGTGGGGTTCCCCATGCCCATCCAGGGGAGAACGTTTCTGGCGCTGGGCAGATAGACCCAGGACAGGATGCCAATCCATCGCTGGGCACACACTCACTCACACAGACACACTCTATATGGGGCAATTTGGAGAATTCAATTGACTTGATCCATGTTTTTGGACTGTGGGAGGAAACCGGAGAACCCGGAGGAAACCCACATGGACACCGGGAGAACATGGAAACTCCACCCAGATGGGGATTCGAACCGGGAATCCCTAGAGCTGAGAGGAGAACGTGCTAAACCACTAAGCCACCGTGCCACCTGATTTTAAAATATTACATTTTTCATTCATTCATTCATTATCTCCCGCTTTATCCTCTATTAGGGTCGCGGTGGGGTTCCCCATGCCCATCCAGGGGAGAACGTCTCGGGCGCTGGGCAGATAGACCCAGGACAGGGGGCCAATCCATCGCTGGGCACACACTCACATACTCAAACACTCAAACACTCTATATGGGGCAATTTAGAGAACTCAATTAACTTGATCCATGTTTTTGGACTGTGGGAGGAAACCGGAGAACCCGGAGGAAACCCACGCGGACACGGGGAGAACATGGAAACTCCACCCAGATGGGGATTCGAACCGGGAATCCCTAGTGCTGAGAGGAGAACGTGCTAAACCACTAAGCCACCGTGCCGCCAATATTACATTTAATAATAAGAAATCATAGAAAATGTTCGCTCATTTTGCTTTTAGGGCTCTTAAGAGGAAATGTTCATGTTTTCTTTCCGTATTCTTTATTGGTTCATAAAACATTGTAATAGTTTAAACATAACAGCTAAAAAATAATATTAAACGATAGTTAAGCTGAATTATTCTGTGTATTCCAGACTAAGTAACCTAATAAAGATGTAATGTTAATTTGGGGTTCAGGCCCGATGTGTCCTGATGTTCAGATGAATTAGATCATGACAGTCACTTTAACAAGATGCAGAAAGATAAACGTATATAAGATGTAGACCAGATGAGAGGAAACACTGCCCTGGAGAGTCACTCACATTCCTTTAAAATTATTTTTAATTATATGTAAAAAAAAAGTGATTGATAAGGTTAATTGAAATAAATCTGGCAACCATTAACAGCTGTAAGCAGAGGGTCTATAGCGCCTCCTATCGGCTGCAGCTAAGCTCCTCTGCAAAATTAAAATGGAAAATTTTCAAACATATTAATATGAAGACAATACTGAGGAAGAAGCTTCAGTGAGACCTCCTAACCTCAAAATATCCAAAACATCTTTCTGAATCTTAATATTATTTATAATTCAAGTGGGCACGGTGTCTTAGTGGTTTAGCATGTTCTCCTCTCCGCACTAGGGATTCCCGGTTCGAATCCCCATCTGGGTGGAGTTTCCATGTTCTCCCCGTGTCTGTGTGGGTTTCCTCCGGGTTCTCCGGTTTCCTCCCACAGTCCAAAAACATGGATCAAGTCAATTGAGTTCTCCAAATTGCCCCATATAGAGTGTGTCTGTGTGAGTGAGTGAGTGTGTGCCCAGCGATAGATTGGCGCCCTGTCCTGGGTCTATCTGCCCAGCGCCCGAAATGTTCTCCCCTGGATGGGCATGGGGAACCCCCCCCTACCCCCCGCGACCCTAATAGAGGATAAAGCAGAAGATAATGAATAAAATGAATGAATATAATTCAAGTATGAGACAAAAAACAAGCTCATACAAGCAAGACAGTCAGGCATCTATCTGCTTTCTGTCATACAGCAACAGTAAAAATATGTAAATGTATATATTAAACAAGCAACTTTAATAAAGGAGATAAAAGACATGTCTCACTCAAACACAACTGAAGAACACAGGTCTGAGGACGGCAAACAGGTCTGTTTAATGACATGGCACGGGGGGGGGGGTCAACAGTTTTGTCCACTTTCCACTTAAGGTTTAAAAATTTTAATATCTGTGAGGAGAGCAAAATGTTTTCTATGAAATACAAAGTGAACATGCTCAATGCGGTTCACAGGAAAAAGAAGCAGCAGCTTTTATCTGTAATTAATTCCACTCTACAAAAAATGACAATGGTGCAACAATTTACCTGGTGCACCCACACACACACACACACACACACACACACACACAAATCTTTGGAACATGACACAGTTATGCTACAGTGTAAAGCAGCTCTTTTACTGAGAACAAAGATTTTATTCATACATTCCTAAAATAAGGAATAATTTAAATAACTCATCTATGAATCAGAAGGTTAGACAGATGATGCAGAAGAAACTGACAGTAGAGGGTCAATCAGAAGAACTTGGTTAAAGTTAAGGCTGCAGGTAGAACATCCTGATACAAACTTCAGAGTTTGGTGTTAAAGCAGCAATCAGAAGGAAACAGAAACGGTTACATGACAACCTTTAAAACTGTTATACATCCATAAAACACCAGCATTCAAACATCTGAACTCACTGAGATGTTGGTTTATTTGATAGAACACATATATGTACAAAATGTCAACATTAATATAAAGCTCTTTCTATCTAAAATGATTCAGATGATTTCGAATCACTTACATCAAACTGAAAAGCTCTATTTTAGCAGCAAGGTAGATCTTTAACAAATCCAATTAAATTCTAATTAATTATTAGAGACCTACAGAGACCTTCCCTGAGACAACCCCCTATCGTTCCTGAAGTTTATCAGCAGCTTTCTGAAGATGCATCAGTTCAATAATGAAGATGAAGTCACATTATCTTAAACAAGCCAAAGACTACATTCACATTTCCATGTTAAAGAGGTGGAAATCCTGCTCACACTTATCATTAGAACTTATGACATCACTAATATAATAATGCTTCCTGATAAAGTAGCAACTGCTATACAATAAGTGGTCCCAAACATTTGAACACTGGTGTCAAATGGTGGTCACAGGCACTCTGGGTGATGGTGTGCGAGTTGAGGTCATGTCTATAATGTCACAGTCTTTCACTCCATGAACACGAGCAGCACGATGGTGAATACTAACAGTACACTTCTCTGTCCCTCTTCTGTAGAGCATCATGCAGAAACGTTGACGTCTCGCAGGGCGATCGTCCCATTGGTGGGTGTTTCGGGGGGTGGGGACGGAGAGGACAGGGGTGGTGTGGTGACAGCTGGGGCACTGGAGATGGTGGAGGTGGATGGAAACAGGATTTGCTGCAGTGCTTTGCGGAGGTTCAGGTGCAAACGGTCCTGTGTCTGGTAAAAGATCTCAACTGCAAAGCACTTCAGCACCCCCCCACAGAGGTCTTCATAAAGAGGCACAGTGTACATGCGTGAGGTCTGGGAACAGAAGAAGAAGCAGTTGGCTGGTTAGAGAAATGTTACGGGAACCCTTCAGCCAAATGGGCTTCTACATCTGAACCCAGTGTTACTACATCTCTCCACAACATTTCAGAGAACGATGAACTGATTCTCATTCCCTAAAAACATCTATACTAATGTTAAACTGTTCTAAGAGATCTAAGAGATCTCTCCTTTAGAACATATTTCTAATCCAGCACAGGGCCTTTTACAAACTGAACGTTTGCTGACTCATAACCTCCACTGGAGTTTGGAATGATGTCCACATACTTTTGTTGATGAAGAACTTACATGTTTGTGCAGGAAGCTTCGAACCCGATGCAGATCTGGGTAGAAGTTGCTCCTCACCACAATTTGCAGCCACCTGATCTGCACCTCAGCGTTCATGCAGCCCAACAGAACTGAGTAACAGCTGGATAGAGAGCTCATCACCTCTGAGGTAAGAAAAAAAAACTCCATTCAGCAGGACAGTGTGCACCAATCTGAAGAAGACATTACATTTAAATAGAACTGTTTGCTGATACCCTGTGGGAGGGGGGAACGATCCAGCAGTCGGTCCAGAAAGAGGACTGTCTGGAAAGTGCTCCAGGTTGAGAGGTCAAACGTAGAGATGGCATGAAGGTCGGGACTATCAATGGCCCAGAGGTCACAGAGGTGCTGAACTGGACCCGTCAGAACCACACCAGCAGATAGATCTGGCTCACAGAGTGGAGGACCTGACTCGTTCAACCAACGCTCAAACTCCAAACCTGACAGAGACAGAGAGGAAAATGTGAGTGTGTGTGTGTGTGTGTGTGTGTGTGTGTGTGTGTGTGTGTGTGAATAATACTCACCCTCTCGCTGAGCCACACAGCTCTGTTTGAGTTCAGGAAAGAAACCCAGGAAGAAATCCAGCAGATCCTGAGCCACCACACTGCTAAACCTGAACTGCTCGGTGTAAGCCTGTTGAGAGTGTGCATGGAGTGAGAGATCAGTCTCACCCTCAAGCTGCTGGATAACTGGCTCCACGAAGGAGTCCGCAACTACTGAACATTACCTTAAGAAAAATGTCAAACTTCTTGATGTCACCACACAGCTGGGATAGGTACGAGACGAAACAGAAGCCTTTCTCATAAGTGAACAAGTTCATCAGACTGCTGGGGTTCACACCTGAGATCAGGAACAGCACACTCACTCAGGGATTTACAAATGAAAATGTGAGCAGAGTGAACCGTCAGAGAACAGTTCAGATAGAGCTGAGCATTACGTCACCAGGATCAAACTTTGCCTGCAGCTTGCTCACTGGGTTGTTATCTCCGAGAAGTCGCATCTGTCTGTGTAGCGCATCCAATCGGAACACCGCCTCCAGACACGTGAAAGCTTCTCCTGCACAAACACAAGAAACACAGTGAAGGAGGATGAAATCACACATACATAGATACACCATCACCCAGATACACAGAGCAAAGCTTAATCATGATCACTCCAAATTAAACTTGTGAGTATATAACATTTAACTGACAGACAGCAGGTTCAGGTTTTATTTTAGAATAAAATCCTGCCAGGAAGAAAACAAGGATACAGTACAGCGAGCTGCACAGTCTCACAAACTGAATCCGACATCATGACGCAGGAATGTGTTTATTCCACATGAACAATGGAATCGCTGTCCTGATAGTAACATGGATACTCAATCATTTGATAAATAGAAATATTTTGTAGATATACACTGTGCTCCTAAGATCTAAACACAGCAACATGTGTGAGTACCATAGGTCTCTGTAGTGATGCGTCTTTGTGCGTAGGTTGCCAGCCCCTCGCTGAGCCACATCTCCTCCCAGGTTGCGTTAGTGACAGCATTTCCGAACCAGCCATGTGCGATCTCATGGATAACATCAATTAGCAAGAACTCCTGACTCTCCAGGATGGATGAGATGATGAAGGTCAGACACGGGTTCTCCATCGCCACGATGGGGAAAGATGGAGGCAGGAAAACGATGTCATACCTGTAGAATGATTCTTCAGGTTCATCACAGATGGCAGCAGAACGTTACTCTGAACAATGTTTTTAAAATCCTGTCTTATAAAAGTGAGACATGACCTCGTTCTCTACTCACCTGCCCCAAACATATGGCCCGAAGAGCTCCTCTGCAACGTTAAGGCAACGCTCTACACTGTCCCCTAACTTACTGACAGCACAGGTCAGGAGACAGGGTTCAGCCCATACACGGCTCCTACACACACACAGGTTTAGGTTTGTTCCCAGTCAGACACGGGGTGTATGTGGAATTTGCATGTTCTTTAGGTCGACTCCACCGGCGCTGCTGAGCTCACCTGGGTCCGATGTCAGTGTGTTGCAAGTCTCCAGCCACCAGAGCCACCAGGTAGGCGGGGACGGGGTACTCCATCCAGAACTGGAATAAATGCTCCTGTTTAGAGTACAGACTTCTTGAGGCACTCATTAACACAGTCACACCATCTGGAACCTGCAAACGGAGTCAAACACTCAGTCATGTTTTTCACGTGTTTAGTTTTATTACACAGAAAATTCAGAATGTTTACAGTAATACAGAAATCTATCATCAGAATGGTGCCATTTGAAAGCTGTGGAGCTCTAATGGAAGGTGATGGATCGGAGTCCACAGTTCAGTCAGTAGGTGTGAGATGGCACTCACCCTGATGGTGGCAGAGTAGGTACTCTTTACAGCCGGTGTGTCAAAGCAGGGGAAGAAGGAACGATTACACACAGAGTGACCCTGGGTAAAGAGCAGCGGTTGGGTCTGACCACAGGTTAACTCCGTGTCCAACCACCAGATCTGAGAAAAACACACACATCACTGCACTGAACACACAACAGAACCGAGCTCGCCTGCCATGCAACATGCAAACTACACAATGTCACACTCATGAACTGAACACAGGAACATCGTGGTTCTAAGTGAGAGTGCTAACCAGCACACCAGCCTGTATACTGCTTAATGTAAAAACACAGACAGACAGACATCCAAATTATTTCAGCTAACCCTAAACTCCACATCCCTTTAAACCTAATTCCGGTTCTGACCCCGACACTGTGATCCAGCCCTCCAGGAATGTGTGTATGATAATGTAATCACTCGCAGGTCCACAGCCGTTCCTAAACTCGCCCTTGTGAACCTTATCACCTACAGCAGGCAGAACACAGAACATCCAGGACCTGAATGTACCGTACATGCTCCTCACCAACAACACATGAATGACTCTGAGGGATTCGGATGATGAGAACGTTATAACATTTAGACAAACAGCAAGATAAATAAAAAAAAAACAAGATGAAACTAAACATTATAAACATCTGGATTTCATTTGGTCTTAAATTAACCAAGAACATTAAAACAAATGAATGTTAAATCTATTTAAACATGTTCTGAGTTCTGACAAACTTAACATTAATGCAGGGATTGAGCTTCGATTAGCATTAGCTGTGTGTAATAATAATGCACTACGTTTTCAATAGTGATTTTTTTTATAGAATCTAATCCCACTGTATGATAATGATAAAGAACAGTCCACCACAGTCACAGAGTTCTCTCTGAAGCTCATGCTGCAGGTATCTTCATTCAAAATGCTTATTGTTAAAATAAAAACTATGCCACAACATCAGTAGCATGACCTTTATATACTAGTACTGTTTAACACATAGTACTAGTTAAGAACAGGTTTGTTTAAATTGTACTAACTGTATTTTAAATATATACTGTGCAAATCTCATCACATTATTAAACATACATGAGAGAATGCAGAAAGCATGTCAGGTGGTAAGAAATAAAGCAACTAAAGGGGCAAATTCCTGCTAAAAATAAATTAGTATTGTAAATACTTTCTGATCACATATAGAGGATTTATCTCATGAAAAAGGCAATTCATAACACATTCTCCATCCATTATCTCCCACTTTATCCTCTATTAGGGTCGTGGAGGGGTTCCCCATGCCCATCCAGGGGAGAACGTTTCGGGCGCTGGGCAGATAGACCCAGGACAGGGGGGCAATCTATCACTGGGCACACAATCACACAGACAGACTCTATATGGGGCAATTTTGAGAACTCAATTGACTTGGTCCATGTTTTTGGACTGCGGGAGGAAACCAGAAAACCCGGAGGAAACCCACACAGACACGGGGAGGACATGGAAACTCCACCCAGATGGGGATTCGAACCAGGAATCCCTAGTGCTGAGAGGAGAACATGCTAAAGCACTAAGCCACTGTGCCACCCCCATACATTTCCATCCATCCATTATCTACTTTATCCTCTATTAGGGTGCCGGTGGGGTTCCCCATGCCCATCCAGGGGAGAACGTTTCGGGCGCTGGGCAGATAGACCCAGGACAGGGTGCCAATCCATCGCTGGGCACACACTCACTTACACAGACACGCATGCAAACACACTCTATATGGGGCAATTTTGAGTACTCAATTGACTTGATCCATGTTTTTGGACTGTGGGAGGAACCCGGAAGAAACCCACGCGGACACGGGGAGAATATGGAAACTCCACCCAGATGGGGATTCGAACCGGGAATCCCTATCGCTGAGAGGAGAACATGCTAAAGCACTAAGCCACGTGCCGCCCCCATACATTTCTAACATTGAAAGCTGTTTTTGTTTGTTGGTCATCTGTTTTCACGCTTCTGCTCGAATGTCCTGCGGGGGAGGGTGAGGGTGCGGGTGCGGGTGCGGGTGAGGGAGGTCATTACCGCAGGCCCGTCCGTTGTGGTGTACCGAATGGTGACCCGGAACGGGCGGCGCGCCCGGATGGATGAGGCGGGGAGGGAGATGCGAAGCGACGAGCCGTAATCAGTGAAGGGTTCGAGTCTGTGCGCGAGCGGCAGGATGACCTCCGACGCGCCGGACAGCCTGCAGTCCACCGAGTGGATGAGCAGCGACGGGTGCGCGTCCAGGACGAGCGCCTGCACACCGGGCTGCACCGCGCTGAGCTCCAGCACCTGCCAGCCGCTGATCCGCTTCTGAGCGAAGTTGAGCCGCAGGTCCAGGTGGAAGTGGCGCAGCGAGAAGCAGTGGAAGTTAGAAGCCGAGGCCACGTCCACCAGGCGGCACCGAGCCCCAGCCTGCGCGCCGGCGCGTCCTTTACCGGCCACCGCGAGCCCTTTACCGGGAACCGGGAGCGCCTTCCGGCAGCAGCAGCACAGCGCGGCGTTCAGCTCGGCCATGACAACAACTCCCGACAAGTTCTCTCAACAATCCCGAGGAGAACCTAGCGCTCCGACATGTTCCTCAACCGCTCCGTAAACTTATCGAAAGCGTTCCAGCAAACCGCGGTGTGCGCGTAACCAGCTGCCGCAAGCCAGCGCCTCTAGGTGAAATCCATCAGGATCGTCAGCTCCGCCACCGCCGCCCCATCCGCTGATCCTCCACAAACATCAGAGGAGCCCCAGTTCACCCCGAGCCGCCGCCGAGCCGCCGCAGAACCGCCGCAGAACCGAAGCACAAGTTCGATTAAAAGCACAGAACCGGAGTGCCTTTACAAAACAGGAAGTGAAGAGAAGCAGGAGGAAATCGCTCAGACGGGAGAAAGTTTGGGAGACACTAGGAGGCGCTGTGGAGAAGCGTCAGGTTGCCAGACATGCTGATTTCAATCCAGTGGCCAGCACGTTGACCTTTATGTTGGCGACCAGTGCACTTAGATATTAATACCGGTTTAATACCGGCTTTACAATTTAACAGATCAATGTAAAAACGTCAGGGTTATTTATTTATTTATTTATTTATTAGATAAAACATGAGATAAAAAAGTTCAATTATGGGATTGATATATTCATTCATTCATTCATTCATCATCTTCCGCTTTATCCTCTATTAGGGTCGCAGTGGAGGGGGGGGTTCCCCATTCCCATCCAGGCAGATAGACCCAGGACAGGACGCCAATCTATCGCTGAGCACACACTCACACACACACACTCTCTATATGGGGCAATTTTGAGAACTCAATTGACTTGATCCATGTTTTTGGACTGTGGGAGGAAACCAGAGAACCCGGAGGAAACCCACGCAGACACGGGGAGAACATGGAAACTCCACCCAGATGGGGATTCGAACCGGGAATCCCTAGTGCTGAGAGGAGAACATGCCAAACCACTAAGCCACCGTGTCACCTGATTGATATATCAGATTTAAATAAACTATATGAGGACGGGCGGCTTAGTGGTTAGTACATTCGCCTCTCAGCACTAGGGATTTCCGGTTCGAATCCCAACCTGAGTGGAATCCCCATCTGGGTGGAGTTTCCATGTTCTTCCAGTGTCCGCGTGGGTTTCCTCCAGGTTCTCCGGTTTCCTCCCACAGTCCAAAAACATGGATCAAGTCTATTGAATTCTCCAAATTGCCCCATATAGTGTGTATGTGTGCCCAGCTATAGATTGGTGCCCTGTCCTGCCCTGCCCTGAAAACGTTCTCTGGATGGGCATGCGGAACCCCCCCCCCCCCCCAATATAGGATAAAGCGGAAGATAATGGATGGATTGAAGAATAAAAACATGCTTTTTCTTTAATTATCTTACTAAAAGTAACGGTTTTATAACTGGAACATGTAGATTAACATCTTTCTGCATCAAGACCAAAACACATCAGAGCTGATTTATTGACTTTTTAAAATTATATTTCCATGTTTAAAGCTTGTGATCTGATTAGGCCTGATCAGTATATATATCTTCTTCTTTCTGCGTTTCACCCTTCAATTTTCACAGCCATGGGGGGGCAGCCCATATATATATATATATATATATATATATATATATATATATATATATATATATATATAAAGAAAGAAATAATGTGTAAACGATATTTTTAGTAATTCTAAATTTAATCAATTAATAAAAAACATCTAATTAAACTTACAGGCTTATTCATGGTCCAGCTGCAGTACCCACTGGTTGTTAGGGTGATGGTGTTAGGTTTATATCAGATGAAGCACAGAGGAGACAGTGGTACACCTAAAATAATTTTATTGACATGACAGACTTAACTCTGCATCCATCTCGGCACCTTTAAAAGGCCAGTAAGAAATCATGCTAAGGCTGTGGAAAGTAATGGAACCCTCATATGGTTCCTACTAAACAGGTTCCACCCATCGAGGTCACGTGACTTTCATCCGTGAGTTCTAATCAGTCACTCGTTACAGATGCACAGGTTCTTTAAGAGCATGAGGGAGAAGAACAGTCAGCAGATGTTTTCTCCCAGAGGTTGTTTCTCTCACCTGTGTGAGAGAGCAGCAGAACAGCAGGAACAGAACAACATGTAAAAGGCCTCTGCTAACACGAGTTGCGCTGCGTAGCACCACAGTCCAGCAGCACTGCTACTATTAGTCCTGCCTACTAAGCGCCTGGACTCGGGACTGAAGTCACAAGACACCACGAAAACAAAAACGCCAAAATAAAGTTCTTAAACATTATGGTACAGTGCATAAAGACCCCCGGGGGGGAATAAATCAGTACAACACACTCCGTTAAACACACCAGCTCACATGAAGTCAACCACATGGAAACCAATGTCTTTAAATATAATGCAGACTATTGGTACAGCATCGCTGGTGATTCGAGAGCGCTGTCTGAGCGCAGAGGACGCGCCTCACTCCCGCGCTCCGGACGCGCCGCCGCCCCAGACGTCTGCGGCAGCAGCTGACTCCGAAGCACCAAAGTTTGGATTGTTCAGTCAAGGATGATAACCTCCGTCCTCATGAGTGTGTGAAGGTCCGCGTTTGTTAGCCTCGAACGGAAATTTTGTTCTCCACTGCCGCCATCATGGCGCAGAAGCGAGAGTTCTCATTGGCCATGAGTCTGGATGGTTCATCAAATTCCACCACCTGAGGAACCATGAAAAGGTATAAAGGAACAGTTTCACTGTAAAGAACCTGGAGACCAAATGGGTAACTGAATAAGAACTGTAGTAAAAATGAGATGGACATTGTGGGGCATTGAGAAATAAAGAAAAGCAAGGGGAACATAAATAGGAACTAAAGAGGAAATAAATCAAATCGTGGAGGAACTAAAATGAACTGAAAAAAATGAAGGTCTTCAGGAGAAATGAGGAGGAACTAGTTGAAACACTAGAAACCAAAGGCAAAACAAGCAGGAACTATAGAGGATTTTATTCAATGTGCATATATTACATTTTTTTAAATATTCAAATGTGCAATATTCATTCATTCATTCATTATCTTCCGCTTTATCCTCTAATAGGGTCGTGGGGGGGGGGTTCCCCATGCCCATCCAGGGGAGAATGTTTCGGGCGCTGGGCAGATACACCCAGGACAGGGCGCCAATATATCACTGGAAACACACTCACACACACACACACACTCTATATGGGGCAATTTTGAGAACTCAATTGACTTGATCCATATTTTTGGACTGTGGGAGGAAACCGGAGAACCCGGAGGAAACCCACGCGGACACGGGGAGAACATGGAAACTCCACCCAGATGGGGGTTCGAACCGGGAATCCCTAGCCCTGAGAGGAGAACATGCTAAACAACTAAGCCGCCTGTGCAATATTAATTTTTTTTAAATTATATATATATAAAATAATAGACTTTACACAGGCCACTTTACTTTTACTGTATTCTGTATTTTTGGTACGTTTAGTTACATTTTATTGTGCTTATTGTTAATTTTTTATTCTACTTCTGTATATATAAACACAACAAATGGAGCATCTGTAAAAACATGGGGAGGGACTAGGTACCTGGCCCTGGTTGAGCACCATGATGCGATCACAGTTGAGCACTGTGTGCAGACGGTGTGCGATGGTTAGTGTGGTACAGTCCTGGAACGAGGCCCGGATGGTCTCCTGGATCAGAGAATCCGTCTCCGTGTCCATAGCGGCTGTGGCTTCATCCAGAATCAGGATCTGAAACGATAGAGTTTCTCACTTGGCTGTGTCCTAATACCAGTTCGAGCTCTCTGCTTGTTTGTGGGGCCTAATCTTAGTTCCTGGAAGTGCTAAAAGGTTCACCTTGCATTGCCTCAGCAGAGCTCGAGCCACACAGAGCAGCTGACGCTCACCCACGGAGAAGTTTTCACCGTTCTCCACGACCTCCGACTCGAGCTTCAGGGGTAACTGAGACACCTGCAGAGGAGAACACATTAGCGGGTCATCAGTTCCCGTTTACATTCGGTTCGGCTTCATGCTGGTGACTTACACACTCCTTCATGTGTGTCCTCTCCAGAGCGTCCCAGATCTGAGCCTCAGAGTACTGATGGAAGGGGTCCAGGTTGGATCTGTTAACAGAACACAAGGAATCTGGATTAAAGGTGCAGAACATCAGGATATGATGGTTAAGAGGAGCGGGAACCGACCTCACGGTGCCACTGAACAGGACGGGTTCCTGAGGAATGATTGATAGTTTGCTCCGCAGATCAGCGAGTCCGATGTCACAGATGTTGATGCCATCGATCTGAATACTGCCACCACACGGTTCCACTAGTCGGAACAGGACCACCCCCAACGAGGACTTCCCTGATAAAGGTCAGCCACAGGTCACATGGGTCTCAAAAGCCTAAAGCCTCATTCTAAAGCTAATTAATAAGAAGGTCGATTAGCTGACCTGAGCCGGTCCGTCCCACCACCCCCACCTTCTCTTTAGGGCGGATGGTGCAGGAGAGCTTCTTCAGAACCAGAGGAAGGTTCTCTCTGTACCTCATCTCCACCCCATCGAACTTCACCTCCCCTTCCTGAGGCCAGTCTGAGGGGGGGGCCTTGTTCTTCACCCGTGCAGGAGCTTCCAGTGACAGAGACTGCAGGAGACACATGAGAGGAATGTGGAACAGGAAGTGCTATGGTGCATACTTTAGAACTAAATTGAATGAAATCAGTCCTAAAACTGAATTCAGTGCAGAATAAACTGGAACCTTGATGTAGTGGTGGATCCGCTCCACAGAGGTGAAACGAGCTTCGGTCTCAGAGGCCAGACGGACAGTAAACTGGAACAAACCGGTCAGCTGCAGGAAACAAAAAAGGGTTAAAAACAAAACCATAATGCATTGGTGTCTCCAGTGAGGAGAGGATGTACAGCTCACCTGGACGGCGTAGGAGATCGCCAGCCCCGCGTACGCTGGAGGGATCTGGCCATGCATGAGCACAATCATCAGCGCGGTGATGCTGATGAGAGCGACACTGATGATGTCCAAACGCACTGCCAGCCAGCGCATGGCACAGCTGAAGAGGTAAAACGGAGCCTGGTTCTGATCCAGCAGCTCCTGATACCTAATCAGGATGATACAGAGGAACCAGAGGATGGTTTGATTCAGTTTTACCTCATTGGGTTAGGGCATCATTTTTCAGACCGGTTTCTGTTGAAGTTCCTGCCCCATGTTAGGGTTTTTTTTTTTAATAAAGCACATTTTTGTCAGTATGTTTAATAAAAACATTTTGTTGATAAATTAATCTGATTAAAAGATCAGATCAGAGGGATGACATCTCTGTAAACTCCAGATTATAAGATGTATGTTTATTTTCAGAGTGTGTGTGTAGCGTACAAGATGATTGAAATCAGACTCTGCTTCACCTGTGGAGGAACTCGTCTCCTTTGCCATACGCATGCACCGTGCTCAGGCCCTGGATGCTGGAGGCGATGTGCGAGAGGAAAGGGGAATGCGTGACGTTGTCCAGCCGCTTCAGTTCACGTATGAAGACCCGAGAGACGGCGTGGAGGATGGTGAAGAGCAGAACCAGTGGTCCCACTGCCACCAGGAACCATGGGAAAACACTGCTGATCACACCCAGGCAGAAGAGACACAGGATCACATTCTGGATGAACATCTCAGCCTGGAACGGCAGCCGTGTGTCCACTGTGAGCGAGAAGAGACACAGAAGACATACATCTGCATTTACTATAGATCTTTGGTTCACCCCCCCATTCCACAATGAGGTCATCAACAATCACAGAGACAGAGGGGTGAGAGGATGAAACACACCTTCATCCATGTCTTTGGAGAATCGGTTGAGTATACGAGTTGTGGGCGTGGTGTCAAAGAACTTCATTGGGCTTCGCAGAATCTTTCGGAACAGTTCCTCGTGAAGCTTAGAAGATGCTCGCAGAGTTCCCTAAAACAATGTTTTTAAACAAGACTATTAAATTCACTCCGTCTTATGCACAGACAGTCTGAAGGTGTTTTTAAAAATATCAATTCCAATATCAACTGCAAAATATTTATAAGCATTAAATAAGAATTAAATAAGCATTAAAAGTGGGGGCGGCACGGTGGCTTAGTGGTTTGGCGCGTTCTCCTCTCAGCGCTAGGGTTTCCCAGTTCGAATCCCAATCTGGATGGAGTTTCCATGTTCTCCCTGTGAGTTTCCTCCGGATTCTCCGGTTTCCTCCCACAGTCCAAAAACATGGATTCAAGGTAAATTGAATCATCCAAATTGCCCCATATAGAGTGTGTGTGTGCCCGGCGACAGATTGGCGTCCTGTCCTGGGTGTATCTGCCAAGTGCCCGAAACGTTCTCCCCTGGGCATGGTGAACCCTAGTAGAGGATAAAGTGGAAGATAAAGGATGGCTGGAAATGGAAGTGTTTGTAGACCTGCCATATGAACAGCAGAGTTACAGTGTGTCTGGAGTCCTGTCACTTTGTGGGTCAGTGGATTAGTGTGAATGAAATCTAACCTTGACGAAAATGATGCCTCGCAGCAGTTTGAGGAGGAGCATGATGCCCATGGACAGGGTATAGACGGCAGCATAGTGATGCATCAATGGGTTGTCCCTCATGCTGTCGCTCACCATGGAGCTGTTCCCCACCAACACCGTTGTGTTCTGCAGGAGTTCAGGATCAGGTTACACATGCTCTCCACTGAGTCTGATCACACTGAAGGGTCATGACATTACATCACCATGTAACTGCATATGCTCAGATCAGACCTTCTGAAGGAGTCAGCATTGCATCATTACTTACCCGATTATTTTACTTAACGTGAACCTAAGAATAAGTTTCCCCCTAAGGGTGTTCTTGGAGCACATGCATAAAGTACAATGTGTAAAGTAAACAGATGCCTCTCCTCACAGCTTATTCGACAGGTTAATAAACCGTGTTTACCTGCTGATACTCACAGATAAGTTATTTCTATACATTCAGGATAAATGATACATGATAGTCAACTGGAACTTATATAATCTGTAAACACATGAACACCCGCCTCTCACCCCACTGCCCTCTTTGATCCAGTAGCTGAGCCACCAGTTACTGAACGCCGTGCTGCCCACATTCAAGATGAAGAGAGCGAGGATGAACAGGAAGACTGGGACTCCACCCAAAGACTGGATATACACTCCATACACAGCCAGCGGCACCGAGCCCTTCCCTCGTTCTTCAGGCTGCATCAGCCCACCTGCAGTGTGAGAGAGAGAGAAAGACATAAAAACCAGGACTCAAAGAGATAAGAGAATGAAATATAAAGAGTATTGGAGTTTAGGTTCAGACACAGGTGGCAGGAATACTCAAGTCCCTTACTTAAGTAAAAGAACTAGTATACTGTACAATAATTACTTAAGTACAAGTTACATTTCCATTGGGTCATTTATTGGACGCTTTTATCCAAAGCGACTTACAAGCTGAGCACAGGGTTCATCACAACATCCCTGGAGCAATGAGGGTTAAGGGTCTTGCTCAAGGACCCACACTGGTAACTTTAGTGGACCTGGGATTTGAACCCACAACCTTCAGATTGATAGCTCAACACCCCAACCACTGAGCTACTGCACTACCGCAAGTTGAAGTATGATTATGTTTTTTACTCAAGTAGAAGTATAAAAGTAAATGCACCTACACTTGTGCACCTACACCTACCTGTACTTAAAGTAAAAAAGTAAAAGTGTTTATTTAAAAATCATTTTAGTTGCATTTTTAATTTTTTTCAAATCAAAGGAGCACAAGCATTATCATATTAAAACATGCAGTAAACTGCTTTAGTTTAATTTATATATATATATATACACACATCCATTATCTTCCGCTTTATCCTCTACCAGGGTTGGGGGGGGGGAGGGGGTTCCCCATGCCCATTCAGGGGAGAACGTTTCGTGCGCTGGGCTTATACACTCAGGACAGAGTGCCAATCTATCGCTGGGCACACACTCACTCACACAGACACACTCTATATGGGGCAATTTGGAGATTTCAATTGACCGTGATCCATGTTTTTGGACTATGGAAGGAAACCGAGGAGAACCCGGAAACCGGGGAGAACCCAGAGGAAACCCACGCGGACACGGAGAGAACATGGAAACTCCACCCATATTGGGATTCGAATCGGGAATCTCTTCTCTAGTGCTGAGAGGAGAACTATCTATCTATCTATATATGTATATATATATATATATATATATATATATATATATATATATATATATATATATATATATATATATATATATAATTAGTATTATATTTATAAAGAATTCTATCCAAAACCATGTGATTATCAGACATATCTGTATATTCTCCGTCACTATGAAGTGTTTGTTGAGCCAGCATAATGTAGGTTTAAACCCCATCACCCCCTCACCCTCATCTTTATTAGGTGGCTTCTCTTTCTTCACAGATCCAGCCTTCACACTTTCACTGCGCTTCTTTAGGGAGCTCCCCGCGTTCTTGTTCGGAACCTGATATGGGGCACAAGTTAGAATTTAATCATTGTTTTAGCCACAGCCTTTAGGACTGTACTATTCATCACCCTGTGTCCGTGTCTCACCTCGATGAAGGGCGTTTCTCCGAGCTGCAGGTTGTTAAACATGGCAGCATAATCCCCATTCAGGTTCATCAGATCCTCGTGGCTGCCCTGCTCGGTGATGCTGCCATCTCTCATGAAAATCACTTCATCACAATCCACCAAATACTACAAACACACAGTGAGTATGAAGCTCATCATCACTGTACTAATGCAGGTGTCCTCATATTTTAACTCTGGTTTAACTGAAGCCTTCAGTTCATACCTGCAGCTGGTGAGTAACGAAGATGACGGTTCTGCCCTGCAGTCGCTTCTTAATGACATTATTAAAGATGTGGTTGCTCACGTGGGCATCAAGGGCGCTGAGCGGGTCATCCAAGACATAGATCTCTCTGTCGCTGTAAAGCGCCCGTGCCAGGCTGATCCTTTGGCGCTGCCCACCGCTCAGATTGGCACCTCGTTCACCGACCTGCAGGTTTTTATACAGATCTTAGTTGTTTGACATTAATCAGAAGCTCACATGATTCAGAAACACTGTATTTCACCTCAGTCAGGTCAGAATTCAGTAACAGGTTCAGGTCTGGTCTTAAACAGCAGGAACTCAGAACGGCCTGGTACCTATAACAAAGAGCACACAGTCTCACGGTTCAGCTCCAGTGGGGGTTTATTCAAATGCGTCTGGAATGAGGTAACTGTCTGCTTGAGCAATTTATATTTTCAATTGTATTTTATGGTTCCTGCCTCTTTAAGAACATTGACAATGTTAGATTGTAAGGTTACCAGGCTTTAAAGGTTTCAAAGTTAGAATTAAGGGTTAAAGTGTTTATTAAGGAGTCGAGCAGCGACAAGAATGAAGCCATATGCTCTCTGATATTTGTGTTCTGTTTGTATACTATTTGTGTTTACGTAAAGTTCATTACATTTTCTAGTATTAAGGTGAATTGATATGTAATTGTGGTTCTAAGTCAAGATGTAAATTGGTGAGGTTAAACAAGTAAAGGATCATTCTGAAGATAATAGTTTACAATGTAGAAATCGTTCATTGTATATTTGTTGATGTGATTTATGTTGCAGTTCTTACGGTTGGGTGTAAGATTCTGTTCAAGGTCAAGGTACAAACTCAAGAATAAACCTAATCAGTTGGCAAGAATATTTGTGCTGTCGACTTTAAATCGGAGGGAACTACAGTGACCTTATTTGTCCACTACTCACTTCTCTTCTTCGTATTCCTTCCCAAACAGGATGTTGTCCCGCAGTGTGGCATTCAGGATCCAGGCCTGTTGTGCCACATACGCAAAGTCTCCATCCACAGCTACTGTTCCGTCCAAAAGAGTCATCTATAAGAACCAGAAGCATGGTCGTTTAGAACAACCTCAATTCCACTGAGTAAAAGTAAATGTGTCCTGACTGTTACCTGGCCGAGGATGGCAGAGATGAGGGAGGTCTTTCCACTGCCAACGCTGCCACAGATGCCCACCAGTTTACCCTGTGGAGAAGTGAAAGCGAGAGAGATGGTGACGTGGAGAAGCAGGAGAGACACTAGAGCTGCAGAAGTTTTGGACATGCTGTGAGACTGAAACCTTCTGTATGCTCAGGTCGATGCAGTGCAGAGTTCTCTGTAGCCGCTGGCTGATGGTGGGGACGTGGAGGACTCGCTCTTCTACACCCACGGTCACGTCACTCAGCAGCCGCCCATGAGTCTCCTCCTCCGACACCCCACAGTCTTTCGGGTTCTCCTGCTCGTAGCGTTTTTTCCGTGCCACTCTTTGGCTCAGGCCGACATAAGGAGTTCCCCGTGGAGTCGGCTGCGCGCTGTGCCCACCTGTCTCCCACGCTAAACTTGCGCCACTTAATTCAATCGCCACGGTGCTGCTTTGGGGCCGATCGCGGTTCCCATTAACCTCGGCCATCATGAGGACGCTCTAAAAAACAGATAAGAGGAACCAAATAAGTAATAGTTTCTTCACCTATTAAAAAAAAGAACATCTGACAAGTAACAAGAACCAACCTTAAATCTCTCCATCGCCACCGATGCCTCAGACAGGGACTTCACAGAAAAAGGGGTGACTTTAAGGGCGAAGGTCATGGCATTGAAGACAGTAACAACAGTAAAGGCCTGTGGAGGAGAGGCGGGGTGATGAACTGCATTAAGAGACGCAGGACGAATGAAGTAAATAAAATAAGTTCCTCACCTGAGCAGCAGTGAGGTCATAACCAAGCAGCATATGTGTAGAGAAAGTCGCCACACTAGCAATCACCACCACGATGGGAGCCACGCCCACCGTAATGCTCTGGAAGTATCCTGTTCGTTCCAGAATCTGCCGCTCCTCATCTCTTATTCCTGTAAGATCACATTCTGGTTGTTGTATGCATAAGGACAGGTACCTTCCGTTCCCCACAACGCACAAACGAACACTCACGTCGCACGGCTTGAGAGAACGCCTTTACCCACGCATACATCTTAATGAACTTGATGTAGTTCAGGATCTCGTTCATTTTTTGGACACGCTGGTCAGTCACAGCGACTCCTTTCCTCCTGAAGTAGGCTGTTAATCTGGAGCTGAACATCTAGATCAAAAGAACAGCACTAATATGAGGCACCTTAATTAACAAGAACACATCTGTATGTTGGACTCCATCTCCTCTGAGTTCTCACCATGGTCGGGTAAAAGAGTATGAACACGGCAGAGCCGAGCAGAGAGGTGGGGCCAAGCACAGAGAGGTTGTACGCCATTCCCAAGATAGCCACCAGGGGTCCCCCTGCCAACAAACTGCCCATAGCTGCAGCTTCAAACATGCGCTGCCCATCAGTGGAACACATGTTGATCAGCTGGAAACACACATGTTGCAGTGTTACACATCTTACTCTGCATCACACACATATAAGCCCTATACTCAACACTCTACCACCCGGTATTTATCAGGAGAACCTACAATCTGAATCAATCCTCACCTCTCCAATTGACTTTTCTTTCAGGCTGCGTAGGCGCAGGATTTTCTGGAAGGCCATGGTGAGGATGGCGCCACGCAGGCGGGTCCCCGTGCGGTAGTTAAGTGCCCAGGTGAGGGCCAGTGACCAAGAACGTAGAAGCTCGGTACCCAACAGGCCAAGAACCAGCAGCAGGCCGTAGGGCAGATCGGGCTCACTCTTCTGAGTGTACTCCAACAAGCGTCTGACCACAAATGCCTAGGGAGAAAGGGAGGACGAGCAAGGGGGCAACAGGATACAGCACGCGTGACTGAGGGCATACACACGTACAAGTTCACTCAACAACAGTCCTACCATCATCATCATTCTCTCATTCCTTACTCCTTCTAATATCCAAAGTGCACTAGAGTTCATATCAGAGTGCACTAGATGCATGATTCAGAAGGAAAAAAAACAAAACAATGCACGTGCTCTAAGTGTTAAAAGAAGTCAGTGAGGGAGTAAATAACTTCTAATCAGAGGAAATGGCAGCCATTTGCATCGTTCGATACGTTTACCTTAGGTGGACTTTTTCTCTAAGCCTTGAAAAGAACAAGAGAGACAATGAAACAGCACCAACAGCGCCAGGTTTCTGAACAATCACAATTCAGAGCTAACATGATCATTACAGACAGACATGTCCCTGTTTTGTTTTTGTTTTGTTTTTTTTGCGGATTTAAAGGCTTGTTACCTAAGTCGCATCAGGCTGGGATACGGGTGGAGACGCACGTTTGATTTAACACCTGAAAATCAATATCAGTTAAATCAATAATTAGGAGCAGAGAGCATTTAAGTACAAAAGACAAAGTGAAAGAACAAACACACACAAAGTCACACACACACACACCCCTTCCAGCTCTCACACAAATACACACACTCTCTCTGGTCTCACTTTCTTTCTCTTTCCATCTCTCTCTCTCTCTCTTACACACACACACACACACACACACACACTTAGTTGTGCAGTAATGCAGTTGGATCACAAACTGGGAACATTCGCCAGCACTGGCGTTTGGTTAAAAACAACATCAACATTTTATTCAAATCAGAAGTTAATATTCAGAATGAAGATTCTGTTCATTGCACAGTCACGAGAAAAAAAAACAGGAAACAGCAGAAATACACAGAAGGCACTTTTTCACCCAGAGTTCAACATTCGCAGTCCCGCGTACATTTCATTTACATGCTTGGCGTGTTAAAGTGTGTGTGTGTGTGTGTGTATGTTGTTTTTGTGTGTGTGTCTGCAAAATGGTCACAAGGTGTCCATACACGATTTCATTCGTCTCAAAAAAGGCAACTTGCTTCGAAAATGCTTGTGCAACTTTGTTTCAGTCCGTACGAAAGTCCAGTTTCTGTTCGAGCTGGTTTTGTTTGATCTTATTTTAAACTTCTTTAAACGCTCTGCTCGTGTAGCAGGTCCACTGAGGCAAATCTACAACACAGTGCTGTTTCACAGAGTACAGATTAAACACAGGGAGGAGAACATTCCTCCAGATCGCTGGATCAAATAGAAACACTGACATGAAGAACAAAACAAAACAGTATGAGGAGGTATGGAGGGGCAGATAATAAACACAGACAGAGAGGGAGACAGAAAAGGAGGGAAAGGATTAAATAAAAGAAAGAAAAAGAGCAGAAATGTCGATCCAGCCCTGCATAAGGAAACGTGCCCTTACCTCGCGGGCGTCATCACGTGCTCTGTCTGCCAGTTCTCACTCCGCAGGTAAAAACGGACAGCCTGTGGAATCTAAAGAATAGCCTCTGTCACATGTCTCTCACATGGGGCCACAGACAGCTCTGACTCCGCAAGCAGAACGCAGAACCATCCCACATCACCCGACACTGGCACGCAAGCTTTAGAACTGGAGCAGATCTCTGAACAAATCCAGCTAGAATAATCAGAGCTTATGCAGCCTGATAAATAAGTGTTGTTACAGCTACACCTCTAAAGGTTGAGGGTGAGACAGGCAGAGACTCGCTGTGTCACCCATGAAGGGACAGTGACAGAAACTCTCCTTGTAAAGCCAGTTAGCCTGCTGCTGCCTGTCCTGACACTACTTACAAACAGTACACTAAAGCTTCTGTGTCGGTGCAGCACGGCATAAAACTGAAAAATTTAGGACATCATAAAACTTCTGGGGGCTTCAGAACACTGACCCAGGTTCCACTGACAATCGGTTCTATTGTGACTGAAACACATGGATCAGGAGTCAGTGATGCCTCTCTATCCTTAAGTGGTTATTTTAAATATTTTGCCCATGTGAAGACCTAAAATCATCCTCACATCATCCAGCCGTACGCGTCACTAAAACATCCATCAGAAGTTCTATTACTATCTGCTGGTTCCTGACAAACTCAGTAGCGGTGGCTTGTGTGGCTCATAAACAGCCTACAGCCTCACCTGCTGGAGAAATGTATGATTGCTCACTCATTTAGTCCCATTACTGATGATGGAATCATTTCCACTGATGGGCTATGATTCCTGAGGGTAAAAGATCTGAAATATCATTTAGATCAAAAGATTGCTGACCTTTAATTAGAGGAATCATTAGAGTCTTGTACCACAATTTTAAGTATTAGTTTGTTAAAAACAACTTCTATAATGGTGTATGAAAACTTAATCCAATCATAAATACAACTAAACGCAAAACTATGCACCTGAAAATGGCATGAGTTCACCCCTGAACCCGGTAAGTGCTGTGAAGAACCCAGAAGTATAATAAAATGGAACTGTCCCTGATGTGGACATGGAACTGATCTGTAGAACTGAGAACCAAAAAAATCTGAATTTTCAGAAAACGTTCAGAAGCCTGGATGGTACAAAACGTCTTGTATTGCAAATTTAATAGCAGAACAAATGAAAGCAATAAAAAGTAAACTGCAGAGATTTAATCTATTAAACATTCATGCCCCGTGGTTTATAATCAGCTCAGCTACAAGACTTAATGATACACTCAGATTTATTAATATATTTAACTGGAAATCCTAGCAAATTCACCTCCTTACCCCATGTGGAGACTCAGCTTTGATGTGAGCTGATGGGGCTAACCTTACGCAGAGAGACAGAGTGATAGTGAAGGAAAGAGTAAAGAGACAGAAGGAGAGGCAGAAGCTGAGATGGTGTTACTTACTGGACCGCTGAAGCCGGCGAGCTGCGTGACCATCAGGCAGAGGATGGAGAGCAGCAGGCGAGTACGACAAAAACGCCAGACCACACGGTGGAGAGAGGCATCAGCCCCCCGCTCGCCCAGCTCCTTCTCCCAGAGCCCAACGAGCCTACACACACATACAACGTAATTTAAATCAGCGCAGCATAGCTCACAAACAACCAGTCGTTTGCTTTTGTTGATTTAACTGAAGTGGTGCCATTTTTATTTTAGTTCATACACTATATTGCCAAAAGTATTTGCTCACCCATCCAAATGATCAGAATTAGGTGTTCCAATCACTTCCATGGCCACAGGTGTAAAAAAATCAAGCACCTAGGTATGCAGACTGTTTTTACAAACATTGGTGAAAGAATGGGTCACTCTCAGGAGCTTAGTGAATTCCAGTGTGGAACTGTACTGACACGCATAATGAGAAGATGTGGCCAACTTTCAAGATGTGGCCGTCAATCACTACAGAAATCCAAACTTCATGTGGGTTTCCATGGTTGAGCAGCTGCATCCAAACCATACATCACCAAGTGCAATGCAAAATCTCGAATGCAGTGGTGTAAAACACACCGCCCCTGGAATCTGGACCAGTGAAGACAAGTTCTCTGAAGTGACGAATCGCGCTTCTCCATTTGGCATTTTGATGGACAAGTCTGTGTTGGTGCTTGCCAGGAGAACGAACGGTACTTATCTGACTGCATTGTGCCAAGTGTAAGGTTTGGTGTAGGAGGGATTGTGGTGTGAGGTTGTTTTTCAGGAGCTGGGCTTGGCCCCATAGTTACAGTAAAAGGAACTCTGAATGCTTCAGCATACCAAGACATTTTGGACAATTCCATGCTCCCAACTTTGTGGGAATAGTTTGGAGCTGGCCCCTTCCTCTTCCAACATGACAGTTCACCAGTGCACAAAGCAAGGTCTGTAAAGAGTCTGACAGAGTCTGGTGTGGATTAACATTAGTGGCCTGCACAAAGTTAACCTTAACCCAATAGAACATCTTTGGGATGCATTAGAGCCAGGCCTTCTCATCCAAAATCAGTATGTGACTTTACAAATGCGCTTCTGGAAGAATGGTCAAAATTTCCCATAAACACACTCCTAAACCTTGTGGACAGCCTTCCCAGAAGAGTTGAATCTAGCTGCAAAGGGTGGACCGATGAACCCTATGGATTAGGAATGAGATGTCACTTAAGCTCAAGTGAGTCAAGGCAGGTAAGCCAATACTTTTGGCAATATACTGCAGTGTATATACACACATCAAATTATTAAATTCTGGGGTTTTGTTTAGTCCTGTTGTTATAGGTGTATAAAGCCATGCGATTTGCTCCTGTGTGGGTGTCCCAGTAATTCAGTCCACGCACTAACCGTTTGCGGTTGGTTTCACAGTTTTCCCAGCGTGATATGACCCACACGTCCTCCAGCAGCAACTGTCCTTTCTTATGTGCTATCCTTGCAAGAGGCGTGAGCCAGCTGAACGTCATGAAGGAGAAGAGTCCAGCGTTGTCCACTGGGTGCTCATTTCTGAGAAGAAAACAAGGAAACAAGGTCAGATTTATATCACATGGAAAAGAGTATGCAGACCTCGATAACACATTAATAACAGAGTTGCAGATGGAGTGATTATCTCACTTGCTGGTAGAGCGGAAAGGTTTAAGAACCCTGAAGCTGTGGTGGTATTTACTTCTACCCACTTCCTCCTCCAGTTCTTTCTCGTGATCAGCACTACCACTGTCTAGTGGGAAGCCGCCTTCGGCTCGTCCCGCTGTCTCCAAAGCATCCTTAAAAAAAAAAGTCAGACAAATATTACTTCTGCTTTCTGAAAAAATAATGTGAAACAGGAAGTAAAAGCACTGTTGCTAGTTATCTCTTTTAAAGACCCCAGTCCTCAGCACAAGCATCACTCACTTCCTGCAGGGAAACAGCTGACATGCTGAGGAAAACCGTGAGTCAGAAGTTTTACCGCAGATCTTCGGACCTTGTGATACCACAAGCATCTACAACATCTGATGATTTCAATCAATAAATGGATGTCATTAAACCTGTCCTTATTGTTTATCTAATGCTGCTGCGTTCAATAAAGACAGGGTGCACATGTATGGATGTATCACTGCGTGTCTGACCTGCAATGGAATGGAATCTGTCCAGACTGTTTCCCAATTTGACCAATGATTGCTGGGACAGGCTTGCCCTGCACAACCCAGATCAGTAAATTCATACAAGTATTAGTAAATAAGAAAGCGATTTATGATGACTTTTCCACCAAGTACTGAACTGAAGAATCATTTTCCAAATCACTGATTCCCACTAAGGTGCACTAAGCCCGTTACGGCTGTGTCTTTTAAATAAACTTTCTTCTGTCTTTTGGTCACTAGGTGACAGTTTTTAATTTCAAGATTCAAGATTCAAGAAAGTTTTATTATCATTTCTATCACATTTGGTACATGAGACAGAAACGAAATTAAGGCTCACAGACCCCATTTAACCTGTTCTATTAAAGTTCAATTTTAAAAGAAAATAAGACATAAAATAAGATATAAATACGATATTGATATGTAAAATATAATATACAATATACAACTATAAAGCGGCACGGTGGCTTAGTGTTTAGCATGTTCTCCTCTCAGCACTAGGGATTCCCGATTCGAATCCCCATCTGGGTGGAGTTTCCATGTTCTCCCCGTGTCCGCGTGGGTTTCCTCCGGGTTCAACGGTTTCCTCCCACTGTCCAAAAACATGGATCAAGTCAATTGAGTTCTCCGGATTGCCCCATATGGAGTGTGTTTGTGTGGGTGGGCCCAGCGATGGATTGGCGCCCTGTCCTAGGTGTATCTGCCCTGCACCGGAGATCATCTCCCCTGGATGGGCATGGGGAACCCCCCCCCCCCCCCCCCCTGCGATCCTAGTGGAGGATAAAGCGGAAGATAATGGATGGATGGATACAACTATAGATATATAATACAATGTACAACTATAAACATATAGGATATAACATATACAATATAGAACTCTAATATAGAATATACAACTATAAATATAATATATAAATAAAATGAAAAATATATAAAATGTAGTATAAAATTATATAGATATAAATATAGCTCCATATGCAATGTGACATATAGCAGAAACTATGTATATAAGTGTAAAATGAGTGTAACGTTGATGCAGAGGTTGTTCTTTCTGCACCAACCCTCCAGGTGTTCCACCTCTTGTCTGTAAATGGACATTATCTGTGAAGCATCCAACCACTGCTGTGTCGTCCGCAAACTTCACAATATGACACCTCGGATGGATAGGTGAGCAGTCATATGTTAGTAGTGTAAACAGGAGGGGGCTCAACACACAGCCCTGAGGGGAACAGATGCTGTGGGTTTTTATAGAGGAGATGTTGTGGATCTTCACAGACTGCGGCCTGTTGGTCGTAGAGCATCGGAAGAATGTCGGAATCCTGATGTCAGGGTCCTCAAAGCGAGCATAGAACTTGTTGAGAGCCTCGGGCAGGGTGGGGTCATTGTGCATCTCTGGTTTTGTAGTCTGTGATGCACTTGATGCCCTGCCACATGCTCCGTGGATCCTGGGATCTTTTACCCCTGCAGTCAGCTCTCTTCTTGTCGCTCTGAGTCGCCGGACCTGAAGGCAGCATCCCTGGCTAACAGCAGAGAACGCACCTCTGCATTCAGCCAGGGTTTCTGATTCAGTGGCAGGTCACAGTCCTGGTGGTGGTGACATTCTCCACACATTTGCTGATCCGAGGACGGCAGATGTATATTCCTCCACATTCAGCTCCCCCAGTCTGTGCAGCCGAAACAGTCCTGCAGCACAACGTCGCCATTGCTGGGCCACACAGTGATGCTTTTCTGTGTAGGTCTGGAGCGTCGCAGCAGGGGATTGGTATACCGGCACTGTATGTGTCTTTAATATTGTTGTATACGCAGCCGAGTGTGTTATTTCCCGGTGTTGGAATGACATGTTGGTAAAACCGGGGCAGAGCGCTCATCAGGTTAACGTAATTAAAATCGCCCGCCACCACGTAAAACGACCTCCTGAAGTCTTCTGAGAGTAATTTTCAGATTATTGTCGATGGTTGCTTCCTTTTTTCTAAACTGTCTTTTATTATAAAGAGTTCATTTCTGCTATATTCACACATATAATGCATGTGGAGTCAGGTTTTGAAAGTTTTTAAATTCAGGGTATTTTTATCAAAACCAGAATCCTTTTATTCAGCAATCAGTGTTCAATTTACAAATGAGCTTTTAAAAAGAAGTGCAAATAATAACAACTTGTTCCCATGAATTGGTGATGATGATGCACACCCTCTCATGCCTTATTGCTTTATTAAAACACACATTTGTATTTTTTGTGTGAATACAGCCTCTGTATACAACTCTGTCCTATACACAATATAATATAGTGTATGCAAGTTCTAGCCTGAATTTAAACACTTTAAATGTCCCTTCCTAACAACCAGCAATTCTCTGAGTGTGTGTGTGCTCATGCAGAATTGAGGAAAAGGGTGGTGCTCAGTCAATGAAAGCATATAAAACTCAGGAAAGCGGAGAAATCCAACAGAATAAAGTCGCCCACTAAAGAGAACATTATGTTCTTTAAAAAGCCTCCATGAAATTAAAGAGAGAACAAACTGATACCAGCTAAATAAAGACCTATCACACATAATCAGCCTGATATTCAACCCACTCCTGCTTCTTACCTCCTGAATTAGTGAGTGACAGAGATGGAGACAAAACTCATGTGTTAGAACACAAAAAAGCTTCATATTTATGTGCCTTCTTATACAGAAGCATCAGACATCATATCCTGATCAACCTCCAGCTCTGTTCTGCTCAAACCTGATACTAAACTAATTCATCAGATCCCCACAGTGTGAGGTGATCAGAGTGACACCACCTTCATCAGGGTTAACCAGAACGTGAGGGCTCTACCCTAAACTACAAAGCAGTGCACTTCACTATATCATTATACTGTGCTGTATAAATTCAGAGAAATTTGCAGAGAAAACTGCAGCTGGGCAATAAAAACAAAAAAAACAATATCATAAGATTCATACATTTTTACAAATCAGGACATTTCTAGATCTATTGTCTGGAACCTGACTCTTTGGAACACAGTGTGTCTCATATGGTCCAGCCCCTGGATAGGGGTCAGGAACTCTTTCATTGCCATTCACTGTGGTACAATTAGAATGACGTATTTCGTTTCCTGAATCATTCTCTAATCTGGACATTTACGGAATAAACAACCTCACAGATAAATCAGAGGAAATTAGGATTAGAGAGGAGGTCATGTTCTGCTGACAGAATGTGCCAGCAATGGTTATCCAGTGGGTTTTCTCCAACATCTCAAAACATGGTAACAGGTGAATTTTTATAATACCACCACTAAATAAAAAAAAAGCAAAAGTATCTCAGAATTCTGACTTTATATCACCTCGTACAGCACATGCGCTAATACACATATAGAGCGTGGTAAAGTACTTCCTGCTATATGTGGTTTATACTGTTCTAAATGGTTTATTGTTTATTGAACTTATTTGTAATTATACCACATTTATGAACCATTTTCATGCTTTATTGGTTAAGATCATTTCATTTCATCAGATCAAGGTTATTTACTAAATTATTAAAACTCCTAATCTGTGTGCCATGTTGATAAATCACAGAATTAAAGCTTATTTCAGTTAGCAATCTACTTTTTATCGTCCAATTAATATTACAAAACATAAACATTATTATAAATATGGATGGATGTATATAGACAGTTGTTCAGAGTGAAGGTGCAGATGTATTACGATGCGCTGGGCATTCTGAATTCTGACCTACTCCTGGGATAAAGATTCAAAATTCTGAGATACTTTTGCACTTTTTTCTTCTTAGGGGTGGAGATGGGATTCCAACGTTAATGGCCCTGTGAATTATGTGGATTATCTGCTGGTTCTGAAACATATCAAAGACAACATCTTCACCTTCTGAAACTGTATCTCTACGTTCATATTAATTATCATTAAAAAGTCAGAATTTTCTGAATGAAACATTTTGTGCAGTGGCGCCTATCTGCAGTGCTGAGATGCATCCTCCACTCCTCCCTCCACCCTCTCCTCTGTCTCCTCTCACTTGTTCCTCTCGCTCTCACATTACGCAACTGATCACGTTGCACAGGCGGATCTGGTGAGAGAGGAGGAGCCAGTTCTCTCTGGGTTGCCAAGGCTGCTGGATGCATCAGGCTAAACCAGCGGTGTCATTGGCTGTTCATACCACAAGGGGTGGTCTTAGGTTATGTAAACAACTTTACACAGCAGAAAGCAAGCGGCCAATCAGAGCTGATGGTTGGGAAGCCCAGTTGAATACTGAAACACAGAAATAGTGAGAGAGCGAAAAGACAAAGAGAGAAACAGCCACACAAGCACCCATCCTAAAGTGCTGACAAACTACAGCTGGTTAAAAAACGAACAAGGACAAAAGTAGAACATAGTGACCTGCCGTCCTCAACACAAACCAACTGCGGAGGCCACATCCGTCCTCACATAGCCCACATGCGAATTCTGAAAGGCTTGGACTCACCTGCACGCCGGCAAGATGATAGTGATCTGCGCTGTTAGAGGGCAAGACCTCTCTGGAAGGAACGGCCCTGTAGGCAGGTCCCGCTGCCAGGCAGTCCTTTCCCAATTCATCTTCTTTCATTTTCTTTTACAAACCATAGGAGTACTTTAACGGCCTCCTTCTCGCAAATGGATCTGCCCCAAACAGAAAAACAAGTTTATATATGAACCTGTTCCACTAAATACAGGAACCAAGCCAGTGTGTCCGAACTGAGCAGGGAAGTAATGAAGGTCTATTACTGATAATAACCTGTGTAATAAACATCAGACTGCCATCATAAAACAAACGTGCACAAGGTATCATCAGACAGTTTACTGAATAACCCTGAATTTATCCCACAGACAAGATGCACAGGGCAGATTGAATTGTCTCATAATGGGATGCAGTAACATTTTGGCCCTGCAGCAGGCTGCATGATTTAAACAGCTGCATCATGTTCCTTCAGATGAACAGGACCTTTCAGGTCACAATTTTAAAGGGCTGTTGTATTAAATCCTGTTAATTAAAAAACGAGTTAATTGAGTTGCAGGACTTTAGAGCATCGCCATCATCAGTTTGAAAGCAACTTTCAGACAAGGTGCAAAAATAATCATCCAGCCAGACAGCCGTGATGTGTCCTGTTTCCTTTCTTCCCGTTTTATTGTATTTAACGACATCCTCTGAGGCGAACCAGTCCCTTTAACAGCAGCACAATCCCACAAAGAGTTTCCAAATTCTAAAGGGATGCTGTTTCGGCAGCAGGCCTTCGGAGCTCTACCCTAAACATCAAGCCTGAGAAACAGAGCCGCACTTCCCTATTGGTTTTTTCCATCGGGCATCAGACTGTCATGCAACACAATCCAACATCTTCTGCCTAAATAAGACAATTTGTCAAGAACGAACAATTATGTCTAACGTACCTGACAACTAAACCTGATTTCAATAAAAAACAAAGGCTCGGTTCCGCTCGCTAGTGAACGAAGCTACAAGAACGGATCGATAAAGATAAAGATAAATGTGGCGTGTTTATTCACCACTTGGTTACATTTCTAAAAACCTTAAAACGTCCTTGGATTTAACAGATTATTTATTTCAGTTTGCTCTAATTCGGATTAATCGCCTCACATCCACCGGACGCTTCAAAGACGCATCCTTTGATGTTTTAATGTTTCTTTTGCTAAAAGCAGTTGGTAAAAAGACATCGTTCCCGCTCAATGGTCTCTTTTATCGAGTGTCGTCGCTGTTTTTGCGTTTGATTAATTTTATTAGAACGCGTTACCTGTGCAGCTCTCCTCTCAGCTCGATCCGTTCTGAACAGCGGCTCCTCAGCAAAACAACCCGCTTATAAAGCTCGGGGTTCAACCGTCACGACCGCAAGGTACTCTGGGAAATGTAGTTTCTATACACAGAAGCGCTTTAACGACTCGCTCATTTAAAACTACATTCTCCATCGGCTCCCAGAAGCAGAACAGAACGCGAGGGGGCGGACTTTCATAAAACTCAGAACGTTTCAGTGTTGACACAGTTATTGTTTCGGGCGTCAGCTGCTTTAGATTAATAATATAACATTAACTCGTTCTGCTTCAGATGGTGACCCATTTTCCCGACTGTGCTTACACAGGAGCTTCACCTGCAAACTGAACCCATCCGTGAAATGGGTCAAACACAGTGAAGAGCAACCTTCAGTTACCCTGCAGCACACCTAAAAACATTAACAGAACATTAGAACTGAACGTTAGAATAAAGACTCAGACTGAAGCCTTCATTTTCATCAATCAATTTGATGAAACTTCACACTGAATTAACCATGTTTTAGAAACAAGCTTTAGTTTGGAAGGTGGGTTCACATATCTTTATTACACCTGGTTTAAAGTGTATGAAACTGACAGTAGAATATCTGTAACCTGAGTGATGTTGGAGGACAATCTGCATTTAAAAAAGTATAGAATTACTGATTAAATACTGGGACAAATCCCAAAATGTTTACATAGATTTCTCCCAACATGATTTGTTTTGGCTCTTTTTGCTGACTCCAACCCCGCAGCTAAAAACAAAGGATCAGAAGGAAAGCAAATAAGGCTCAACCCTCCAATTGGCTCAGATCAAAGCTTCCTGAAGGGTACGCACTAAAGTCGAATTAAAAACCCTGCATGCCTTCTTATTCTGTTGATCAGTAATTTCAAATCTGAGACCACAAAGATTTAGGGGAACATGACACCAATCAATAACTTATCTACACACAAATCAATAATTAGCAGTGAAAATCAAGACAGTAGCAGGCAGAAGGTGAGGCCAAATTTTTTTTATTGTATGTACATACAGAAGCACCTCAGACACGAGATGGATACAGCATCTGAAAAACAGAAGGAACCGGGTCATCAGCATTAACAGAACCAGGAATACAGAACATGTGGTTTTGTGTGAGAGACTGCACCATTGCATCACACTGTTACAATTATTCATGAACGATTCAAATCAACAGGTGTTTCAAAAGGATTTTACATTTAGTCGTTTAGCAGATGCTTTTATCCAAAGCGACTTACAAATGAGAACACCACAAGTCAGAAGTTATGAAGAAAACCAACTATACTGTAAATTCATCAAACCTGATTGTTATTTGATGCCTCTTTTTAATTTTAACTTCAGAAATACTAAGGTTTAAATAAGAACCCAAATCTCCACAACTGACAGGATCAGTGTTTAATACAGAGATTATGTTTGTCATCAGATAATTTCAACTGGATTCGTGTGCGAGTTAACGTGCATCACCTGTAATGAACACACTGTTTAGACGACCTGCACGTTGTGTTACAGGCGTTTATAAGATTACAGAGGCTTTCCTTTAACCTTGGTCACACGTGTAATGCACTGCTCCCGTGAGAAGAGCTCAGCTTTGACAAACCTTTACCAATTTGCTTAAATAAAATGTACTTGTAATATTCAAGTCGTTTTTCTGGTTGGTTCTGGGGTCCTGACCAGTTAGTTAAATTAATTTTCAGTTAAATCTCTTTGATGTAACCAAATATTATTTAAAACCCATTAATTATAACTAAAATATTATGTAGCATTATAGAAAGCTAAACTTCATAAAGTACAAAATGGTTCGTTTTATTGGCGCCACCCAGTGGCCAACTGCACACAAGGCCTGCAAGCCTGAAATCGAATGAAGTCTGATTAAAACTTCACACAATATTCAGGAATCCCAAATGTGGCTACTTTATCACTCTAATCTTTCCACAAAGCTTCAGAGGATGTAAGGATGAAAGACAACTTCAAAACAGAACGTCCAGCTTATTATTAAACTTTCTTTTACTACAGAACTGCCCCTTGTTCCCTTGGAACTGAGAAAACATGTTGACTAAGGAACACTGGTGTCAGTACTCAGTAATCACGATTAATGTTCATACACATGAACCCGTACAGAGCATGACCATCTCGCATACGATCCCGTCACCTGGACCAAGGCACACACTTACCACGCGTACTCTGTGTCCGATGGCTTTGGAGGGCAGGTTGCTGCTGAACTTGGCACGCACCATGCCACTGTTTCCATGAGCGCGTGTGACTTTGCCCCAAATTACCCGAGTTTTGTTGGGTTTGCCACCAGGAGTTGCCGTGGTCCTGTAGAAGAAAAACAGTTTCTTCAGCAACACCATTTTGAATGAGGTTTCAAACACTGTGTAGAACACTTCATCCACTGATTTCTAACGGTAAGCTAGCATCACCAGCTGTACCCCAACCCCAGATCAGCTGTACCCCAACCCCAGATCAGCTGTACCCCAACCCCAGATCAGCTGTACCCCAACCCCAGATCAGTTTGTTTGTTTGTTAATGTTTAGCGCCGTATCAGCACGCTGGGGCTATTTATACGGCGGTACATAGGTTGTGTTTCTATTCTATCTTAGTACAGGCTATATCTGGTCCTTCAAATGTAGATGTGTCAGGTAGTTTAGTATTTTTTCTGGTTCTGTGGTCTTGAGTGGGTTTTGGGAATTGTTGACTGTGAAGTATTTCTGTCTTTCTGGTTGTAGTGTTGGGCAGTCCATCAGTATGTGTCTTATTGTAAGTGTGGCTTTACATAGATGGCAGGTAGGTGCGACTTCCCCTGCAAGCAGATGTTTGTGTGTTAACTTGGAGTGTCCGATGCGGCATCTTGTGATAGTGGTACCCCAGATCAGCTGTACCCCAACCCCAGATCAGCTGTACCCCAACCCCAGATCAGCTGTACCCCTAACCCCAGATCAGCTGTACCCCTAACCCCAGATCAGCTGTAACCCTAACCCCAGATCAGCTGTACCCCTAACCCCAGATCAGCTGTACCCCAACCCCCAGATCAGCTGTACCCCAACCCCCAGATCAGCTGTACCCCAACCCCCAGATCAGCTGTACCCCAACCCCAGATCAGCTGTACCCCAACCCCAGATCAGCTGTACCCCAACCCCAGATCAGGTGAAACTCACTTCTTGGCCTTGTAGACGTAAGCACAGCGTTTTCCCAGATAGAAGTCCACCTCGTTACGGGTGTACACTCCCTCAACCTTCAGCAGAGCCGTGTGCTCACGCTGGTTCCTCAGACCACGCTTGTATCCGGCAAAGATTGCCTTACACCACAATCTGGAACCGACAATGAAGTAAACAGGGTCAAAGGATAAATTTAAAGAACATAGACCTATTCAAAGTGAGCAACAGGTTTAACAAAATAATCTTTAATGACAGCTAATCTACTTCACAAAAATCATCTGCTACACACAAATCAGCTACAATAAGGTTTCCATCTCCATTATCTCCTGCAGGAGCACAACATCTGAGAAATGATGAACATGCATTTATGACGTGGATTTATTAGGACTTATAAAAGAAACAGTGATGTTGATCTGGTTCAGTGCAGCAGATTCATTCATTGTCTTCCACTTTATCCTCTATTAGGGTCGCAGGGGAGGTTCCCCCCCATGCCCAACCAGGGGAGAACATCTCGGGTGCTGGGAGGATACACCCAGGACAGGGGGGCAATCTATCACTGGGCACACACTCTATATGGGGCAATTTGGAGAACTCAATTGACTTGATCCATGTTTTTGGACTGTGGGAGGAAACCGGAGAACCCGGAGGAAACCCACGCGGACACGGGGAGGACATGGAAACTCCACCCAGATGGGGATTCGAACCGGGAATCCCTAGCGCTGAGAGGAGAACATGCTAAACCACTAAGCCAAGAAAGATAATCCAAAAAGATAATCCATTAATACGGAATAAAAACAAAAAACAAACCTTCCGGGCATTTCGGCTGCAGATCTCAGACTCCTTAAAAACAAAAACAGACAAGAATCAACACGACGAGCCGACACAGAATCAACATGCCGAGCCGACACTACGGATCTTTATTATGATCCGTCTTTATATCAGAGGTCTGAACCGCGGCTCGCGACGCCAAGCCGTCCACAAACAATCCGCTTTAAATCTCCTCCATCCCGCGTCCTAACGACGCCGCGCGCGCCGCCGGCGTTCTGTGAACGTTACACTAACGCTGTGATGAAGATGAGCGCGGATGAAGTTTAAAGTGAGCCGCAGAAGCTTTCATTCACACAGCGCTCAGACCTACCTGCCTCAGCCGTCTACTAAAGATGGCGGAAAAGGACGGCACAGCGGAATTGTGGGAAATTAAAGGCTTCACGAGGAGGCCTACCAAAACGCCTGTTTAAAAATGACAACAAAACAATGAAATATATATAAATAATGCATAAAAAATAATACTTAAAACAATAAGTACAAATAAATCTGTTGAATGTTTAAATACTTCAAATACAGGCGTTTAAACAGAAAGACTATAGACGACTACAAACAATGTTCAAAACGAATTCATGCTGATTTATTTAGTTTACGTAAATATAACACAATAAAGAACGCTAATAGAAATGTTGGTTTTGAGTCCTTTCGAATCAGAATTAAACATTTTTATTTTATTTTCATATAAATGTTAAATAAATCGACAAACAAGCAGACAGACAGATAGGGGGGGTTCCCCATGCCCATCCAGAGGAGAACGTCTCGGGCGCTGGGCAGATAGACCCAGGACAGGGCGCCAATCCATCGCTGGGCACACACTCACTCACACACACACACACACACACACACACACACACACACACTCTATATGGGGCAATTTGGAGAATTCAATTGACTTGATCCATGTTTTTGGACTGGGAGGAAACCAGAGAACCCAGAGGAAACCCACGCAGACACAGGGAGGACATGGAAACTCCACCCAGATGGGGATTCAAACCAGGAATCCCTAGCGCTGAGAGGAGAACATGCTAAACCACTAAACTACCGTGCCGAAGACAGACAGACAGACAACCGAAACATTAAATATTAAAGGAAGGTTTAATGTAAACTCAGGTTTAATGTAAACTCAGGTTTAATGTAAACTCGGGTTCCACATTTAAACTCAGGTTTAATGTAAACTCGGGTTCCGGATTTAAACTAAGGTTTAATGTAAACTCGGGTTCCACATTTAAACTCAGGTTTAATGTAAACTCGGGTTCCGGATTTAAACTAAGGTTTAATGTAAACTCGGGTTCCACATTTAAACTCAGGTTCCGGATTTAAACTCAGGTTTAATGTAAACTTGGGTTCTGGATTTAAACTCAGGTTTAATGTAAACTCAGGTTTAATGTAAACTCGGGTTCAGGATTTAAACTCGGGTTTAATGTAAACTCGGGTTTAATGTAAACTCGGGTTCAGGATTTAAACTTGGGTTTAATGTAAACTCGGGTTTAATGTAAACTCGGGTTCAGGATTTAAACTCAGGTTTAATGTAAACTCGGGTTCAGGATTTAAACTCAGGTTTAATGTAAACTCGGGTTCAGGATTTAAACTCGGGTTTAATGTAAAGTCAGGTTTAATGTAAACTCGGGTTCAGGATTTAAACTCGGGTTTAATGTAAAGTCAGGTTTAATGTAAACTCGGGTTCAGGATTTAAACTCGGGTTTAATGTAAAGTCAGGTTTAATGTAAACTCGGGTTCAGGATTTAAACTCGGGTTTAATGTAAAGTCAGGTTTAATGTAAACTCGGGTTCAGGATTTAAACTCGGGTCTCTGTTCTGGTTGGTGGGATTTCGCCCCTCCGTTTCTACTAGTGAAGTTCCGGTTTGGGCGGAAGTGGAATGTACCACCCCGAAGTCGCCATGTTTTTTGGTGGATAAAGAGCCGAGCGTTGAAGCATGCTGCAGCTTCATTAAACACACGCTGCTGTTTCCGTCCTTATCTGCACCGCGGCTCCTCTCTCTCTCTCTCTCTCTCTCTCTCTCTCTCTCTCTCTCTCTCTCTCTGTCTCTCTCTCTCTCTCTCTCTCTGTCTCTCTCTGTCTCTCTCTCTCTCTCGCGGTGTGAAGTTGAAGCGGGGCGTCATGTCTGCAGAGAAAGCTCCGGAGCAGGTAATCCTCTGACATGGCGCTGTGTTAGTCCTGCTGCAGTGTGAGGCCTGCTGTCTCTCAGACCTGTTACACACACACACACACACACACACAGAGCCTCACACACTCACACTCACACTCACACATCAACACTTATCTTCACTATGCTCGCATGTTTACAGAACAACCTGAATGTTGTGGTTTAGTCTCGGACTCGCGTCTGTTTACTGAAGTCGATTGTTCCGCGATCACAGAACCGAACCCTGAGCCGCGTTCCGCGTTCCGCTCACTGAGGGAGTCGATACAGCACATTAATGTTTATAACTCACATCAATGTTTATAACTCACATCAATGTTTATAACTGTTTAAAAACAGAGCTGCACACGATGATTTTAATAATTACTCTAATAAATAAGTGGAATATTAAACATGATTCGGGCTTAATGATTCTGTCTTCTTTAACACAATTTACTGTTAACATCTGTCAGAACTGTTAACATCTGTTAGAACTGTTAACATCTGTCAGAACTGATAACATCTGTTAGATCTGAAACGGTTTACATTATACAATATATAAAATATAATATAAAAAAGATTCCAAATCCCACGCGGTGAGACGAATGTGATTCTAACACGACCTGATCGTGGCGCTGTTGAGTCGCTTTATGTTATTGTTTGGTTAATCAAACTCGGGGCGGCAGTGGTTAGCACGTTCTCCTCTCAGCGCTAGGGATTCCCGGTTCGAATCCTCATCTGGGTGGAGTTTCCATGTTCTCCCCGTGTCTGCGTGGGTTTCCTCCGGGTTCTCCGGTTTCCTCCCACAGTCCAAAAACATGGATCAAGTCAATTGAATTCTCTAAATTGCCCCATATAGAGTGTGTCTGTGTGAGTGAGTGTGGGCCCAGCGATGGATTGGCGCCCTGTCCTGGGTCTGTCTACCCAGCGCCCGAGACGTTCTCCCCTGGATGGGCATGGGGAACCCCCCCCCCCCGCGACACTAATAGGAGGATAAAGCGGGAGACAATGAATGAACGAATAATCAAACTCATTACAAAGTATTTCATTCATTCATTCATTATCTCCCGTTTTATCCTCTATTAGGGTCGCGGGGGGGGTTGCCCATCCAGGGTAGAACGTTTCGGGCGCTGGGCAGATACACCCGGGACAGGGTGCCAATCCATCGCTGGGCACACACTCACTCATACACACTCTATATGGGGCAATTTGAAGAACTCAGTTTACATTGATCCATGTTTTTGGACTGTGGGAGGAAATCGAAGAACCTGGAGGAAACCCACGCAGACACAGGGAGAACATGGAAACTCCACCCAGATGGGTATTCGAACCGGGAATCCCTAGTGCTGAGAGGAGAACATGCCAAACCACTAAGCCACTGTGCTGCTCATTATCTAATTTAATTAAAATAATTTATTGCCATGTACACAGTGGAGGAGAAGTGCTGACTCACAATCTGAGTTCTAGTTCATCTGAACTGTTTGAAGGGGTTTAGGTCAGATCTCTGCGTGGATCAGTCAGGATATCCAAAATAAAATGTTGGTACAAAACCGAGTGTTAATGTTGAAATGCTTGGTGTGAATGAAGCGCTTCATGCTGATGCGTTGTTGTTGTGTTGTTCTCACTGATGAGACTAAACAGATCTAAATGGTGATGTTACAGATCAGAGAGACTTCATTAATGCAGTTGATGACAGCAGGGTGTGATGTGTACGGTTTGTAAAGCATGTGATCAGTTTGCATCCTGTATGTTTTTTTTGATAAGGGATTTAATAAATCCATTAGTTTGTACAGGAACTAGAGCAGAACTGTGAATTTGTCTCTTTGGCGGCTCTGTGGATTTAAATGTTATTTAATACAGACTATATATTATGGTTCTGTCTTCTCTTTCGTGTGAATCATTCAGTTTCTGTAACAGAAAATCCTTCAGACCTGAGCAGCTGCTTTTTAGTTCTAACTGATCGAGTGCTCCTGAAACTTTAATTGATTGTTGCTAATTTAGTTTTTAATTAAGTTTAATAAATTATTAATATTAGTTAAATGTAATTCTGAATATGATGGTCAGTTTGAATTGTCCGATGAAAATGGCCGCCCTCACATTCAGACTTTTATTCTGTAAATGTGCAGCACATGGAAGCCTGTCTCCCCTCGGTGTTGTCACCATGTTCGTTTATACTGGTGTCTATGATTAGAACTGTACAGTGTGGAGTCGTGCAGTCAGACGTTGATCATCTTTTTGTTATTCCTGTTTTTATATTAACTTGTGCAAAGATTGTGTGTAATAATTGTGTGTGTGTGTGTGTAGATGGATAATGCGTTGTGGGTGGGGCCACATCCACCTTATATTGGTCTTACTCTATATAATGTACCATAGCATTCATTTACTGTAACATTTAATTACGTGCAGTGATATTTAATCACCCTGAGTGATTACCTTTATTCACTTGGTGACATGCAGACTGTTTTAACTTTGATTTATTTGTGTGAGAGTGTAGTGGTGTGGTTTGTGAGGGAGGAATGCTGACACAAACATCCCGGGTTAGATTCTTGGAGATCTCTTGGGACAGATGCAGATCTGTCTGATTGGAGTTTGTATGTATTCCCCACATCGGTGCTCTGGGACTTCCTTCTCTGTTCAAAAGCATGCTAATTGGTGAACAGAAGTATTTTTTCATGGTATTAATGTGTGTTGATTTATATAGCAAACCTGAGGTTCTTGTGCTCTGGTTTATGGCCCTGCTGTTAAAATATGAAGGTTCACGTTTAAAACTACACAAACTTTGTTGTAGGTTTGTGTGATTATTTAATAACCCTCTTTTCTTGATGTCATTGTTTTCTAGGCTGCTGAGTACATCCCTGAAAAGGTGAAGAAGGCAGAGAAGAAGTTGGAAGAAAACCCTTATGACCTGGACGCATGGAGCATACTGATTCGAGAAGCACAGGTTTAGTCACACAGGGTTGCATTTCCTTTTTATCTAATCGGGGGAAGAGTTGAATTTGGGATTGGGAGTTGCCTTTAGTAAACTGTACCAGGACTCATGTTTGTAAATGCATGTTAATTCTTCTAGAACCAGCTCATAGATAAAGCCAGGAAGACATATGAGAGACTAATCACACAGTTCCCCAGCTCGGGCAGATTCTGGAAGCTATACATCGAAGCAGAGGTTTAAATCTTTATTCTATAGATCTTATTAACATGTGCACACGCTTTCAGTTCCTAAAGGGATCAACAATGTGATTCTAACACACATCACTCAGCACAGTGAAGGGACCTTTCAGATTTCAGGTTGTTACTCAGTATGGAGGGAGGGGTGTTTTTATTTTTAATATTCTAATGAGGTTAACATTTTATTGTTGCATGTTTTATCTGCAACAGCATTAAACTCTTTTACTAGTATCACAGTGCATTAGCCTTTTATTCACGTGTCAATTTCTTGCCTCCTGTGTCGTTTCTTTGAGGTTATCTGTGTGTTTTTATTTCAGGCTTTATAACATAAAACTGAGACACAGTTCCACACACTGTAGAGTTTAGGTACACACAGCCCCCCCCCCCATCTTTTAAAGACAAAAAAAAATTATACTAATGACAGTTTGGAATCACTCAGAAATCTTTATGCTTTAAATAAAAACCATAACTGGCTTTGTTAAGTTGCAGTTTATCTACTTGGCTGTATTTTCTGTATATGTTATAAATTGTACTAATCCTGGAGGACACACACATTTACACCTTTTAAGCATCACTTTTCCATTAAGTAATTAACACATGCATGAGAAGAACATGCAAACACCATCCCTACCTCATGCTGACATTTATTTGAACCTGGTTCAAATTTCAATCACTTTCCTGAGTTGAACACCAGCAAACACTGTGTTCTGACCTGGTGGTGGTGCCTGAGCTTTTTACAGAGGACCCCCCCCCCCCATGAGATTGAAATATATATACACAAATACAAAAGGATGTAGATAACAGATGCATATCCTCTTCCTCCCTCTGGGGCTCTCCACATGAAACTCTGCTGTTCTTCCACAATCCAGAAGCTGGTGAGGATGAACTGATCCTTGTACTGTCACTGTATCCTATTTGATCAGGTGTGCTGATGATCCATTATAATTACAAGTTAATACTTTTTTATTTGACCATTACCCTCAGAGATGCCTGCAGTAGATGGGTATAACCATCACACCATTTAGACTTTAGATTTTTACTGATCATCTACATAAAACTAAACTTTTCTGTTGAAGGTTTGTCACTAGATGACTTGCTCACTCACTAAACCTAGGTTTTGAGGCAGTGCTAACATGAGCATAAATCCATATGAGTGGCTGCACTGAATCTGAAGAGAGGTTATAAATGTGAGAAGGTCCACCTCTACCTGCATCTGTCCAGCTTGAGTTGTCATTGTATGAAACGTCCTAAATGAGGGCCATGTGGGCGTCCAAACGATACAAGTGTGTTTTAGGGCAGACTGGAGTTAGTCCACTGAAAAACCTCATTCTCCTCATTAAAGCACTTTCATTTTAACAACAAGCTCCAAGTAAGAGAAGATAAAAGCTTCTGTTGCTGAACTCAGAAACAGTGATGAGATAAGACTAAGTGCTCACATGTGATAAAGATCTAAAGCTCATTTGAACCCGGGTTCTAGACTGTATCATCTCATACTACTTTAAAAGCATTTATATTTTTTACCAGCACTGGAGACAAAAAGGGGTGTGTCGTTTCTGTAGTTCAGTTACACTATCTCTGCCACCTTCTGGCCGGACATATGTACTACAGAAGTTTTGTTTAGTCTCAAATTTATCAGGAAAATGTAAATATATATATATTTAAATTGTTGCCTTATGAATGATGAGGAGAACTGAACAATTAACAAAATGATTATTAGATCATGTGAGTTTGGTGCTTTGTGAGAAAAGAAAGATGAATATTTCTGAATGATTCCACAACTGATACTTTAGATTATGGAAGTGATCCAGGTTTTCTTTGTAATGTTTATATATGAATGTCAGAGGAAACAACATCATACTTTAATGAGCATTTAATATCAAGACCCATCATAGTTAATGCAGAACAGTCTTGGTTTTTTTTTGTGTGTGTGTGTGTTTCCTGTAATGGACTAGTAAGCTGTTCAGGATGTATTTCCTTTGTCTTACTTAAGGTGAACATCGTGTGAAATTTATTTGACCTTTTTAGATTCCAAACTTTTACAAACATCATGTTTAATATTTATGGGATATTTAGATTAAACAGGTAAGTAGTTTCTCAAACCATTATTTGATTTGTATACATTATTACTTTTACAAATATATTAAGCACAGCAGTTTTAATATTACTTTTATCATGTTCTTCATTTAAATGCTATTGATTGTGTGTGTGTGTGTTCACTAGACTTGGCAAAGTTACATACATAAAAATAAAAATTGTCTTAATGAATCATTAAAACAGTATTGTATTAATGTGGTAGATTTGAACTGAAAATGAATTTAAATGATTAAATATAATAAATACAATTAAGATCTGATACATTACATTGTCTTTTGAATTGTAGTTATTAATTTTCTTTTTGCAGTAAAACATCAGTATAATTATTGGGTTGACTGTGGGTTGGCGGTGGGCAGAAGGTGGACTGTAGTAGAATTAGAACTATCTACACTGAGCAGTTGGAATGAACGTACATTCTTACATCTGAACCATGTGAAGTCTCAATGTAATCATCCAGTTTTCTTTTTTATTACTGAATTCTTCATGTTTTTTTATATTAAATGCTTCAGTTCTGATGGAGCTTGATCCACCACATCAGTGTTTATAACTAGTGAGCAGAACTGTAGGTACCTGGTCACTACAGTAGCTTTAAATCTTTTGTCTGACATGGACCTCAGAATTCCTGAATGAAATTTGTCAGCTTGACAGAAACCTTGAAAACTACCTACTATTTGTTGTGTGTGTAGGGTGTGCACCAAGGTTCCTCAGTGTGGTTGGTATTGTGTTTTCAGGTGGTAAATCATCTGCTGTTGCATGGTTAAATGTTGTGATTACTTTTGGGTTCTAGATGGTTCTGTTCCTGGGATGTTGGTAGGTATTTTGATGGTTACAAACATTACATAGTTACCAGGGCATATAGTGTGGTTGGAGCTTTTCCGATTTTGCATTAGGTAGGTTTAAAGCATGTGGTAGGATGGTCCAGGTATTTATTCCAGTGTCAGCATATGGTTGTCAAAGGAGGGGATACTGTATGAATAAAAATCAAAAATTTACAAATTCCACATCTTATCTTGCTATATATTATTTATTTGAACACTGATTGGTAGACACACCATACCAATAGTTTGTTGACTTTGTTTTTAGTTTGGTTTTTAGAACTCCAACAGTGATGAACTGGTTTTGTTGTTGAATGTTGAAGAAGATAAGTTTCTTCTGCAGGTTAGCTTAGATAAACCATTTTCTTTGAAGCAGCCTAGTACACATGCCATGTAGCATGGTGAAATTCTGAGAGTGTGAACAGCTGTCACGATGAGATGAATTTGGTCAGTCACATGGCTTTTCTGTCCAATCATCCATCCACAGGTAACAGCTAGTGTCACCTGAAAGGGTTCATCCATTTATGCTGCTTGCACTAATCACATCTGAATTTATATGACCAGATGTTTTTTCAGTTCCAGGGTCTAGTTTTGTGCTGTTCTGCTCACTAAAATCTTAATTTTCTTGGAAATTAATGACCCTTAATTTGGTCATCAGCAGTTATAATTAATCCATGTTATGGGATGAGGATGTGGAGCTGCAGTGCTGCATCCATCTGCAATGTACTTGTCTGAGCAGCATCTGTTTGTTAGAACATTCCTCATCCTCTGACCTTTCAATCAAGAAGATATTGGTTGTTCTCAGTATAGTCTCCACACTCTTTAATACCATCCGTGGTTAGGGTAGCACTGACTCGGCTTCACCGTTATCGCTCTTATCTCTCCAGTTTCTCCTTTTTTATGTGAATTCTCTCAAAAACTGATCCACAGAAATCTGTGGTGTCCTGCAAGTGTCTCTAATAAAGAGGATATTCAGTTTTAAACGTGTGTGAGTGTGTGTGTGAGAGAGAGAGAGTGTAAGTAGGTGACAGCATGACAGTTTAGATTATGTCCTGATTCGTAAAACTAAACCGAATCTTTCTAAGGAACCAACACAGTCAGAACTTTACCCTCTATTCACACTAACAGAAACACTTGTCCTTCTCTCTGATTCTCACGTCATCTCATCCTTGTTAGTTTATTCAGAAGCTCTCTTCTTTGTTGCTTATGTTTTACAGTTGAACACAAAAGTCAACTTTTTTATTTAAATTAATTTTAAATATAAATTTAACTCTACTGAGGTCTGTACAAACGCAGCAGCATGTTTAATACAGTTTGCTTTTTTTTTTTTTTACAAAACATTTAACTAAACCTTGTAAAAAAAAAAAAATTACAAAAAAGTGTGTAAAGATTTTAAATAAATGTAACCAAAGTGTGTTTTACAGTATAGGATGTTAAGTGATCACATCACATACAAACTCTTAAGTAAACTGTTGGTCTGATCTAAGAGCTGTAATGTTAATAATTATTAATAAAATAAATACTGTGATGAGGTTTAACCTGATTTTTGGGAAACACCAGTATGGATCCCATAGTATTTTAATGTTTCTGTGATTTTAAAATGATCTGTAATAAAAACCTGTTTGATTCTGAATTGGCTGAATGTGATCCTGATTTTTTGTTCTTGTGTCTTAATAGTGTTTTTATTGGTTTAGTTTTCATCAGTTTGTTATTTTATTATCTGTCTTTCTTCTCACAGACATGTTCCTGTCTGTCAAACAGAATTTCATATGAAATGTGAATCTGTTGCTTTATTGTTTTACTATTTATTTTGTTTTTGTGTCTCTCTCTCATTTATAGTTTGTTGACACAAGTGTCAGTACATTGTACAATCCAACATCTTAGGGTTAAGACCTCATTTAGGGCCCAACAGGAGCAGACTGACAGAACTAGAGCTGGAACTCAGCCTCCTGGTCCATAGTCCAGAACCCAACCACTGATAATAAGATAAAGAAACCTGAATTTCCATGTTGTGGTACCTTCACTGATCTGTTTAAAATAAAGATTCAATTAGATTTCAGGGGTGTAAAAAATCAGTACTAATTTAGTTTAACCTTCATTAATCTGTTAGAACATTTGTATGTTATTATTAGGAACATCAGACCTCTTCAGTAAAGCTGCTTCACATTGTTCCACTGATGTCATCTCTGACTTTCTGATACATTAACATCATGTCCATGACTGAGGGACTCGGCACTACATTTGTAAAAGAAATTAGTTCCCTTCATCAGTTAGTATTATTATTGGATTATTTTAAATCACTTCAGTAATTAGCTGATTATAATTCTTTGTTATTTGAACAGAGATGGAGTTTGTACTGAGACCTAAAACATGAACACTGTAATCCCACAAATATGAAAACTGTAATCCCAAAACTAAAATACTCATTTATACAGATAATTAATCCTGTAAACATGAACTCAATCTCGAAGTTAATGTATTGTGCTTTATCATACAGAGTTATGTTATGCAGATACAGTAATGTACACACATATGTGCTGATCTGTTAAATTCCTATTTATATATTAAAGGTTAAGTGTAAATAAGTAATCTTTTATTTGCAGCAGGTTAACTTACTGACTTTTAAATCAGTTAATCAGTGTCTGATCCTCTGTGTGTAATGCTCAGTGTAGAAAATGACGAGAATCAAAGCTGTAATAAGAACTTTCACTTACTCCCTCACATGGGTGTCCTCAGGATAATTTCCAGAATAGTTGTTTGTGTTGGTCTGTATTTCAGCAGAACCATCAGAACCATCAGTTGAAACATACAGTAACATAAAGGTGGACTATGAATATAAAGAAGCTTTGTTTCTAAATGACTTCCCTCTTTTGAAAAGCAGAGTTTAAATATTTGAGCTCTTTACTCCTGACTTAGGACCAGATTTTCTACACTTTGGTTCTAAACTCTTGCAGTCAACTCATCTGCAGATCTAATCTCCTGGTTTTTAGATTACTTCACAGTTACTGAAATATTACATGAACACAACATGATTACTACTCAACACTAATATACAAAATCTCACATTGTTGATCCTTAAAGGAAGAGTATGTGTGAATTAATCTAATCCTGTTCTTAAGCAGAACCAAGTTTTATTAATTCTGGTTTTATAATCTGTTTACAGATCAAAGCTAAAAACTATGACAAGGTTGAGAAGGTAAGATTTATTGAATACCAATGTGAAGGGGTTCGAGGTCTACCCGTTTTCAGGCTTCATGACGTGACCGTATTCAGACTTTCTTAATGCAGTAGAGCAGTTTATTTAAAGTTGCTGATGCTGACCCTGTTTCCTGTTCAGCTGTTTCAGAGGTGCCTCATGAAGGTTCTGCACATTGATCTGTGGAAGTGTTACCTCTCATATGTGAGAGAAACGAAAGGAAAACTGCCCAGCTACAAGTATGTGTGTGTGTGTTTACATACTGTGTGTATAATGTGTGATTATTTTCTGATCTTGACTGTATTATTTATGTTCTATGTTACTGGCTGATATTTATTTAGGCATGACAATTCATTATCTAGGGCGGCATGGTGGCTTAGTGGTTAACACATTCGCCTCTTTCACTTGGGGGGTTTGAATCCTAATCTGGGTGGATTTCCATGTTCTCCCCGTGTCTGCGTGGGTTTTCTCCGGGTTCTCCGGTTTCCTTCCACAGTCCAAGAACATGGATCAAGTCAATTGAATTCTTCAAATTGCCCCATATAGTGTGTTTGTGTGTGTGTCTGTGTGAGTGAGTGTGTGCCCAGCGATAGATTGGCACCCTGTCCTGGGTGTATCTGCCCAGCGAGACGTTCTCCCCTGGATGGGCATGGGGAACCCCCCCCCCCCACGACCCTAATATAGGATAAAGCAGAAGATGGATGGAAGGATGGAGTTCATTATCTAAATCTAATGTGAAAACACTGCCATCTAGTGGAGACTCTCAAACATGGCGTCTTTTCTATCGCAATCGATTTATTATTGTAATTTTTATTAAAAAAAGTAGTTGAAAATCAGTTAAACGTTTAGCAGACTATTTATTTATTACATTTATTTTAAAAGTGAAATTATGTTAAAATAAAAATTTGTAATGAATTTGACTTCAGAGAGAAGATGGCTCAGGCTTACGACTTTGCTCTGGATAAGATTGGAATGGAGATCATGTCGTACCAGGTACCAGCATTTATTCACTGCAACTTTAATGTTGTGATAATGTTTATTTAAAGTTGTCACAGTGTTCCACTCTGTTTCTCTCTGCAGATTTGGGTGGACTACATCAACTTTCTGAAAGGAGTGTGAGTGTTGGACTCTTTAGTATCTCTCCTGTGTTTCTTTATTGCGCTAAGTGCTTTGCTCTGTGTCTTTCATGCTGTAGGGAGGCTGTGGGCTCGTATGCGGAGAATCAACGCATCACAGCGGTGCGACGAGTTTATCAGAGAGGCTGCGTCAACCCCATGATCAACATAGAGCAGCTGTGGAGAGATTACAGCAAATATGAGGAGGTGAGGCGGCTCAGCGTGAATAACTGTACAGTTACATTCAGAGTTTGTAAAAGGATTGATGCAGGTCCTGTGTTTCAGGTTCATATGAGGAGAACTGAACAAACCACTGGTGTTGATCTGTACAATTCTTTACCTTATAGGGGATCAATATTCACTTAGCCAAGAAGATGATAGAAGATCGGAGCAGGGACTACATGAACGCCCGGCGAGTCGCCAAGGTCGGCATCTGCTTACAGTCCCTTCTGAAACCCTCCATTACATCTGTTTTTTGGTTAAGAGGAAAACTCTATGGTTCTTTTGTTGTCCTAATCCGTCTAATTAGCTTTGTTGTGATTGGACGATCAGCACACTATGCTCCCCACACATATATATAAAATCTGCTTCTTGGTCCCTGTACTGTATCCCTGTGACTGATTGGCGTTTATTGCAGGAGTATGAGACGGTGATGAAGGGCTTGGACCGAAACGCCCCCTCCATCCCTCCACAGAACTCCCCACAGGAGGCGCAGCAGGTGGAGATGTGGAAGAAATACATTCAGTGGGAGAAAAGCAACCCGCTACGTACAGAGGATCAAACACTCATCACTAAGAGAGGTGAACACAGCTCATGGTGGACACTCTGCCCTAAACTCACAGAACGCACCCGTTCCACACCAACAAAAACGAAAAGGGCATGTCCTGGTGGTGTGGGTGGGGGACTTGTGTTGTTACATTACATTATCATTCATCAGGTTATTCAGCTGATGCTTTTATTCAAAGTGACTTCCAGCTTGAATCAACTGGATGGTTGGGGTCAGAACACAGGGGCAGTCATGATACTGCCTTTTAAAACAAAAAGCTTTAACCACTGAGCTGCCACTTACTGTTCCCTCACTCGTAAGTCAATTTGGACAAAAGCATCCAAAAGAGATCCGTGTTCCTGTATGTGATATTAATCTATGATATGTGTTGGGTTCTGCAGTGATGTTCTCCTATGAGCAGTGCCTGTTAGTACTCGGCCATCATCCCGACATCTGGTACGAAGCCGCTCAGTACCTGGAGCAGTCCAGCAAACTGCTGGCAGAAAAAGGGGTTCGTGTGGGATATTCTTAAACTTTTACGTTTACGTACAAAGAAGCACCACAAAGCTACATCTCTCAAACATATTGCTTTTTATTAAAATCCCATTTCAGGACATGAACAACGCCAAGCTGTTCAGTGACGAGGCTGCCAACATTTACGAGCGTGCCATCTCAACCCTGCTGAAGAAGAACATGCTGCTGTATTTCTCCTACGCTGATTATGAAGAGGTGAGGCTTGGCTGTCCTCGGAATGTTAAAATTCAAAACTGGTTGATGTCAGTGGGGTTAAATCTCTCCATCTGTGCTCCACAGAGTCGTATGAAACACGAGAAGGTTCACAGCATATACAAGCGCCTCCTGGCCATCGAGGACATCGACCCGACCCTGGTGACTCCACTCATTAATAATAAAACATTCCGTGCTTCACCTCTTATTCCGTGTGAAAAAACTGACCCTCATTCGTCTGTTCAGGTTTATATTCAGTACATGAAGTTTGCCCGAAGAGCCGAGGGCATAAAGTCCGGCCGTGGAATTTTTAAGAAGGCCAGAGAGGACGTACGCACACGGCATCACGTTTACGTCACGGCCGCACTCATGGAATACTACTGCAGCAAGGTAACGCCTGCGAGTGCGTTGGCCCTGAATCCTTACTGTCCAAACTTGATATGAAGCCTTTTAATTAAACCATCCACCCAAATTACTGTCCACTCACTGATCAATACACCATGCTCAGAACCATGTCCCGGTGCAGAGGTTATTAACTGAATGTTTATCTTTATCAGGATAAATCCGTGGCCTTTAAGATCTTTGAGCTCGGGCTGAAGAAGTACGGTGACATTCCAGAGTACATTCTGGCGTACATCGATTATCTCTCCCATCTCAACGGTATGATTTCAACACGATGCTGAAATGTCATTTTGAAAGTTAGTTGTAGGCTCCTGATCATCTCATCCATTTGATTTAAAGTGTTCTGCACAGATCTCCATCTGGAACTCCACCTTTGAGATTGTTCAAATGTCAGTCCTCCTCCCAAATCCCAGAAAAAATTCTGCTTCTTATTAATGGAGTGTGACGGATGTGTTGATCATGTGTTGTGAATGTTCAAAAACTTCTGAAAATTTCTCAGTACATAAGTGTTCTGAATTTTAAACATTGTCTTTAGAGAGATTTACACTCAATCTGTCTCTATTTTCAGAGGATAATAACACTAGGGTTCTGTTTGAGAGAGTTCTCACATCTGGAAGCCTCTCTCCTGAAAAATCAGGGTAAGTGTGTTTTGAAATGACTCTGGGTTCTACAATCACAGCATTCAGTCACTTATAACATTACGGTTTGATGCCTCCGAGTGACGGCTCATTACTATGGATACAGCCTCCACTGTTGTTCCACTGATGCCTGCATGTGAGGGTGTGAGTGTCATAGACGTGTGTTTGTGACTGACAGGGAGATCTGGGCGCGCTTTCTAGCATTTGAGAGCAACATCGGCGACCTTGCAAGTATCCTGAAGGTGGAACGCAGGCGCTTTATGGCATTTAAGGATGAATACGAGGGCAAAGAGACAGCTCTGCTGGTGGACCGGTACAAGTTTATGGATCTGTATCCCTGCTCCACCAGTGAGCTCAAAGCGCTCGGGTACAAGGTGAGTTTAGAGAAGTTGGCGTGTCTATACCAGCAACTTGTTGCGAGCCATAAGTGTAGTTGACTTGTTACCATAAATCCATCAATTTGCTGTTCTGCTTTAGGACGTGTCCCGGGCCAAATACGCCTCTCTAATCCCAGAGGCCGTGGTGACACCATCAGCACCGATGCTGAAGGATGACAACGACCGCAAACCTGAGTATCCCAAACCAGATGTCCATCAGATGATCCCCTTTCAGCCCCGACATCTCGCCCGTAAGTAGATCCAGTCTTCATTATGGATTTTGGATTTATATTCCCGATAATCAGTTTTCTTAAAGGAACAGTACATTGTACCGTATTTTCCGAACCATAAGGCGCAGTCTGAATTTCGGACTCTGTTTCTGTACGGCACTGTATTATAAGGCACTAAAACATACGATCTACAAAAAAAGTAAAGGATGCAAATCCATCAAAGTCCTCGTCTTCTGTGTCTGAATTAAAAAATTGGGTCATTTATTGGACTCTTTTATCCAAAGCGACTTACAAGGTGAGAACAGGGTTCATCACAACATCCCTGGAGCAATGAGGGTTAAGGGTCTCGCTCAAGGACCCACACTGGTAACTTCAGTGGACCGGGGATTTGAACCGCCAACCTTCAGATTAATAACCCTACACCCTAACCACTGAGCTACCCTGCAATTTCACTATCGACGGTGCCGGCTTTCGTGAAAGCTCGGACGACGGTCACGGCAGAAACCTCGGCCCAGGCATCCACAATCCATTCACAGACGGTGGCGTAACTCGCCCCGCCGCCGCCTCCCGAGTTTTAGTAAACGTGTGTTCGGCGTCTATCATCCATCGCTCCCACGCCGCCCGCAACTTTACTTTAAACGCCCCGTTTACGCCAACGTCCAGCGGTCAGACTTCTTCATTTAATCCTCCCGGAATGATGGCGAGCTCCCAATTAATTTTCTTCACTCGGCTTTTTCAGCAGGACGGTGATGTGTGGAAAAAAAACACCTGGTCGCTAAATGTCTGCTCCTTAATGTACATTTATATTTCTTTATTTGACAGACGCTTCTGTGACTTACAAATGAGAGCACAATGTAGAATTACAGACTTGATTAACATGATTTACACAACGTGTGTGTGTGTGTGTGTGTGTGTGTGTGTGTGTGTGTGTGTGTGTGTGTGTGTGTGTGTGAGCAGCTCCTGGCTTGCACCCTGTTCCCGGAGGAGTGTTTCCTGTTCCTCCTGCTGCTGTTATCCTCATGAAGATGCTTCCTCCTCCATACTGTTTTAAAGTCAGTACTATACTCTCCAGTGTTCCTGATTAAACATTCTGTTGAATACTGACACTGAACTGTTCTCACCTCTCTTTTTAGGGGCCGTTTGTGCAGGTGGATGAGCTGATGGAGATGTTCAGGAGGTGTATTCTCCCAGAAAGTATGACCCCTCCTCTAGTGTTCCTGCTGCATTTGGGAATTAAAAAGATTTCGGACTGTTTTCAGAGAGCAGGATATATACTTTTAGTTTTTTTATTCCCTTAAATTAAAAATTATGAACCTGGTATTATGAAGATGATGATGATGATGATGATGATGATGATGATGAATGTTTAGTTTCTATAGTTAGGGGTGTGGTGGTGATTAATGACGGTTAAAGGTCTTGGATTAATAATTAATTTTTTGGTAATAAGCGCTGGGTTGGTATTTATTTTGGTTTTGATAATTGAATGGTGTTCTTTATACTTATTTATATTTAATAGTAAACAGTGAAGGTGTTTAATGGTTTTTGGTGGTTGAGCTTCTTCAGTCTCACTTAGTGCTCACTTCATAGGGTTTAATTTTGTAACTATGTGACTCTAGATCTGATGTGATGTCTTCCTCCCTCTCTGGTGTTGCAGCTGTAGAAGCTGCTGTGGAGCTGATAACAGGTGGACGAAGCGACGTACCAGGAGAGGGCAATGGATCCGTGGAAAACCATGCCATCGCTAACAAGTCACTGAAAAGGCCCAATGCTGACTCTGATGAGGAGGAGGAGAAAGGATCTGTGGCTCCTCCAGTAAACGACATATATCGTGCTCGACAGCAGAAGAGGATCCGATGAGCGGTGGCATCAGCAATGTTCATGCTGGAGCTTAGTACTGACTCTTAAACAGCCACCTTCTTTTTCACGTGTTGTCACTTCGTACCTTGTTCCTCGTGATGGAAGGTTTGAACTTTGAGAGAACACAAACTCGTGTATCCTGAGATCGGAACGTTGGGATCATTTTACGAGCAGCTTCACGTCTCTTCGTTGTTCTGTTTGCTATTTTTTTGTTTTTAATAAACAGTTTTATTTTTTAAAAACTGTGGCTTATAGGGTACAAAATGTGACTCAGCTCAGAGTCGTGTCTGGTTTTGTAGTTTAATGGAATTGACACTTTACTTGCAATAAACTAAGTAAAGGACGACATCACCCGTCTGTCTGTTTAACAAACTCACACCATCACAACTGATCTGAAAACAGTGGAAATGTGCTTCAAGCTGCAACTTTACATTTCAATGAAATCACTATTCGTTTTTTTTTTAAGTTTAAATAAGTTATATTACTTAAGGTTTTATTAATAAACAATGGTGTTTTAAATTAGACTTGAGTTATTTCAGTTAGATCCCTCCAACTCGATGGCAAGAACATCAGGAACCTAATTTAAGAATAACAACAAAAACCAGAGCCAACTGTCTTTGAATGAAGAGAAAGGAGGAGAAAACAAGACTTTATCTACAGAACACCTTCCAGAAAGCCACCGTGGTTCTATGTTACTTGTTGCTGTGCACAGGAAAACATGACATGGCTGCCATATTGGTCAGGGGATTTAGTTGAGGTCTAGAGGTCACTAAAGCCTACAGGATCAAGTACTAAAAATATTCCACATAAATATTAAACCAAGTTTGTCATTTTAGTCTTTAATCGTGATTTCATTTAGAAAAAGTCAATATTTCCTACATTTGTACAAACTTTAAATAATTATTTACAGTATTTACATTATGAGGTGTATAGTCTGCAGTGATGCTTTTTTACAGATAAGAACTGGATATCTGGTTTCCAAAATATTGCACAAAGATTTCGGGGTGTCCCCTGTAAAACTGTCCAAGCAGCCGTCTCTTTTCCTTCACTGAGAACCTGGGATTCTCGTGAATGGTTCGCAGTAATGTGAAGAGTTCTTCTTTGGTGGTCTTTTGCACTGTGTCCACATATGAGCTACGGGTGAGACGCCTACAGTACGATGGAGCTGAGATGGAACACGGAACGTATCCAGATTAATATATTATTCTGTACAGAGAAACTTAATCCACAATACATCACAAACAGAATTTGCACGAAAACAAAGACTAATCCAAAATTCTGGATCTTTGGTGTATAGAATAAAAACTTACCCATGTCATCAAGATCCTTGCCTTGAATGATCAAGGCCAGTTTCTCACTAACCAGCTTGTGTAAGGATACAGGAATCTAAAAAGGGTGGGAGTTGTTTCAATTTAAGAACATCAGCCGCTTTTGGTTTCCACAGGTTTTGATGTGAAACATCAGTCTAACTTACCTTAAAAAGGTCCATATGGTTATCAACCATAAACAGAACAAGGAGAGCCACCTTTCCCTTAGCAAGCCTGGAACTGTAGACAATGGCACTGGAGAAGGTTCTCCTCACTGCCATCCTGTTCTCAATCTGAGATATCAAACAAAACAGCTATTACATTTAATAGAGCAAATGTAATGTAATTATTAATTGTTTGGCAAAACTATTTAATGGCAAGTAAACCAATTAGAAAAGATGTACCGTCAAAGCATAACACCTGCTTTACTCTCACTACAAGCTCACAACAATCTTACTAAGTTTTACAAACATATCTGTACATGCATACAACTTACTATAATTTCACATCATCTTAGTGTAATTTCACTGTAGTTCAATTATAAACTCTAAATATTATCCCAAAGGAAAACAAACCACTGGTGTGATCTTAATAAATGTGTCATATTTTACAAGTGTGTTATAAATTATTTTCAAATTAAGGAACTAGTAACTGGACCAGGTCCATAAATATAGTGAAGCAGAAACAACAGAAGCTCTTACCTCCTTATGAAGCTTCAGTTCAGTAACCTTGGCAGCAAGAGCCATGAAGCGAAGGAGTCTGCGGAGCTCCTCTCTGCTTCGTGAATCCTGAAGCTTCAAACACAACTGCAGAGCCTCCAGAGCCTGTTCCTGTTTCCCGTTAACTACACACACACGACGAGACACACAGATGTGCATATGAATGTGTACTCTACACACTTTCTATTACATTTAATATTAAATTGAACTCATAAGTCCTTCTTACCCAATAACTCTGAGATACCCGTGTGTACATCAAAGATGTGATTGGTGAACAGTGGTGGGTAGTCAGTCTGACCATAATGCTGGCTGAGGATGTTATAGAGCAGTCGTTTGTACTCAGACGTCTCCTCTGGGCACCTGGCGAGGCCTCGACTCACTTCAACCACCAACTGATCAGGAAGGAACTCTAGACAGTCGACTGCCGCTGAGAGCCAGTCATCCGCACTACATATTACAACACAAAAAAATAAAATACAGTTACGCAACAGATTTACCTTTAACCTTCAGCCATGTGTCGGTAAATCTGAAGAGCCGGAGGGTTTAGAGCTCCCATCAGACCTCGCCATGTACTAATCAGACTGTTTATCAGCTGCACACAAACACTAAGTGTGATACTAAAACTGCACAGTATATTTAAAATCACATTCAGTCCACAGCTTCAGGTTCAGAGCTCAACCCTAAAAAGTTTGAAACAAAAGCTTATTTTATATTTAGATGTCATAGTTTTAAATAATCAATACAACAATCAGCTGAAGTCATTCATGTAAAAAATATAAAAACACCATATAAAGTTTAAAATGCAGAACATTACAGTAAACACACAAACAGGAGGAAAGGACCAAACTGTAATAAAGAAACTTTAAGAAACGGATTCAAGGATCAGAACCAAACAAAGCAGTAAAGACATGAAGATGATGACGACGTACTGAGCTTCACTAAAGGCTTTGAGAATTTCTCGGTCTACGTAGTTGCTGGTGTAGAGCAGATCTGGATCACTGTCCATGCCATGAAGAGGAGGACGAGGACTCTCCTTTCCCTCCAACAGACTCTCCAGTAACGGCAACTCGATCAGCTGCAGCAACCTCAACGTGGTCTGCTGCTGCCAAACCTCATCCACCACTGAGAACCAAAATTTGGAAGCAAGTTTAGATATTTATCATCGATACTGCATCATTATACAAGCTTCTGTTTAAGTTTCAGTTTTTTATAGAGAGTTTACATAGAGTTACTACGTCATGCTCTATGTCATTAATGAGTCCTGTTCACTAAAGAAAAGGCACAAGAACCCAAAGTCAATAAAGAGTCATGACACAGCCCCCTCTCTGAATCACTGACTCATGATGCCGTCCCACATCTGGACAGTCACCACAGAATTCTGTTCTACTTAATGTTTGAGCAGGACTTTTATCTGAGAACATCATTTAATCAGCTAATTAAAGAGGTGCCATGTGACTGAACTGTACTCACACTCCTGGGACAGGCCCAAGTTCATCAGCTGGGGCGTGACAGCCGTATTTGCGTTTAGGTTCCCTAAAACGTCCTCCAGAGATTTATCTGTTTTGACCGGTAAGCTGTTTGAAAACTGCGGTTCCTCTTCCCTGAGTGGACAGGAATGATTAGATTAAAATCAGGTGATCTGGCATAAGAGGAACTGTGGTTCAACATAAATCAGGGGATGAACATCTGATGTAACAACCATACACACAGCATGGGGTAGGGTTCATCTTAAACCCTAAACCCTAACCCCCAACACTAGGATCCATTGTCTTTAATCTAGAAGAACATAAAAGTTCTCATGCAGATGTGACAAAAAGTAAATGCACAAATTAAACAGCGTGTGTTCACCTTTTCTGGGGTTCTGGATGACTGATTGATGGACTCTCGTACACCCTCTGCACCTCCTCCTTACTGGAATTGGGGGCATTTAGGAACCTGTACAAACTGCAGCTGCTGTCTTCAAACTTGACCGGCCTCTTCTCTTTCCCAAACACCTTGGTGTCCACAGCCTCAAACACCCGTGAGTCCATGAGCGCCTGACAGAGGCGCACAGCTTTGAAGCGGGGAACCTCGTCATCTCCACAAAACTTGTTCTGGATGATGTGAGCCAGCACCACGTCCACTGCCTCCGAGCCCAGGAAGCAGTCATGGTAGGACTTCAGGTTGTGACGCCGTCTTTTCACCTCCACCTGAGTCTGCAGGTTATTGATGATGCTGCTCCAGATGAAGGTGGCACGAAACGGCTTTCCAGCCATCGAGCTGTCTGTGTAGAAACAGAGCACCGTTTCAGATTCATGGTCATGATCAGTATCTCTAATAAAACTTAAAGATTATGGAACTCTGCAAAATGGAATGAAATCATCCAACAGGTTCCAAAATCATAAATGTTCTCATGAGGATTTACAGAAAACAAGTGAAACTTGTTCATGTTGAACTTTAAACACTAACAATAAGCATCATTTTAGCAGGAGGGTCAGACTGAATTAACAATTTAAGAAAAGGGAAGAATCATAGAAATATATTCTGTCTCCTGTTTACTGAGGAATGACAGAATGTTCCATGAAACATGAACCAGTGTGAAATAAAAACACCAATCATCGGCCAAAATAAACACTGAGCCATAAAGCAGGTTGCTTCTTAGAACAAAGGTGGAGAAGCTGATCCTTAGAGATCCTCAAACTTCAACTTCAGCTGTTTTCCCCCTAATCTCACTATTATCACTTTCTTCTTCTTTAAAGTCTGAATGTTTCTATTTCCTGTTTCTGGTCTTTATTATGGTGATTCTTAGCACCATTGATAACATCTGACTCACATTTAGGTTAAAGTAAAGCTTTAATTTTTCTCTAAACCAAACACCATGTTCTTTCATATGCAGATCTAAAGTCCCTGCTCACCAACACTCCCATCAATACGCCTACACCCCAGTGAAAACAAAACTCACTGCAACACGAACATTAAGAGTCGATTCAGAACCAACATGCTGCTCCAAAACCTCATTTTATATATCCAAATATATAAAACAATAAAATCCACTTAATGTGAATATATAAACATTTCAGTGAAGGTTGAAGGTAAAGGTTTTAACATGTGAACTCAGTAACAGGTAACAGTTATGTGTTGCCCCCTTGGTGCCCCTCAGGTGGGAATCCCTCTGCTCACTAACAGCAACATGTAGCTGTATGTTTGTCCAACAAGAGTGAAAATAATCACTGAGGGCTTTGCAAGATGATCCACAATGATCCCGGCCAATCAGCAAGCAGAGTCATTTTACATTTAAACTGCACTGACCCAAGATGCGCAGGTGAACTCAAATGCGCAGATGATTGAGAGTTGCAGAGAAAATGCAGTATCTGTTCAAACAAGTCCCACTGAATGAAGCTTCAGGGAAGAAACACAGAGTTGATTTCCAAACCCACTGCAGTGAGAGCTTCCACAAATCAGACATGGAAATCATCTGACCTGCTCCATAGTCACCCACAGTCACCTACAGTCACCTGCAGCCACTCGCAGTCACTCGCAGTCACCCGCAGTTAGGCGCTGTCACCCTCAGCCACCTACAGTCACTCACAAGATGCTAAAGAAATGAACTGAAGCAATAAATCAGTATTTAGTTTTTTGTCGACTGAAATGTTTGAATGAATCATTTCTATCAGCACATTCTCACACTGAGCATATGAAACATTTCGTATGTATCTACTGTAATTATTCATATTAATCAGTATGATAGTCACAACGTTCTGATTTATCAGCAGCAGCTGTGTGATTATCTAAAGCTCTGTGTTCTTTACTCCTATTCAGTATATTTACTCTCCCTGATACAGAACCACAAAGAACTCAGTACAAAATGCACAATGAAAATACTGTGAACAAAGCATTATAACTAAATACATTCAGAAGAATTATCCAGGTGATCATCAATATCCTCTCATCTGTTAGATTTCCTGATGAAGATAAATACGTTAAATGGAACTTTTACTCCAGTTTTGCAGAAATTAACCTTCAAATGTTATTAAGAGTTATTAAGAGTTATTAAGAGTTATTAAGAGTTATTAAAGTGGGATTTCAGATGCATACAGAACTGCACTGAGAGTCAGGGCCCTTCACACTGATGAGCTTTAAATCATTAAATAATGAATTAATTAATAGAATTAATCATTCAGGTGATCTGTATTTACCTGGAGGTCGGTGCATGTCGCAGCTCGCGCTCAGTCCATAACTGCACTGCCGCACGCGCGCGCGCTTTCTGCGCTCGTTTAAGCTCCGCCCACTGCCTTCATTTAACCCACGGCCATATACGTCATAACAACGCCTTACTCAGATTGGCTGCTTATTTTCACAACAAAACTATTTTATCATCGAAACCTTTAAACATAAATCCTTCTTTACCTTTTAATACCGAACCTAACAGCTATTATTATTATTATTATTATTATTATTATTATTATTATTATCATTATTATTATTATTATTATTAATAATAATAATAATAATAATAATAATAAGAGGCGGCACGGTGGCTTAGTTGTTTAGCATGTTCTCCTCTCAGCACTAGGGATTCCCGGTTCGAATCCCAATCTGGGTGGAGTTTCCATGTTCTCCCCGTGTCTGCGTGGGTTTCCTCCGGGTTCTCCGGTTTCCTCCCAAGTCAATTGAATTCTCAAAATTGCCCCATATAGAGTGTGTCTGTGTGAGTGAGTGTGTGCCCAGTGATGGATTGGCGCCCTGTCCTGGGTGTATCTGCCCAGCGCCCGAAATGTTCTCCCCTGGATGGGCATGGGGAACCCCACCGCGACTCTAATAGAGGATAAAGCGGAAGATAATGAATGAATTATTATTATTATTATAAATAACTTCTCTTTCTCATCACCAACAGGAATTAAAGAGTTTATACTCTGATAATACGTTATTTACATATATAGATGTATACAAGAATATAAATTATACACAAACAGAGTTTTTATTTTTACTTCTCATAATAAACTAAAACTAAAGCAACTGGATCAGAGACTGGATCTGAATCCGGGTCTCTGTAGTTCCTGTATTTATTCATCGTTCACCACATAATCAACTGACTGTCAGTCTCTAAAAAGTACAACAGACAGATTCAGCTGAGTCAGGAGTCCTGTATGTCCTTCATTTGTATGTACATACATATATATGATGTGTTTTTCTATTTTTAACAATAAACAGCAGGAATGTGACATGAAAACATATAGAAATTTCCTGATGAATACTTAAAGAAGGTTCTAAACTACACCACAGGTCTTATCTAAGGATCATGATAAACAAGAAGGTGCAGGGAGAGAGAAAATACATATTTCCCTTATGTACTCTTCCTGATAACCTCTGCCTCTGAGGCCCAACACAGAATCGGATAGATCTCAGGACCCAGAGCGTAAAAGCATGTGGCCAGGAGAACAGAGCAGAGTTGGAGGGAAACCGGTTGGACGGGGGAGGGACGGGGCAGGTTCTTACCTCCTCCCTTAACACAAAGACCTGTGATGAGAATTTGCAGGAAAGAACGGGGCATTTGCCTTTCAATGTTTCAGGACAGAAACTCATCACTACTGAATAACCAGCACAGTACTGAAGATAAACTGCTGCTTCCTGTGAAACTGAACTCATTTAATAAGGAATGGAATAATTGATATAAAAAACTAAAACTAATAACAACATGAGTTCATTACATACAATCAAACCACTTTACAAGAATTATTAAAAATATAATCAGCCCTTAAACTAATATATAAAACTGTGTAGTAATATATATATATATATATATATATATATATATATATATATATATATATATATATATATATATATATATATATATATATTATGTGTAGTAATATATATATAACTGTGTATGATTTGTTCTTACCTGTGGGTTAAGGTCAGTGAATTAAACATCAGCAGAAGAATCCGTGTTGAAATGTTAGATAAAAAGTTAAAATGAAAAGTAAAAATGTAAAAACACCGACACCAGCTGATTTGTTGTGGTAACCAAAACTGGTTCTACAGCTCTGCTCCTTCTCTCTGAAGAAACGTGAATGAGTGTGGTGGCATTGTTGTGTAAATCGAGTTAAGAGAACTTACAGAACAAATGAGGTCACTTACCCCTGGAACTAATGATGGGTTCAGATGAAATGACACCCAGCCCTCAGTGGACTATCTGAGGAGCATCTGCACAGCTGGAATGTTCATCTCTGTGGTTATTCTTCATGAATTATGAACGGCTGAGACGCCACTTGTCCTTTAAACTGTCCTCCAACAAGTCTGTCTCCTCCCAGAGTCTGTTATCAGCTTCACAGAAGGAAGTCACTTGCAAAACTAAATTAATGTGAATAAAAACTCCTGGATTTTATGACATCACATATTACATTTCATTTACACAACTTTACTCTTATGATAATTGAGCTGTTCGTTAATGTTAAATAAATAAATAAATAAATAAATAAATAAATTAATTAATCATATAATAATAATGTTTTAGAATAAAAAGAGTTTATTTCTGCAGTTTGTTGCAGAGAAACAAAACTGGTATTAAAATGACTACATTAATAAGATCAGCAAAACATTATAACTTCAGCAAATTATTTTAAATCTGCATTGAACAAAGTTTGTCGGTTCTTATCTAAGTTCTAGAAACAATTAAGCGGAACCACAGTGTGAGGCAAAACCAATCGTAAATGCTAGGACATGGCAGGTAACCTGTTAGCTGTTAGCTTTCAGCACATGCTGCAGTCACAGCTGAAATTTAAAACATTTCAGTTTTGAAATGAAGTACTTTTTGACAAATCTAGTTGATTTAAGTATTGAACTGAATTAGCTACAGGAACAATAACAGAAACCATATGAATGGTTCTTAAACAATAAACAATATTCCTCCCTCTGTGAAGGCATTACAATCTCAAAGCCTCCTCTGAACATGGCTCCCACACAGCAGCACACAACTTATCAATATTCAGACATTTCTCAGTTCTAAGAGTGACTTTGGAAATTGTGGAACAAATATCAGCTTCATGTTCCTTGTGGAATCCCAGAGCCGCCCCTCACTGAACCCTGCGGTACAGAGCTCTTCTTCACCACACACTGCCACTGGACATTGCAGCCTTTGTTTTAATGCCACAATGCTTTTTCGACAAGATGGTTTCACTCAACAGAGGATATTGTCGTCTAGGATGAAGATATTTTCCACACAGCCATCATGGGACAGACTGGAAAATACCAGAGAGTAAGAGGGACAGAGAGATAGAGAGAGAAAGGATGGACACTAAAGCTATACAACCCTGTGAACAGTTCATTAGGATTTACAGTAGTATGCTTAATGTCTATATGATGAATTAATCCAGTCTACTGATAATGAACTAGTCTTAAGTTGGTTAAAGGTTTAGTACAAACCTTTATCTTTAATATGACAATTAAAACATCATGAAGCCTTTGTAATATAAACGAAGCCTTCAAAATAATTTGGACTGTTAAGCAAACATTGAAACCCGTCTGATTCAGTGCTCTCCAAACTCTTGTGAAAAGCTTTGTTCAGGACAGCAGAGGTTCGAATAATAAACATGTTTTTAAGGATCTTTAACAAGCTCATAGAGACATTGAAAGTCGTCCACACACTTCTGTTTGTATTGTGTATTCAGAGAAACAGGTGTGTCCCAAACACCAACGCACATCGAGAAAGCCAAGTCAAGGTCAGTTAAGCTTTAACCAGCTGCTCCTGAGGAGGTTTGAAGGCATGCGATAATGAGTTGAGGTGTTTCCTATTTTTACCACGAATAATGAGACGAGGAATAGGAACTGACTCCAAAAGATGCAGCATCTGAACTCAGTCCTGAGGTTTAGAAACTCAGTCCAGCGGAAAGCTGTAAACATATTCCCATCACTGTACAGGTTCCAGGACACATCAGAAAAATAAACAGGCAAACTGCTCTACAAAAAGTGTGTGAGCATCAATACATTAGTTCTATTTGGATCATTAAAACTATTAACACACAATCTATAAATAGCTTTACCTTCAGATAGGTTCGTTTATGGACTGAAAAATCTGTGGAAACATCAGGAAAATGACCTTTCCCTTTGATTGAAGGAGTTAAAAATCTGTATTAGTTGTTATGATCATTAATAGATTAATAGATTGATATTTTAAAAATCTGTTTCTTGCTTTAACTTTTGCTTAGGAGGCTGAATTCTGGTACCCACTGAGCCTCCACAATTAATCACATTCTCTAACTCTAACTTGTCAGGTCACAAGGTGAATTTCCTAAATGTTATGTTCTTCAGTCATGTGAGGTTTGAAGTCAGCAGAACCAGATGTGGTTCACATCACAGGTAGCTTCGGAAATGCAACAGTTTATTTGGATGAAGGATCCATGAAGAAAAAGTCAACATGCTTCAGGCATAGCAAATTTATTTTCTGTTATCAGAAAACATTAACAAAGCTAGAAATACAGGACAAGTCCAGAAAATTGTGAGACATTTGAGAAGAAAATCTGATCTGAAATACTGAGTTTAAAAAACATTTAGTCATTTTGTAAAACCACACAAAAAAAATCATCGTTCCTTATGAAAATATACTGAAAGTTCAAGATAAAAGCCAACATTATTCAACATTCAGTATGAAATCAGTCATTTAAAAGCTCTGGCATTAAACCGGAATAAAGGTTTAATCCCCTCTCTCCCAAAAACAAGCTCTCTTTACAAAATGTACATCAATAAACAGGTTCTTATTAGAAATCTATTATTTATTTATTGGTCTGTACAGTAAGAATCAGCACTCGGTTCCTCCTCAGTACAGGATCTTTGCTAAAATAATTCATATGGAGCTTCTTGCTTCTGTTCCACAGGTTTTTTATTTCCTCAAAATTTTAGACAGTCATAGATGGTTCTATTGGTTCTTCAGTCCGTCCCATGGTTCTTCCTTTGGTTTCATGACTCTGACTTTTAAAATACTGTTTAGGAGGCTCTGCATGTTTTTGGTTTGGGTTCTGAGCACAGATAAGGCTTCAATTTAGAGCTTCTTCACTTCACAGATACTGCACATATGGTTCTCAGTTCTCAGATCAACCAGTTTCTCATGAAGAAACAAATCTTTTATGTTGTTTTCCGTACTACATCATCACTCTCTCTTCTTCATCATCATATTTTCTCTAATAGTTGTAATAGATCTTGGTGATAACTTCAGATGATAACCCCCTCATGATGGTGATGGTTCTGATTCAGAGCTCACATTAATGGCAGACCTGCTGCACCTGAGTGAGGAGCTCTCCAAATCGGTCAAACAGCCCTCCAACCCATGCTTGGTTCCTCATGCACATCTGGATCATCTGGTTTTGTTTCAGATCCTCCACACGAGAGCGCAGCAGTGAGACCTGTCACACACACATTCACACAATCACAGCAAAGTGAAGCCAGTTAAGAAAGTGAGACTGCAGTGTTGTCTTCACACTGCAGGAACATTTAATAGTTCTTAGAACTATTGAAGAATGCAGTTCCTCCACACTGATAAAAAATTTCTGGCCACACAAATAAAAACGGGTCAAACAAACTGCAAAGAAAACTTAAATATGAAACTCATAACCGGCTGTGCAGTGTATATAAAATAGAAGTTTATCTCCATCTCACCTCCTCCATACAGAGCAGGTATGTGTGATACTTGTAGTGCTGCAGCGAGTGATACAGAGAGAACCAGGGGGTCTTCTGCTGTTCCACAGTGTACTCCTGTTCACACACACACACACACACACACACACACACACACACACACCCTCTTTCTGTTTCAGTACCAAGTGACCATACATTTGAGAAATTGTTGAATCGTGCACCACCATGTGGTTAAGAGACTGTAACGCAACTGTGGAAATTTCATATCTGCATCAAACTAAAAATACAGAGTGAAATGTGAGGGGCACTTTCTCACCACGTTGGGTTTAACTGATCAGACATGACATAAAAAGTATGAGCCTTTATCAGAGCCCTGTTATTTCAACTCTGAAACAGACCTGGGTTTGAGAACAGACTTTAGTACAGGAGGGGAGTCTTCAGCTGAAGTGTCTAATAGTTTGTGCTGTGCACTGCAGGATGTGATCAGACTCACCAGGGGAGCTATAACTAGGGCTGTGTCGGGTTTCATGGTCTTTCGGTCATAAGTTTTGCCACTCAGTCGGACTTTGAACGTGGGAGTCACAGCATCTGTTTTTAGCTCGGTCACCAATGATAACTCAGGGAAGCTGTCCAAAGCGTTCTGCAGAACACAGAGAGAACGAGGCTAATTAAGCAAACAGAATGACTTTAAAGACTATACTGCATTCTAGAACACCGCAGATTTGCCCCAACATGCCTTTACATGCTGTTTAGATAAGGGACATCTCTCAGATTATTACTGTTACTCCCCATATTTAATCATTTCTTATTATTTTAATGTTTTATATAGTATGAGATGTGGAACAGTGAAACTGAACTCACCTTAAACACCTGACCCACACACAGTTTGGGCAGAAGTTGTCGTCTGTTGTCCGTAATCATACCGTCCACTTTCCTCATATGAGGCAGCAGGAGACAATCTGAAAACCCCAAAACAACACATAAAAAACTAAAGTGCATAGGACCTGTTTGAAATAACAGTAACTCTGAAGAAACTGTCCACAGGACTTAATTATTAACCTAATTATTGTATTAAAGTGGGATTCATTGATTCAGGATTCACATGATTCATTATACTTGCTCAATTACATTTTTTAAAATTAGTCTTTAATTTTAAGGTGGAATGTTGGCTTTCTGCTGAGATCCTAAAGGTGGCACTTTAAGCCATTTAGATACCCAGTAGCGCGTTGCCTGTAATTTATATGGTCATTTAGAAAGGTGAAGAGATTAAGTTGTTTTTAAATGGTGTAATGTTATAATTTGATATTAAATTATTGTGATGCTGACATCTGAACATTTATAGAATCACAATAACAATCCGATCAGCACTGAGATCAGATATCACTAGCTGTAGACGATAGACATGTTGACTGGGACGCAGTGATGCTGTGGGACCCTCACCGTTTTCTCGCTCCAGAGTGAACATAATGTCAGCATCCACTGCGATGCTGATTAGCAGCTCAACAAAACTCTTGAAGGTCTCTTTCATGGTCCTGGTGTTGAGGAAACGCGAGGCGAATGGCACCGGGGGGGTAAACTCTAAATATGGGACACAAAGGGGAAGAGCTTCAACTACATTATTGAAATGTAATGTTTAATGTTTAATCTAATATGATCTTTATTAAACTCGGACCCCCTGCTACACCCACTCACCATGCTCACTCACAGTCTCTAAGGCAGTGTTCACCTCTGGCAAAGCCGTAAACTCTTTCCATTTCTTTCTTTTCTTGGGTGGAGGTTCAGCCCGTGTCTTGCTTTGCTTCACCTTGGTTTTGGGCAGAACTGTCTTACTGCAGGGTTTGGGAGTGAAGGGATCACACTCCTTTGGGACAGTAGCTTTGTGGGTCAGCAGGACCTTCATCTGAGAACCTCTGAACAAATCCACAGTCAACTGATGAACATGAAGAATTAACATGAAACTTCAGTTAAATAACAAACGGGACTTTCTGCATTCATTTCGGATGTTTCTGGATCTTTGATCTTAATCTCACATCAGTAAGGATAATTATGAGGATGTTAATGACAGATTAAATGAAAAGTCGATGGTTTGCAGAGTGAATTGTTCTACTCATACAGGTCAGTATGGGACAATGAGGGAGCGGTCATGCAGTGACCAGACCAGGGGTTGAGAGAAGAATGTTCTCCCACGTGTTCCTGGAATTGGTAAGATTCCGGCGCAGGTCACATGACTGGGGAAGAACCTTTCCTGCTCATGTTCCTGGGCTAATACAAAAATAATAAACATGTAGGTGAGAAGTACCTGATGGAGTGCATGGGCTTGCATCTGGGTTTCCTGTTACACACTCGCACGTACTCGCGCTTATTTACTGTGTCCATAAACTTAACGTAGACTCTTCGGTACATCGCCTTAGCATCTCCAAAATAACCAAGATACTGCACACAGACAAACAGAATTACATTTAGCAGATGCTTTTATCCAAAGCGAAATGAGAGAACATCACAAGTCAGAAGTTATGAAGAAAACAAACTATACTGTAAATTATCAAACCTGATTGTTATTTGATGCGGCGCCCCCCCCCCCTTTTTTTTCTTTCTACAACAGGTATTTCAGTAGTTTCTTAAAACTGTTTAGTGATTCTGCCTTACGGACAGAGTTGGGAAGATTGTTCCACCATTTTGCAGTGGAGAACGCCACGGAGTGAGAATCAGCTCCTCGGTGAGGTGGAACCACCAGGCAGCAATCATCACTGGAGCGAAGTGAACGAGTCGGAGTGTATTTTGAAAAGATAGAGTGAAGGTAACAGGGGGAAGATCCAGAAATGGTTCTGTATGCCAGAGTCAGTGACTTGTATTGAATGCAGCAGCTACAGGAAGCCAATGGAGGGAAGTGAGTAATGGAGTGACACGAGTTCGCTTGGGGGTTAAACACGAGTCGGGCTGCAGAGTTCTGAATTAGTTGAAGAGGTCTGATTGTGGAAGCTGGGATACCGGCAAGTAGCGCATTACAATAATCAAGCCGGGATAGGACGCGGGCTTGAACAAGCAGTTGGGTAGCATGTTCAGTCAAAAAGGGTCTGATCTTCCTGATGTTGAATTAACCTCAGGACCAAATCAACCACCTGATCGGCTTCAGATAACGTCCATTAAACTGAGAAAAAGCAGTTACTGATCTGTTAATTTAACCTTGGCATGATTGTTAGTGTGTACACATCTCAGATCAGTAGAAACACCAACATAACAGCTAATAATGCATTCCTAGTGTTCTTATCTACTCATTTAATGAAATACTTAATCAACCACCTCACCCCCCATGCCCTGTATGTATTCACCCCCCATGCCCTGTATGTAATGTTTTTTCACTCACACTGTTGGTGGCTGAAAACACTCGTTTCCCGTCTCTCAGTTCTGGGGTGAATTTTTGCAGCAGGGCCTTTTGTACCTTCCAGATGGCTGGAGGTTCGACTCCTGCTCTCATAGTCACCTATATCCAACATATAAGGAACATTATTACAACTCCACGTGTGTGTGTGTGTTTACACACCGCTCCTGGGCCCTGGCCAATCACAGATCACCATCATTTGGTTAATGAAGCCACATACCTGCAGGTGTTCTATGTCCTCATTCCTCACCACAAACTCATCTCGTTCCCGGTACATCCCCTCGCCTCCGCTGTCCGACAGCTCCTCGTCCGTGAAGCCTTCGATAGCTACCTTGCTAAGACGCACGGCCAGTTCGTTTGGAGGAACCTTCTTAATGAGGTCCTCTTCATTCTGCACAGAACACTCGAGCACCTGCAGCACTGCAGAACGCGAGCTGGATGGTGCTGCTAGACCCAGTCCATCACCTGAACCACTGTCCTCTGCACACAGAATAAGAGACTTTTACTGTTTAGTCTTTATATTCTTATTTAATTTAATATTCTTATTGATTCACTGACATCACAACAGAACAGCTGATAGTAAAGTCAGAAATATAAATATTTATATTTTACTTTATACATAAAACCATTTATCCTAGAAACCATGATTTAAACATCAGTAGTTTTATGTATAACCATGATGGATGTTAGAATGTAAACTGAAATTTCTAATTTGATGATAAATCACTAAAACATACACACAACATTCAAAAGGTTGTATGATCAGCTCACCTTGGTTCTTCTTCTCTGAGGACATGTCTAAAGACCACAGAGCAGAACTGATGCTTTTCTGAAGGTCTTGATTTTTACTGACGGACTCATCTTCGTCCGATGAGAATGATGGCAGAGTCTGCAGATTGTTGTGAAGCTCCTCATTCAGTCTCCTTGTGGAACAATTACCACTGATCTCTGCAGAAGCCGGTGGAGATGCTGAAGATAAGGGAACAGATGGTGGCACCAGCAGGTGATTCAATGGTTTCCTGGTGACTGGGGGCTTTTTGGAGCGGTTCGGTGAGCGTACTGGGGGAGACGAAGTGGGTTTGGGTCCAGATTTCAGGAAGTCCAGAAAGGAGCCAATGAACCCGGTTTTAACTTCTGGCTGCTTCTCTTCAACCTCTTTTATAATCTGACGGATTCTTTCCTGCTGCTGGTAACCATCGAGATATCCATCCGAGGAGCTGGCATCACCACATTTCGGTCGTTTAACCACTTGGCCACTTTTTTTTTGTAATTTGGGTTGAAAATTTTCATTCTCAACACCTTGTTTACAACTTTTAGACCTTGTTCTCCGCTTAGCAGAGCCATCAGAGGAGCCTTCTGTAGGGTGATCCTCAAGAACACACCCTGCTGTTCTGGACACCTCGTCTCCTTTTTCAGAGGAGCCACATTCCTGAGAGAACTCTGAACCATAGCTGCTGGATATTTTTACATTGCTTACATAAGAAGTTCCCAGTTCTGCAGGTAAAACCTTGTGTTCCTTAAGGTCATCAGTCTTTTGTTTAGAACCGTCTGATTGCATCTGATGGTCTGATCTAAATGTTCCATCCACTTTGTGATTGTTTTTCAGTCTGTCCCCATTGACGGTCACAGTTTGGGGGGTGGTGATCAGATGCTGGGAGGAGAAACTCCCCTCGCTGTTCTCAGTTAGCTGGAAATGGCCCTTTGAGTTAATAGGATGGGACACAGAGTTTAAATCCCCATCAGAAGCTTTAAAGTCCTGGGGTGTGACCCCACAGGCTGCTGCTGTAGCTGCCAAGATGTCATCTACATTGGACAGGATGGTCTTCTCATCTGCCATCAGCATAGACTCTGGAAAGCAGATGGAGTTCAGAGTGTAGTGCGGTTTGACTACATGGTCACTGGTGTGGCTGAAACTGTCTTTCTGTACCAATGGCTGTTTTCCAGAACCTACAGTTTGGTGGGTCCCATGGACACTGAGCGTCGAGTTCAGAACACCATTGTTCATTTGCAGAATTTGGACCGCCACTGGTTGTGTTGGGATGGTGGGCTTGGACAAGCTGGAACCAGAAGATAGCAAAGGTTGCTGAAGAAGAATCATTGGTGAATAATCTAGAAGAACCTGGTTACTAGGAAGTTGAACAATCGCTGTCTGTTTTTCAGGTGTCTCTTTTTGATCGTGCTTCTGATGGTCCTCTGAGTGGGATGCGTCAAGAAGTGACGTGGGTTCCTTTCGGTGCTCATGCTGAGATGACACGGTGCTGGTAATGGAGGACACATTCGTACAGGAACTGTGCATGACGACATGTTTGTTTGAATCTCTTTTTATCTTGTTAGCTGCAGAACCCATCAAATTATCCTCCAGGTGGGAGCTGCTGTGGATCACACTCGCCTGCTTGTCCATATGTTCCCTGGTATCTGGCTTTGTTTCAACATGTGCTGGTCCCTGCTGTAAGACCTGAACATTATCAAGAGGAAGCTCTCCACAGTCATCCTCAGAGTCAGGCAGACCGTTTTCACTGGGCTCCTTCATGGAATATGCTGTTTTCTGTTCCAACGGGGAGAGTTTGCTCTGCAAGAACGATTCTGTGGCTGTCTGAACAAGGGAGTATCTATGGGACAGACTGGTAGCAGGCTCATGGACTGGTGTGGGCTGCATCTGGGTGTAATCCTGGTCAGAATTACTTATCAGTAATAAGGAAGAACATGGTGGAACACAGTGACCTGCTTGGGCATAAAAACTTGCAGCTGGTTGAGCCTGAGTATGACTGTTAGAATAAACATGAGATGAGTTCTCCACACAATCTCCCCGCCCATCAAATCCCTTGTCATGGGCTGTGGCAGTCAAGATCTGCCCCTGTCCTGAAGAGTAAATGTGAGACTGACTGACTGTGGTCTCTGGTAAGGTTTTGTAAATGGATGGTAGTTTGTCTTGTTGTGGTTGAGAAAAAGTCTGGGTCTGGGTACTTTGAGAAGGACTGATAGACATTAAGCTGGACAGCTGTGGAGATGTGTAGCTTTGTGTCTGGTTAGCTAAGACAGATGTATTTTTCTGGTTAGCAGTAGTGTAACTACAGACCTGATTGTGCAACACTGTGCTTACAACAAGATGTTCAGCAGTTGCTTTAGTGTCAGATGTAAGACCAGGGGAAGAGGCGGAGACAGACACAGAATGAAGCTGGGAATTCCCCTGAGCTGCTCCATCCATGGAAACTCCATCAGGACTGTCGGGTATAGACATGTCGTGTGAAGCATCCTGGTAAGGCACTTCGGTGTTGCTGGGTAGGTATGTGTGCTGAACGCTCTGGGAGCTGGAAGGCCACTGATGGTGCTTAATGACACTGCATTCACGCTGAAGTGCTCGTTCAACAGAGCTCGAGAACATCTGGGCTCCATAAGGCTGAGTACTCTGCTGAGGACTGGCCAAAGCAGAGGATCGCACACTAAACTGGGGCTGAAGGAGGTGAGGGGCAGATTCCTGGGCCGAACGATACGTTGAGGACTGGATTGGAAGACTAGCACCCACTGAAGAACCAGCCAGGTGATCGAAGGCTAAAGCGGTTGGCATGGTGGTCTGGGAAGGTTTGACCTGCAGTAAAGGGTCATTACTGGATAGGATGCCGTTTAAGGGACTAAAGGTAGTGTGCTGAACAGTTAGTGCTGAGGTGGGGGCGAAATTCCGAGTGGGGAAGGTGCTCAGGGGCTGAAACGAAGGAAGGCTGGGCAGCGTGGAGAAGGTTCCTGAAGCAGGAAGAGCTCCAGTGAGAAAAAGTTCTGTTGAAGAACATGTTCCTGGAGAAAAAAATAAAACCAGATCATTCACAAATTGAATCTTAGTGAGTCCACAGACAGGTGGAGAGCAGGAGATTAAAATGACATCATTAACTCCACATTCAAATCCATCAGATTTCATCTCTGTAACTACAACCGTCATGACTGCAGAGTTCAGGAACTCTGTTCTGCACTCACCGGTCTGCCACGGGGACGTCCTGAAGTGGGAAAGTAGAGACGTGGCTGTGGAGCCCACCTGAAGGCCTCGGGAGTCAATGGAAGCGAGGAAGTTCATTATGGATGATTCAGTAGTGCTGCTCTCACCATTGGATTGACTGGCATTAAAAACACCTGACCAACAAGAGCACAAGACCATGAAGAAACAGGACGTATTCTAACATGGTGCCCTGCAGCCCCCCGCGCATCCGTACCTGTGGAGTACTGGGAGGTGGTGTAGTAAGAGATGGTGTTACTAGAGGTGTAGGTGTGTCGTTGGAGAAGCTCCTTCTCCACCAGTGTAGCACCATAACTGGAGCTGGCAGCAAAAAATAAACAAAAAAAAACACAAGCAGAGTAACTGACACATGCATCTTCAGTATCACTCCACAATAAAACCAGTGAAGCAGTTCAGAGTACTGTGCTCCATCAGGCAGAAGAGCAATTTAGAACCTGAACATACCCGTTCACAGAAACGTTATGTGCTGTGAGAAATCAGGTGGTAACAACAAAGCCAAAGTTGCAGACACGTGGCTCATTAAATATTTATACTGTGGTGTAAAATCTAAGCATTTTAAAAGACTGAGGTGAACGAGGTGAGAACGTCTTCAACAAAAACACTGAATTACACTGAACATTCATTCAACAGCAGTTTTGTTGCATTTCGCTGGTTAAGTGACTGAGCTGCATTTTTGCAGAACTATGACATAAATGGAGACTTTAAGTTTCAAAGTTTTTTTGTCAGATTTTTCCGGAGCTCAGTGTTCCGTCCTACCTAACAGCAGCACCGCTGCCGGCGCTCCCGCTCAGCGACCAGTCCGCGGTCTCGCCTGCAGAGCCACGCCGCTCCACAAAGCCTGAACTCGGGTATCGCTCGTCCATCCTCCCGCTGCTGGCTGCCTCCCCCGAACAGCTTTCCGGAGCATTCACACTTGCAGCACCGAGCCTTTACATGTTCGCGGCTGCAGTGTGGATCCGCGGTGCAGGCTGAGTCCCGAGTCCCGAGTCCGCGCCTTCACTGCTTTACAGTCCGATAAAGTGCAGAAATGTTGGCGGTGTGGAGAGCAGAGGAGCCGAGCGGAGCGGAGCGGCTCCACATTCCACCCAACTTCAGCTCCAGCTCCAGCTCAGCCCCCAAAACCTCCACTTCCGACTCCTGCTGCTCCACAACTGATCTTTATTTAACTCCCATCTACATCATTTATCACATTTTATTACTGCATCCAAATGAGTTTAATGAAATCACTGAAATTTAAGCTGCAACTCGAGCCTCTTTAGAGTTAACATTGTGAACTTGACTTTTGTGTCAGAACTTTGTTCAGTGCTTCTGTACAGGATTTAAACCAGGTCCACACATTTTGAAGCATGGCTGAACAGTTAAAATATATAATATCACCATAATTTTATACATAGATCATGTGGAATAAATAAGTTTATATATAATAAAATGAAAAAGGAAAAGGTGAAGCACATCGAGAATAGATTATCAATCAGTTTAAACTTCACTAAATCACATCAACAAGACAGAGAAAACACCACAGTACCATCCTGTACTGATTTAAAAAACATTTATAAGTTAAAAAAATCACTGTATAAAACAGAATTACATAATAATCTGTCTTTTGTTTAAAAATGCAGTAAATTATACAAATACACATGAAATTACATTTATTACAAGTATTTAAAGATCTTATTTACATAAAAATATTAGTAATTGTAATCAAGAGTTTAATATTAGAATGAGTCTGATATTCATTCATTCATTATCTTCCGCTTTATCCCATATTAGGGTCATGGGGGGGGGTTCCCCATGCCCATCCAGGGGAGAACGTTTCAGGCGCTGGGCAGATACACCCAGGACAGGGTGCCAATCTATCGCTGGGCACACACTCACAGACACGCACACAAACACACTCTGTATGGGGCAATTTGGAGAACTCAATTGACTTGATCCATGTTTTTGGACTGTGGGAGGAAACCGGAGAACCCGGAGGAAACCCACGCGGACACGTGAGAACATGGAAACTCCACCCAGATGGGGATTCGAACAGGGAATCCCTAGCACTGAGAGGAGAACATGCTAACCACTAAGCCACCGTGCCGCCGAGTCTGATATTAGAATGTATATTAGTTACTTTATTTGTTAATTACATTATTATTAGAATGTTTGCATTTATAATAAATAAAGCTTTTTCATTTAAACAAAACTAAATATTCAGCTCTTTCATTGAAATTCCACTTTAAATCAGAGCTTATATTGGGCTTTCCTTTTTGACCATAACAATCTAATGATTAAATAACGTGAGGTCTCAAACAGCTTTATTTATTGAAGAATTAAATGATTAAAACTCTCTTTAGCTGTGCGATTTCACAATTTAGCTGTGCTATATATATATATATATATATAAAGAGGTCCAAATGGTTGTGTGAATCAAATGAGGTTCTTTCAATCACATCCTTCATTAGTAGAATCACACGAAAGTAAAAATAAAAGTTAATTCCAAGGGTGAATCAGATTTATCAGTCACTCTGCATCGCGTTTAGAAATGTAAGCTGAAATGCCATTGTACACAAATGCTTTACAAACCACTGCAGAACAGAACCAAACATTTCTAATATTATTTTAAGAGAACTCATCATTAGTGTTGAACCGACTATAGATCCATCTCCAGAATCAATTCCATCATTGTTTGGATTTTAAATAAGAATTCATTCCAAACCACCGACTTCAGGTTGTCGTCTCATGGTGCCATGTCTCGACCTGCATAAATAAAAGAAAAGACTTTTGTGACTGTACATTCAACAAAATAATTTAGCTGTAAGGTTGAGGAATCTACACTCTAATGGCCCTGTGGTTTAGTGGTGTGTATGTGTAAAATTACCCAGGATAGGGTGGAGGTGGAGCATCATGGGGTCCAGGTGCAGCGATGGCCTGCTCATATGAGGGCAGCCCCTGTGCCTTATCGAAAGGAGGAGGAGGGAGGGGGTACAAAGCGACTTCCTCTAACCTCCTAATGATCACTGAGGCATTACTGCGTCTGGAGTGATTCCTGCTGAGTCTATACACACACACACACACACATCCACAACCTTTACAGTCCATTGAAACATTAAGTTGAACTTATTTAACAAATACAGCAATCTGATTTTATAAACCTAGTTTTGTGGTATTATTTTTTTTTAGCTTTTTTAGCTTTACAGAGCTGCAGGGGAACCAGCAAACTAATTTAATCTGGAATAAGTGAATAAGTGCTTTAAGTAGTGCTTATTAAATACTCTATTCTTATATATTTTTGTACATCATACCTCTTGATCAACTGTAACATCTGCAATTCCCCTGGGATTCAATAAAACCTGACATCTAGTGCCGACTTTTTAAAATGGCGTCCTTTTGAGGACTGGCTGTTTGGTTCATACCCTGAAAAACGATCTTTCATGCACTGTTTCCGACACCAGTACCAGATCAGGAGACCCACGATGATGAGAAACACTCCACCAGTGATCATGCCCACCAGCAGAGCCGTCACATCCATCTTCGGGCCCTGATTCTGACCTGAAGAGACATTTAAATATAATTTAACAGCAGACAGATTTCAAAGGAGAGCAACAGCTCTCTCAGTCTGAGATGACAGATAAACAACCAACAAACTGATGATGATGATGATGATGATGATGATGATGGCTTTGATCATTCACACAGGGAGTATCATGGCTAATGTTTCTAATAAACTGACCTACAGCTGTTTTACAGGTAAGGACTTTGAATACAGGGAAGTGATTAAAAAAAAACAATCAAATTCATTTACATAAATTAATTTTAAAAATGCTGAATTCGAAAAAAATGCTATTATTAAAAATATAATTAAACTAAATTTATTCTAAATGTCTGGCGTTAATGAATGCTTTCAGTTCTCAACCCGATACAGTTTGAGGAGAACGAGCAGAACCTGTTCTGTTGAACCGTCATGAGCAGGAGATCAGATTCAGGGCACAGCAACTAAAGACTTTACTTTTACACCAGAAGCTTTCATTCACATAAAGTTACAGATTAAAAGACATCTTAATTTAAAGGTGAAGTATAAACCTGGATGTTTATGAAAATCATTAGCTTCTTACCTTCAATGTATTTCCTCCAAAATGCATCCTGTTCAAAAACAAACAAACCAAATCTTATAAAACAGCCAAATGTTCATTGAGCTTCACCATCAGTAAAGAGGTTTGTGTAACTGGGTGAGAAATGTTTCTTAATCCAACTCTCAGGCTCATTCAACATTTTGGGGAAGGCCAGTTCCTGATTCAACAGGATACAAATCAACACCAAATTGAACAAGGACAGTTGAAGTGGTTTGGGAGAAGAAACATTTCCTGTATTTGGGGGGGTGGATTCTTGTGTGTGTGTGTGTGTGTGTGTGTGTGTGTGTGTGAGAACATTACTGAACTGTTTCAGGATAATTCTCGAACACTTCTCGTGCTTCTTCGTAGTTACAGACCTCCTCCTTACACTCGCGCTCCAGATTCCCAGGGGTGAAAATCTCAAAGTCAAATCGATTATAAAGAAGTTGACGCCCCAAAAACATGCTCGCCTTGTCCTCCCCCACGAACACTGCACCGAGTACAACACACACACACACACACACACACACTTAAATGGTTTAAATCATCTTAAATTTGACGTGTTTAGCTGCTTTATTCAGTGAAGAACTGCAGGATGTACGGTTTGTTTCAGCAGGATGGTTTATCCGTTCTGAGTTAAAGTGATAGTGATTTATTTTACACACAGAGGAATTTGTCCTCCACATTTACCCGTTTGTGCAGTGAAACACACACTGCTGAAGTGAGCACATGTGCCTGGAGAAGTGGGCAGCCTTGAATACAGCGCCCGGGGAGCAATTGGGGTCAGGTGACTTGCCCAAGGGTACTTCAGCCCGGGACCGGGTATCGAACCGGAGACCTTTAGGTCACAAGGCTGTTCCTTTAAGACAAGCCCATGATTGCCCCTGAGTTGCTGTTACTTTCATGTAAGTTTGTGCATCAGGGTTTAAAGATCTTTGTTAAATATATTGTTGATCATCCGTACTTTTTAAAACAGACTGATAGGTTTCTCCTCATCAGTCCTGAAGTCACTGAGGATTTCACACACCCTGAACCTCATGTCTTCTCTCCAGAGCTATCTATTTCACTGCTCTCCATCTTTACCACTTTATAACTCCTATAAAGCATGCATACAGCAGCTGCACAGAACTTCTTGTATACCACCGTGTCCGTGCTTTGATCAGTCAGTAGAGCTCACTGTATCAGTTGAAATTTTTATAGAAAATTTAGAAATAGAGATGTGATTTGGATGCAGAATGTCATGTTTTCATTCCTCACCTGCATTTCTCAGGTGAGAGCCATCCACATCGCTCTCTGCAGCACAGCATCCACAGAGATGCAAACTCCACACCACAAACACAAACATCAGCATATCCATTAATCTCTGAAATGTACAGAAAGGTGAAGACATGTGGGTCAGACAACTGATTTGGTTTCTTATAAAACCTTAGTCTGATAGAGATAACGTGGTCTTTAATCCTGACCTGCTGCTCATATGGCGGTGCTGTACAGCTAACATGGCATTGATCGAGTTGTTTTAATTACATCAAACCTTCATGTTTATTTATAAGTGAAGGACTGACCGTCATTCTGATGATGATCCAGATGATCCAGTAAATCCAGCTAATTTAAATCTGATGGATTAAATCTTGATACCTGACTAAAGAATTCCAGCATCAGCCTTCTGAGATCATCAGAGTAAACATCTCAGAATTATCAATAATTCCAAATCCAACTTCAGTTCATCTGATATCTAATTAATCCTCTTGTTTTGTATTAAAAGTGAACATACAAAAAAAGTGGTTTAAAATCATCGTATAATGAATTATATTCATTTATAAATGAGCAGAACTCTGACACACTGCGTGAGGATCACTGATCACATTCGTATTGATTCTAACAGTCACAGATTCTTCCATTTCCATTACCTTCTGCTTTATCCTCTATTAGGGTCGCGGGGGGGTTCCCCACACCCATCCAGGGGAGAACGTTTCGGGCGCTGGGCAGATACACCCAGGACAGGACACAAGGATCTATCGCTGGGCACACACTCACTCACACAGACATGTACACACACACACACACACTCTATATGGGGCAATTTGGAGAACTCAATTGACTTTGATCCATGTTTTTGGACTGTGGGAGGAAACCGGAGAACCCGGAGGAAACCCACGCAGACACGGGGAGAACATGGAAACTCCACCCAGATGGGGATTCGAACCGGGAATCCCTAGTGCTGAGAGGAGAACATGCTAAACCACTAAGAGCCCGTGCAGCCCTCACAGGTTCTTGTGTTGAAATCTAGTTTGGATTTAATTTCTCTACATTTATCGATACAAATGACGAGGTTCTGTTGACTACATGACGAGGTTCTGTTGACTACATGACGAGGTTCTGTTCTCTACATGACGAGGTTCTGTTCTCTACATGACGAGGTTCTGTTGACTACATGACGAGGTTCTGTTCACTACATGACGAGGTTCTGTTCACTACATGACGAGGTTCTGTTCACTACATGACGAGGTTCTGTTCTCTACATGACGAGGTTCTGTTGACTACATGACGAGGTTCTGTTGACTACATGACGAGGTTCTGTTCTCTACATGACGAGGTTCTGTTGACTACATGACGAGGTTCTGTTGACTACATGACGAGGTTCTGTTCTCTACATGACGAGGTTCTGTTGACTACATGACGAGGTTCTGTTGACTACATGACAAGGTTCTGTTGACTACATGACAAGGTTCTGTTGACTACATGACGAGGTTCTGTTGACTACATGACGAGGTTCTGTTCACTACATGACGAGGTTCTGTTCACTACATGACGAGGTTCTGTTCACTACATGACGAGGTTCTGTTCTCTACATGACGAGGTTCTGTTGACTACATGACGAGGTTCTGTTCTCTACATGACGAGGTTCTGTTGACTACATGACGAGGTTCTGTTGACTACATGACAAGGTTCTGTTGACTACATGACAAGGTTCTGTTCTCTACATGACGAGGTTCTGTTGACTACATGACGAGGTTCTGTTCACTACATGACGAGGTTCTGTTCACTACATGACGAGGTTCTGTTCAGTACATGACGAGGTTCTGTTGACTACATGACGAGGTTCTGTTCAGTACATGACGAGGTTCTGTTCAGTACATGACGAGGTTCTGTTCTCTACATGACGAGGTTCTGTTCAGTACATGACGAGGTTCTGTTCTCTACATGACGAGGTTCTGTTCAGTACATGACGAGGTTCTGTTCAGTACATGACGAGGTTCTGTTCAGTACATGACGAGGTTCTGTTCTCTACATGACGAGGTTCTGTTCTCTACATGACGAGGTTCTGTTCAGTACATGACGAGGTTCTGTTCAGTACATGACGAGGTTCTGTTCTCTACATGACGAGGTTCTGTTGACTACATGACGAGGTTCTGTTCAGTACATGACGAGGTTCTGTTCTCTACATGACGAGGTTCTGTTGACTACATGACGAGGTTCTGTTCAGTACATGACGAGGTTCTGTTCAGTACATGACGAGGTTCTGTTCAGTACATGACGAGGTTCTGTTCAGTACATGACGAGGTTCTGTTCAGTACATGACGAGGTTCTGTTCTCTAAATGCTTCTGAAGGAAACTTTGTGTTTCATCAGAAATCTGTTGAAAACAATCTGTTGAAAACTACAGACAGCGTCGTGACGTCATGGTCAGCGCACTCTCGGTATTCGGTCAGTTACGTCTGTAAGTTATTAATAGTCCTGTTTGGAGTAGTGGAATCGGTTCTATGTAGTGGAATCGGTTCAGTTTAAAGGTGAATGAGTGAATAATTCACAAACTGTAAACAAACACAAACACTGAGACTCCGTTTAAGCCGCGCTCACGCAATGTAAATGACGTCACGGTTCTGTACCTTTTAAACTCGCGGCTCGTGCGTTGAGGTCAGACATAAAACGATCTTAAGCGTTCCGCTGCGTCTCCATGGGGTTCCTCCGTCCCCGGGAATCAGGAACTTTAACTCTGAGATCAGAGACACGCCGAGCCACCTGCCTCATGACCGCGCGCCGAACCCGCGCGGACTGGAAGACCTAAAGGGTTCCACCTGTGACGTCACAACTACAGACCGAGATCAAACAGACGCCGCGGCTCGAGACACCGACGCAGCGCGCGCACCCCTGCGTCACCGACCCACCGCATACCGCGCGAGCTAGGCTAGGTGATGTGCGCATGCGCAGTCCGACCGCCTACAGAACTTCCGCAAGCGGGCAAAAAAGAAACGAACTTTCAGAGATCAGAGTCCTGAGGCGTTTTCACATCAGAGGCTTTAATCCATTAATCCCTTTAAAAAGAGCCCTTTGAACAAATACCACCAGGACATTTATCCATTTTACATTCATTTTGTTCGATCATTTATTAGTTATGTTGGATCAAATTAAATGACATGTGAAATGTCTGTCAGCGGTGGAGAGCACATTCAGTTCTAATAAATGATGGTTTTGGATGAAAATGTCTGAATAAACGAACCTGAGCTTCAAAAAAGAACGAATCCGTTTTCTGAGTCCGCCGCAGATGAGTTTTAACGAGGTTTTGCTTTGAATTACCGTAACTTTGCTACAGTTTGCGCCATGAGAAAATCTCTGACGTTTTTTCAGTTGAGAAACTGCTTTTTACAGCAAACATACAGTTATTACGGTAACTTTACTCCCGATACTGGCGAAAAAATCTCTCGATAAACACACACACACTCTCACACTCATACACACACACACATACTCACACTCACACACACACACACACACACACACAGAGTTTAGAAGCACAAACAGCTGACGGGGACTCGATCGTTCGGTCCCGCCGCTGGAGGAGAGGCTCTCGTTGATCCGGGGCTGCAGCCCTGAAAGCTGAGCTCGAACAGCAGCCTGTCGGAGTCAAACATCTGTTATACACCCAGCGTAATGAACTTCAAATTTATAGTTTTATTTGCGCAGAAAAGCTAGTTTTGATTAAATCTGATTGTATGCTGCCATCTAGTGGACAAATAATCAAGACTATAAACGTATCTGTATTAAAAGAATGATTTAATGACATGCATTTTGAAGAGAACATTAAGTAATCTTGTGTTAACAATTAAAGCTCCCTGTGGTTCTGGAGAGCAGGACAGTGAGACGTGTTCCTGCGGCTCTGATTGAAGGTGTTGATATACTTTTGCCTCTGCTTCACGTGCACATGAGGTTTTGTGTGGCACCATGCGCAGTTCAGACTCTGAAGAACCTTATCTAACGACACTGACATCTGCCAAAGGCCCAGAACAGGATGAGGGTTGTGATACTGAAGATCTGCACTAACAGAACATCAGAGAACAGAGGCCCCTGCGTTCCCCCCGCAGACACTACATGGCATCCACGTGGTGGAGATATGATGGATGTCTGGCGCCTCTGGACACCGCTGCTAACTGGACAGTAAGTTGCTGCAGTATTTCAGCCTGGTTCCGAGCGTCTGGACTCTGTTACAACAAAGCTGCTGAATTCCTGTGTTATCTGTTCCAGCAGACGTTCTGGACCCTGTGATCCTCCATCACAACACGGAACCTTCAGCTCTGAAAGTTTACACTAAAACTAAGCAGCAGTAAAACAGGAGCATGCAGAAATCACAGTGGAGGTTCAATCCTTACCTCCAGTTCTGTTTGACATTTGGTATGTTCTCTTATCCAGCTTCCATCTAGTATACAGCCCACATACAAATTATTCACTGGTACATAAAGGTGAGCACATGATGCCACTTTACTCCTGAGCCTATCCCTGCTGTTTTGCATTACACGTGATTAAACATGGAGTAACACAGGAGACTCCTTTACCACCATTAAACATTTATTGAGTGTGTGTATTAGACAGTGGGTGAGAGCGTCTGTAGGCTCGACTTCACTGAAGTTAGGTTTTGCTTCCATGAGCTCAGAACATCAAAGAGCTGCTGCCACTGCTGCTTTCCAAACGTGCGGTAGGTGCTGTGACTGAATGATCCAGAGAGAAGAAATCAACACCGAGCCAATTACACGTTGATACAATCATCAAATCATTTTCTTAAAAACATAAAATAATATTACAATCTGAAACAAGTCTGTAAAGGTGCAATTTATAGTGGCATCCAGCTGCTGCTGCGAGTCACCCGTTTTATGAACCACAGAGAGAACCGTGTCTGTGACCTGCTGCTGTGTTTATTCTAATGAGAACACGGTCCAGAGTCCCGCTGATCACGTTCTAATAAATTTCATTCTTTACATTTCACACACTGCACTGATTTCTGATTAACCTTATGCAGCTCCATCACATGTTACTTACCTCACCACAACTTTGCGCTGCGTCTGGTCAATTTTGCAGTAAACCATTTTGGTCCGAACAGCTGATAAAGATCACACACACACACACACCTTGATTATGAACACATACACCCACCCACATTATCCATGAGTCTAACCTTGACTAGACTCACCATCAATAACGAAAGGTTCTACTTCATCGGCACCAATCTGCAGTTCCTGCTGCATCATGTCGAATGAGATCTCCTTCATCTCCACAGCCATGCCCATAAACGTCAGCAGCCTCATCTTGGACATGTTCTGCTCGTGCACCAGACCTGAATACAATGAATAAACAACTAACTATTTTTTTGAACATTATGGCTCAGTGGTATCAGTCCTCAGTCCCCACCCATCTTTAGGTTTTTTTTTAAAACTCATGTTTTATAACAAGTTCTGTTCCAGTCCTGAACTCTGCAGTCATTAGATTGATCACCACTGACAGTAAGCCGACATCCTCACCCCTGTAGACATTGTTCAGTATGTGAGAGAATCATTCATCCCTACAGTTTGTGGTGAGAGGGCTGATGAATTCAGACAGATGTTCTCATACTTTTGGCTGTACAGATGTGCGGAGCTGCAGTAGGAATGTGGGACTCAGCAGGAGCTTTGTTTAAAGTTGAGTGTTCATTAGGAACTGGATCCTCCCTCTGTCTACAGGATGAACATTCAAACAATAACAAAGCTCTGAGTGCAGCCATTGCACCTCCTGCTCCACCTCGAGGAGACGGGTCAGCGCTCCTCGAACTGAGGGGCTGCTGATTTAATTAGTGTAAATACACAGAGGTGCTTCAGTTTTAATTATTACACTAAACATTAGCAGCTCATTTATCATCAGCACAAGAGTAAATCAGCTGCATTACGAACAGCGAGTGCTGAACCAGGTTCTGCTGCTGGGTTCCACACTCATCTTCACATCACGGTCTTACTCTGCAGGTAGATCAGTGGAGACGTAACTACTAACCATAAACCTAGATAGGGGTGAGCTGCAATATTCGCTGATTCGATTCGGAGAACCGTAGTCAACTATGAACCTCATAGTCGAATGTACCATTTTGACCACATGGGGGTGTCCATGGCTGCTGCTAAGCATTAGATTTTACATGAAATGTCTTTGTTTTCGTTATATATATATATATATATATATAGCCTTTTGTCAAATAAAATCATCCTAATCATCCTAAAACTCATTGATCTGAGTGTTTTAGGTTTTTCCTTTGAAGTGGAAAAAAGTCCAGAACAGGGATCCCATTTACGGTGCTCTAGAAAAACAAGTGAAATATAAAAAAAATCTTTTTTAAAAACCACGCTTATAGCGCCATCTTGTGGTGAAATTTTAACTGATTCGACTATCAGTCGACTATAGGGAACATCTGACGAATCAGATTCGACTATGAAAATCCTTAGTTGAAGACACCCCTAAACCTAGAGATAAAAGTGTTTATTATTTTTACATATTATAATTTCTTACTCACCAAGAGAGTCAATGAAGTCTTTGTTGTTTTGATAGAACTTGACGTAAGATGCTAGTTTGGCACTCACAAAGATGGTGAGGAGCTAAAACAGAAGGAGAACCAAGTGAAGTATCCATTACACAAGAACCACAACTCCTGGTATTCAAAACTGGCTTTCTACTGTGTCATTAATGAATGACCCAATAAATGAATGAATGGGTACTCACATCATGAATCAGTTCCCCCTCCAGGAAGCGAACAGGTTTCAGAGCCAGCAGGTGGTCAAACAGAAATGTGCTGGGATCCTTTAAAGCTCGAACTATACACCTGAGATCCAGTAACAAAACAGACATGATTAAAGACTGTGTGTGAGTGTGTGTGTGTGAGAGAGAGAGTGTGTGTCGGTCTGCCTGTTAAATACCTGTGAGCATCAACTCGTGCTTGGGAAGCATTATCTTCTGTATAACTCCCCAGCAGCTCCACCATCACTTTAGCTGCAGGTTCACTGTAGAAATAATAAACAACAACATGACAGTTATGACATCAATAAGCTATAAGTCATGAATGTGACATCACAACACCATGGCGTAATAGTAAATGTGACCTCATGAATACCTTTTCTTGCAGTCCACCAGAGCCTCATACAGTTGCCGCAACAGTGTGTGTTTCTTCTCTGTGCTCAGGTTCCAGTCTATGATCCACTTGCGCACCTAATAAACATCAGAAATAAGCTGACTTTCTGCACTGCAATAACATCTTTATCACGTAAACTGATCAGGTCATTAACAACAGTACGTGTTTATGTTAACTGATTAACTCACTCTGTATTAGTGATACTGTAACATTAACGTTACTTTTCACTGAAGCCTGTGATATTAGGAGTCTGGGACATTAATGAGGGTGTAGGGTGGAGGACATGTGCTTTACCTCTCAGACAGAGAACCAACCCACACAGCATGAGTCAATCATGTCAAATGAATTAATGAGTGAGTGAGTCTCTGAACGCCCCCTTTCCGCCGTACCTGGTCCAGTTCGGTGGGGATGAAGGCGATGGCATTACAAGCTGCTGCTACTTTAATGAGACTGCAGTAGACTGTGTATCTGACTGGAGTGTTCTCATCCATTCCATGGAACAGGTTACTCAGTCTGACGAAAAATGACAAACACCACCCCATAAAGCTTCATCACAGAGAGAATTCAGATAACAGCAACGTGGGGGGAAGGACAGGGGAGAAAGTACAAAAATGTTGTGGATAACTAAATAAATTAAATGACTATGAAGATGTTAAGATGAATGAATAACGGTGCACATACAGCTGCATCCTGAGTGTGGGTCGTTCTCCCTCACGGAACTTCACAAGTTTCTCACACAGACTCTCGATCAGAGCCTCCTGCTTCTCTGTCTCCAGAATCAGCAGCAGAGAGACGATGCTGTTCATCACACTCTCTACATCTACACACACACACACACACACACACACACACACACACACACACACACACACACACACACACACACACACACACACACACACACACACACACACACACCATAAGAGGGCGGCAGTATTGATTATACAGTACATAGTGCATGATGTTAGGAGATATTACCCTTGTCCTCATCCTTCAAGCAAACATCACAGGCCTCAATGATCTGAGCCAAATCCGCATGCAGACCTCCATCAGAATTCTCCTCTGAAATCTCTGCTCCTTTAGATTTCATGTAGGATCTCAGCTCAGAGGCCTTCAAACACAAACACACACCTCAGTCTAATTCATCCATTAGTAACATCCCACAAAATAGTCAGAAGTTTGTAGACACCATGTCTCAGTTTTAAATGCAACTCTATAAAGTGAACTGAAACTGAGACCATATGGCAACAAAGTTCATCAACCCCCCCCCCCCCCCCCCCCCGAATATTAGACACACACACACACACACACACACACACACACACACACACACACACCCCAAAATACTGTGAAAACATTACAAATATGAACAAAGAACAATGACCAGGAACTGTTCATCAAGCAAACAAGGAACTGCTGACTACAGTAATCAATACATTAACATTAACATAACATAAATATGAAATGTTTTATATTCTAAATTATAAATGAGTTAATGTGTTATGTTTTATAATATAATAACTATATAACCTGTTGTTTTCAGCAATTAACCGCTTCATTATATTACATGTAAAATACTTTATTGTTGTGTGATCTTGTTTCTTCTTGTTTAAATCTCCTGTCTGTATCGTGTAATCTGCATAATGTAGATCATGTAGTTTTTATTTTATTTTGTATATACTACATTTTCTATGACATTTTTTTTTCTTTTTAAAGTTCTTCTCGTAACATCAGATGTATCTTTCATTTTCCCACTTACTGAAACTTCTGCTGCTGAGAAACATGAATTACCCTCATAACTCACCAGATTATCTCATCTTATCTCATTTTATCTCATCTTATGTCCGTGTTTTAACTGTAAATGTCTCAATAACCACATCCAACACACACTGAACAAAAGACTCAAATTTAAATTAATTCAGCAGATTGTTAGGTTTAAAAAACTAATAATAATCCCGAGTGACCTGCACTGTGTACAGAAGCACCCAGTTCATCAGATAAACGGTCTAATCATCTGCTAAATCACTCAATGTAATGTACACGGTAAATGTAAATATAATATAATATAAATATAATATAATATAGATGTAATGTAAACGGTAAATATAAATATAATATAATATAAATATAATATAATATAGATGTAATGTAAACGGTAAATGTCAATATAAATATAATATAATATAAATGTAATGTAAACGGTAAATGTAAATATAATATAAATATAATATAATATAGATGTAGATGTAAACGGTAGATGTAAATATAATATAAATATAAATATAATATAATATAGATGTAGATGTAAACGGTAGATGTAAATATAATATAAATATAGATGTAGATGTAAATATAATATAAATATAAATATAATATAAATATAGATGTAGATGTAAATATAATATAAATATAATATAAATATAGATGTAGATGTAAACGGTAGATGTAAATATAATATAATATAGATGTAGATGTAAATATAATATAAATATAAATATAATATAAATATAGATGTAGATGTAAACGGTAGATGTAAATATAATATAATGTAGATGTAGATGTAAACGGTAGATGTAAATATAATATAATGTAGATGTAGATGTAAACGGTAGATGTAGTGCACTCAGCAGAGGGAACAGAGGGAGATTTGGAGCAGGTCCTGAATAACACGCGCGCTAACGAACCGAGCGGCTAACACCCGAACAACTAAACACCATGCCGGCATTTTATCAGAGTGTGTGAGAGTGTGTGAGTGTGTGTGTGTGTGTGTGTTAGTGTGTGTTACCTGGTCCTCTTCAGTGATGTCTATAAAAGCCGGAACGCTCATCTTTAAACCCGCAGATCAAACACACCGTCACTGAGCAGAGCAAGCGGCCGGAAAGACCGGAACAACTCGGCCACGTGAACATGCACATCCGGGTCACTGCCTCAAAGCGCCTCAGTGGAACGCGAGGTGAAGAAAAGCAACATGTCTGCCGTTCTGAAAAATAATAACAATAATAACAATAATAACAATAATAAAATAATAACAATAATAACAATAATAAAATAATAACAATAATAAAATAATAACAATAATAAAATAATAACAATAATAACAATAATAAAATAATAACAATAATAACAATCAGTCATGTCTTTATTCAGTTCTGTCATCAGAACTCTGCTGTATACACAGCTTTAACTGTAAAATAATAACAATAATAACAATAATAACAATAATAACAATCAGTCATGTCTTTATTCAGTTCTGTCATCAGAACTCTGCTGTATATACAGCTTTAACTGTAAAATAATAACAATAATAACAATAAGGCATGTCTTTATTCAGTTCTGTCATCAGAACTCAGATCTGCTGTATACACAGCTTTAACTGTAAAATAATAACAATAAGTCATGTCTTTATTCAGAAATTATTTATAAATTACAACCTTAATGTAATCCATTCATTATCTCCCGCTTTATCCTCTATTAGGGTCGCGGTGGGGTTCTCCATGCCCATCCAAGGGAGAACGTCTCGCTTGGCAGATAGACCCAGGACAGGGCGCCAATCTATCACTGGGCACACACTCACTCACACACACACTCTGTATGGGTGACCTTGATCCATGTTTTTGGACTGTGTGAGGAAACCGGAGAACCCGGAGGAAACCCACACGGACACGGGGAGAACATGGAAACTCCACCCAGATGGGGATTCAAACGTACTAACCACTAAGCCACCATAATGTAATAATAAATAAAAATATTTGATATGATCATAGGGCGGCACGGTGGCTTAGTGGTTTAGCATGTTCTCCTCTCAGCACTACGGATTCCCGGTTCGAATCCCAATCTGGGTGGAGTTTCCATGTTCTCCCCGTGTCCGTGTGGGTTTCCTCCGGGTTCTCCGGGTTCCTCCCACAGTCCAAAAACATGGATCAAGTCAATTGAGTTCTCCAAATTGCCCCATATAGAGTGTGTGTGTGTGTGAGTGAGTGTGTGCCCAGAGATAGATTGGCATCCTGTCCTGGGTCTAAAATGTTCTCCCCTGGATGGGCATGGGGAACCCCCCCCCCCACGACCCTAATAGAGGATAAAGCGGAAGATAATGAATGGATGGATTTTATATGATCACATTTTAAGTGTAAAAAAAAATAAGCAAGTTGAAGAAAAGAATTCCCATAATTATTGAACCGATGTATAGACAGCTATACAGTCCAAATGCATTAATCAGGTTCTTATTTAAAACCTTAGAAATATGAAGATATTACAAGTTACAAACACCGAAATGATCTGATAATGAGTCAAATCATGGAATTTCTTCTGGTATGATTTATTAATATAGGAGAAGAGTAACAAATAAAGTTCAAATTAATTTATTTAAATAATTCTTTTTTACAACAATACAATGTCACAAGGCAGATTTAACAGTGTTATAAGCCTGAACCCCCAAAGAGCAAGCTGAAGTGGCAGTGGCAAGAAAAATCTCCCTGTTATGTTTTTTTTTTTTTAGGAAGAAACCTGGGAAGGACCAAGCTCCTCCTCGAGCAGCTGGGCAGCATCAACAAAGCAGGACATCCATGTACAGATTGTGTAATGATCAGGTGTCCATTTTTAAAAAACAGAAAAATCAGTCATGAGTGTTTGTTTCATTGCTCACGGCTGACTGTGAAAATCAGCCTTTCCAATGAAACAAGTTTATTGGAAACACTGATAAGGATCCGTTTTAAGAAGAAATGTGTTCTATATCATCTCAGAAACCTGATACCAAATGCTCCTGTGGGTCAGCATCAGAGATCAATAAAGCCTGAGTCCTGATCAGCACCTGTTCACACCATCCTCTAAAACTGAAAACATAAGAACGCATTTTAATGTTCCACTTGTCTTTATTATCATGTTCTTGTGAATTAAATGTGCCGTTTTAAGAATTTGTTTCAGAATGTATGTAATCCTGAGTTCAGTTAGACATCAATGGTGAGTTAAGAGTTATTATTTAGGTCAGTGGGGCTTTAAATACCTGCTTTTTTTCAAAATGAACAAAGGTTTCCACCATTCTCCCTCTCCCTGTCCTCCTCATCTATCAGTCAGGAGGTCAGTGACCTCATCAGTGAGTGGTGCGCTTCACTGAGCTACTCGTACCAGGCATGGCACGATGATAAACTACTCTCGGGGGTGTGGCTACAGAGAAAACTTGGCAGGTAGCTGAACTGGAAGCAAATTTACAGTTATCATGGGTTTCTGTGAGAACTTCATCTCTATGAACATGATTTGCTGTTCCTGGTGTCCCAATGAAGACAGACAGTGACTCCATAAAGGTTTCTGCACAACATCAAATGAGCAGATTGATAGTCTTTACATTTCTTTATTTTTGGTAAAGATTTTTGAAACAGATTTCTGTTAAAAACAGTTTAGGAGAAACATTTTGACTTTGATTATTGAACTATATAAAGAAAACAGTCAGTGAAGCAACTCTACTGATGATCTTATACTCATCTGTAACTCAATCAAACGAGATGCATCACAGAATGTTTACCAGTAATAAATAGAACCTACATGTGTGTGTGTGTGTGTGTGTGTGTGTGTGGGGGGGGGGGGGTACAACTCTATTCTGCTGTGGTGGTAACAGAAACACACTAACCAGCAAGTTGGAGGTTCTGTGGAAGTGGACTGAGTGTGAAACCGGTGACTTGAGCCAATCATTTCCCAAAATGTGTATGTTGCGAGGCTGACAGCACTGCAGCTCTACTCAATTTCTCATGTCAGCGACTCAGTATTCTGGACTTCCTTTTTTAAATGATCTGGAGGTGATGACATTCAAGAGGAAACATTTTATTACTGTCTCTAAATTCTGCAGTAGGCATTTTAACTGAGGTTACCTTGGTTCAAGTTTTTTGGAATAGACCCTCCTATTAAAACCATACCCCAATCTTTAATATGGATGTAAAAGAAGCCATGTTGTCTGTTTATCCACTTAGACTGAGAACTGGATAATGACAGACTTTTATTTTGGGTTTATGTGAAATATGAAATATGTTTTTTGGTGGTTTTAATATTTAAATTAAACATAATTAAACCAAACCCAGGTCGCTGAAGGTTAAACTCTTTATTAGTGTGAGAATATATTTACAGTCATGCGGTTGACTGAACCAATTCATCCACCTGCACTTACATAAGACAGACTGCTCACAGACCAGTCTGCTGTTCATACAGCAGACAAACCACAAGCAGCTGATAAACCACATTAGCACTTTGGCTTCAGTGAAAGAGTCTTCAATTTAAAAGCGTCCTGGTGTAAACACACACTTGCTATGTGCTTTGAGTTAAACCAGCGCACGGCTGAGTGCTGCTGAATTCCTTTATCCTTTGAGCTGAACGAGGAAGCAAGAGCATGAGAAGATGAGAGAAAGCTTCTCAGGCGTGTCACAGGGAGAGTCCTGGTGATTTGTGACTCTGTTACTTGAGCCCTGATGGTGTTGTGATGTTACATGGAGATCTTATCAGGGAGGCGATGCAGTGTTAATCTGTCTCATTCTGACTCCTTGTTTATTTCTTCCTCATAATATAGATTTCACTTTAAAGCCTCAGAAGAAAAATGACACAGTGGTGGTTCGAGTTCCAGAGTCTGAATCTGTACATGGATATTCAACTCACACAGAAACTTTTCTGCTTCGACTTCCTTGAGTTCATGTCTTAAAAACAGCAGAGGCTTCATAGTGATCACATCTGTTCACTCTGTTCAGGATTCAGTGTCAGTAATCAGGTTGGGATCAATAAATGCTCATGTACATTGTGCATCACTAAATATTTTAAATCAGCAATTTGGGGAATTCCTTTTCTTTTCATGTGTAGGAACTCCAGTGATGTAGAACACAAGTCAGGCCATTGGTTCCTAACCTTATACATTCTTCTCCTTGGAAGAAGTACAAAAAGACATCAAAGTTGTAAAGGTTCTTAGTCTAATTGTACGTTGTTCCTTCTTTGGTTTTTGTTTGTTACTATGAGTGGGCACTGCAACGCTGTGTGATAAATCACAGCTTCTCTGCACAGTGAAATTCCCCCAATGTCTTGTTAGAATCCAGATGATGCAACCTGAGGACTCAGCGTTTCTGCATTCATCTCCACCCCCCTTCCCCTCCATTTTTTAGGTCATGGTGAGTTGAGCTCAGGGTCAGTAGCATCTATCTTCATGTTCACACAGAAACATTCCAGATACCCAGCCAGAACCTTCACTCAGTTTCAGCCTCCACCCAACATTTTAAAGTAAATTTTATGGCCACAGGTATGTGAACAGATCCCCACTTAACCGCAGATTACACCATCAGAATGTCCTGCACCTGCTGCATCAGGATTCAGGAGAAACAGATATGTTCCTGCACACAGTCAAATCAGAGGAGCTGATTAAGGTTGGTTCAGAGTTCACATTCTTATAGTAAAAGCATATGCTTTGTAGCAACAGCTTAGGGAAGGCCTTGCCATGTTTCAACTTGAACATCCTTTTTTTTTAAACAAACTGACTAAATTACAAATATAGGTAAATAATGGATGTTGCAGAAGCAGGAACCTAAAAATAAATCAGATCATTTCCAGAGCAATTATAGAACTAATCAGAGCAGTTATAGTCACCAGAAGAGAGAACTGACCAAAGTTCATCAATCTACAGACGAACAATTACTGAATAAAGAAAATACCCCGCCCCCAAGTGAAACTACATTAATCCTGATATTAGTCAGGTCACTGAAAGTTTTCAGAGAAATGACTCAAGCTTCCGAAGCTCATCATTTCTGCCCTAACTCCTCCTCCAGAGTCTTTTAGATCTGACCTCCACTCCAGCGTCATACACACTTTAGGATCACAGCAACTCCTGTCTCACTTTATTCACATTCTCGATAAAAACTCAAGGACCAGATCAGGGGGAACTGGGTTCCTAAACCATGTAGGACTATCCTTCATCTTCAATAGATAGTTTTGCTAACAAGGAACCTTCAGATCTCCACGAATTTCTCCCTTTGTTTCTGAGCCCGCTGATGCTGAGTGAGCAGTGTGGGATGATGGAATCGGACCTGCGAGACCTTGCTGCTCTTATGCCTCCTGTGCCCTCGCTGTCCACACTTCAAGCTGGGAATACAAACACACCTCCTCAGTGGGGTCCTATCATGGACTTGCACCCAGGCTCTCCATTCTCAGGGCTGCCCTCACCCTTCATCAAGCAGGAGTCAGGATGGGGTCACGCAGACACCCATGATGACCCGCACTGCACCCTTGGTGCCTTCACTGTGCACTTCTCGGGGCAGTTAACAGCAGGAGGGTGCAGAAATAGCATGTTTCCTGAGCCGCAAATGGGACAGAGCCTGGGGTTCGGCACTGTGCCGTATTTCAGTCCTGGTGTGGAGTATCCTACCACTCAGAGGAGTGAGGGTGAGTTATATGTCCTTCTCTGTAACATTACCATTCTGATGCTGATCTCGGAGTTCAGATCATTAAAAACACTGATTTAAATCTTCTACATTAAAAGCCTGTTATGTATCTGATGATGTGTCTTTACATTCTGATTGTTGCTAAAATTATAACCGTTATAAATGAAAGAGATAATGTAGAATTCTACAGTGTAGCTTGTTTTTCCTTACCTACTCACTTGTGTTGTTCTCTCATTTGTAAGTTGCTTTGGATAAAAGCATCTGCTAAATAAGTAAGTGTAATGTAAATGATGTGGACCACATTCAGCACAGATTATTCATTCATTATCACCCGCTTTTCCTCTATTAGGGTCGCGGTGGGGTTCCCCATGCCCATCCAGGGGAGAACATCTCGGGCGCTGGGCAGATAGACCCAGGACAGGGCGCCAAGCCATCGCTGGGTGCACACTCACTCACTCAAACACACTCTACATGGGGCAATTTAGAGAACTCAATTAACTTGATCCATGTTTTTGGACTGTGGGAGGAAACCGGAGAACCCGGAGGAAACCCACGCGGACACGGGGAGAACATGGAAACTCCACCCAGATGGGGATTCGAACCGGGAATCCCTAGTGCTGAGAGGAGAACATGCCAACCACTAAGCCACCGTGCTGCCCAGCACAGATTAATTTAGAATTTAATTACATAAAGTAAGCATTAAAAATCAAAACCTTTCTGCAGATTTGATTTTCTAAATTACTGGAATAAATGTAAATATGACATGTATCTTTAGATCGGGTCACATGACCCTCACATTAACATGTGGAGCGGTGTTCATTGATGGATATAGGACAGTTAACACTTTACTGAGTTTATTCTGCATTAACACACAGAGCCCCACCTGAACCCCATCCATCACATTATTCCATGCTTATTCCATGCTTGTGCATCTTGTTGAAAGATTTTAGAGGCGAGCAGAATGATGAAATGAATGAATGAGTGAATGTTAGAAACTGAGCTTAAACGAATTAATTGATTTACTGTGAGACTGATAAATTAATTAATGGAAAATTATTACATCTAACCATACTGTCTCTCTCTCTCTCTCTCTCTCTCTCTCTCTCTCTTCATCTCTCTCTCTTTTTGTCTCTCAATTTCAGTAGAAATTGACAGTTCTGTATGTTTACCTCCCACCTCTCCTATTCAATCTCCGCCCTACTGCCCACATCCATTTAAATACGAGGAGTTTTTACCACCACCATCTGTTGGTATGACCCACACACACCCACACCCACACCCACACCCACACCCACACCCTCTGACTTTGGCAAACACATGCGCACAATTGATCAGGTTCCGTCACCAGGAGCTGACAGTAATGGTGCACAGACTACAACAGTCCTACTGATCTGACTTCTTTTTGACAGATGAGCAGTACCTGGCCCCACCCCCTGTTTATGGATGCAATGCTCCAAGTGATGGTCAAAACCTGCTTTTACGAAACACCTACAACAGGTACAGCTACTCTCCTCTCTTTTTGGGGGACTGGAACATTTGTGAGACTTTAGAACATATGTAGCCAACACGGACACCTGTTCACCTACATGGACCATATGTGTCGCCTGATGGACATGTCCTAGAAATAACACCAAGTTGCCTAAATTGTAATTTTTTGTGTGGTTGTTGGTTTTGAACATTTATCTTTCATTTAACATTGATATTTATTGTAAGAAAGTAATAAAATATGTTATATTATTATTAATATCATTAATTAAGGTGCAGTTGTGTTATTCTGTAAGTTTTGTATCAAACAAGTATTGTTATTTAATTAATTGATTGATTTAATATTGATTTAATATTAATTGGTACCCTTGAAGAAGCTCTCCATGTGAAAAAGTTTGGTGACCCCTGCTCTAGAACATCAGTGATGGTGGATCAGATGTTCTGTTGAATCTGGAGCCCAGTTGAATCTGTTTAGTCTGTATAAAGGTTAAGTGCTGCACACAGAGCCAAAGCAAACACGATGTGGAACTGAGTATGGTTCCGCCACATTCCTTTTTACACTCTAAGCCTCTTGAATCCAGGAGGAAAACAAGAGGACAGGATCATAATGTAGATTATGGGACATCATTAACACCTGATTAAATCGGAAAAAAATAAAGACCTATAAAATGTCCCTCAGACATCAAGCTTTATTGGAGACTCATCATCATGAGTGTATTAAGACGAGCATAAGCAACAATATCCTTAAAAAATACTATATTTCATTTAAGAACATCTGCACTGTGCTTGTAGCTGAAGTATTACTGCAGGGGGTTAAAATCAGATTAAAGATGAATTTATTCAGTCTAATGCAAAAATATTGAATAACTCATTCATTACTCATTCAGTCATTAAAACTGATCTTCTTGAAGCATCTTGTCCTTCAGCATGGTGATGATGTCACCACATTACGATCCTGTACCAGGCGCCCGGTTCTCCACGGCGGCAGCTCTGCTGTCATCCTTCAGATATGAGAGCTGCAGACTCCAGAGTAGAGAGAAAAAACAAAGATATGAGACGCATATCAGCTTCAGCTTTTACTCTTCAAACACAATAAAAATAAATATGCACCACATTTCAGAGGCTCATGAATGTTTTGTGCTCTTGTACTTCATATAATGAGGTCAGGCTCTAATAATAGACTCAAAACCAACATCCCAATACACCTCGTATGTTTAAAAGACACATTTATTTTAATTTCTGGTGATTTTTTAGGGTAACGATGAAGGAGGTGGTCTGGTGGTAATTCATCTCATTCATGTTTTTTTTTCAGTAATGGTAATTCTTACCAAATGGCTGAATGTGTGACTTGGAACCCCATCAACCCTCTGTCTTCACCCATCAAGAGGTACGGTCATGAATATTAAAATCTAATTCAGACACCAAATGATTTAATAAGATGTTGTTGTGAATAATGAAATTATATATAAAAAAAAAGAATTAAAGTCTGTTCACTACAAACAATAATAATCTGTCTTGACCGATTCTCATGTTTAATTAAGTTAAATAGCTCTGAGACGACAGGAAGAGCTTTCTTCCTCCTGTGAGTTCGTTCATTAAAAGAAAAACACCTTGAACACCTTGAACACCATGACCTTGAAAACACACACACACACACACACACACCCACATACACACACACACCTGTTTGTTACGATAAATACTGGTGCAGATGGATGAGTAGATGGAGGAGTTGCTGTGAGCTTCAGCTTAAAGAACAATAAAGACTTTATGAAGTGTAAGCCGTTTATCAGGACCCTCCCACACACACAGACCCTGTATCCCCCCTCACACACACAACATACACACCATCACACACTCCCTTATGCATCTTGTGTTTTATATCATTTAGCACAGTAAATCATCAGATTCTACTGTCCACTCTATCTGAATCAGTCTTTTCTTGCACGACACTTGAATGGTTTCGATCCTATCTCACAGGAAGGACCTTCAAAGTGTCATGGAATGGGGAGATCTCTAACTCTCACCAAGTACGCACTGGTGTGCCTCAGGGCTCTGTACTTGGTCCTCTCCTCTTCTCACTTTACATGACATCACTGAGCACAGTCATCCAGGCGCATGGTTTCTCTTACCCCTGCTATGCTGATGACACTCAACTTCATCTGTCTTTTGCCCCTGATGACACCACCATCTCAAATCGGGTATCTGCATGCCTCTCCGACATATCTGTCTGGATGAAGGCCCGTCATCTCAAATTAAACTTAGAGAAAACAGAGCTTCTCATGATCCCAGCTAAACCCTCAATCCATCACAACCTGACCTTCCAAATTGATGTCTCCACAATCTCCCCAACTGATTCGGTCCGGAACCTTGGGTTCATTATAGACTCCCACCTTAAACTCTCTGATCATGTTATCAAAACCACCCGTTCTTGTAGATTCCTTCTTTATAACATAAGGAAGATCAGACCCTTTCTGACTGAACATGCTACCCAACTGCTTGTTCAAGCCCGCGTCCTATCCCGGCTTGATTTTTGATTCCACTTGCCGGTATCCCAGCTTCCACAATCAGACCTCTTCAACTAATTCAGAACTCTGCAGCCCGACTCGTGTTTAACCCCCAAGAGAACTCATGTCACTCCATCACTCACTTCCCTCCATTGGTTCCTATAGCTGCTGCATTCAGTACAGGTCGCTGACTCTGGCATACAGAACCATTTCTGGATCTTCCCCTCCTACCTTCACTCTATCTTTTCAAAATACACTCCGACTCGTTCACTTCACTCCAGTGATGATCGCCACCTGGCGGTTCCACCTCACCGAGGAGCTGATTCTCACTCCGTGGCGTTCTCCACTGCAAAATGGTGGAACAATCTTCCCAACTCTGTCCGTAAGGCAGAATCACTAAACAGTTTTAAGAAACTACTTATGACGCATCTCTTTAACAAATACCTGTTGTAGAAAAAAAAGGGGGGGGGGGGCGCAGCATCGAATAACAAACAGGTTTGATGAATTTACAGTATAGCTGGTTTTCTCCATGGCTTCTGACTTGTGGTGTTCTCATTTGTAAGTCGCTTTGGATAAAAGCGTCGGCTAAATGACTAAATGTAAATGTAAATGTAGCACTCTGCCTAAAGGAAATCATTCTTACATTTCATTCAGCAACATGTGTGGGTTCGTATTTAAGATATTTCAGACAGTTTAGGGAGGTAACAGTTTAGGGAAGGTCCGTTACTATAGCTAAATTAGTTTAAGTCATACTGGTTCATGTTTTTTTTTATCTGATGTTTTGTAGTTTGGCTTCAGGGTTTGAGGGCGAGTCCACACCAACCTCATCTTCTGTTCTGTACAGCTGTAGCACCCAGTACCATCTACACACACACGGCGTGTTCCGGGGAATTCAGGTGAGTGTGTGTACTGTAACTGCAGCATCACATTTAAAGTAAAGCTGGAACTCCTGTCACAACATGCAGACACGATGTCACCTGACCTGCATCATTTCTAACATGGTGCTCCTGCCTTACCTGTAGGATATTAGCCGAGTGCCGAGCATCACTCCCTCCGTGGTGCGGACGAGCGAACCGGGTGAAAAACGCCCCTTCATGTGCTCGTACCCGGGCTGCAGCAAGAGATACTTCAAACTCTCACACCTGCAGATGCACAGCAGGAAACACACAGGTGATTCGAACGTTTATCAGATCAGGGGATCAGCGAGAGCTCAGTTATTTTAAACAAAAAGATTCTTCCACTTCAGTGATGCATTGTTTCTTCTCAATCTGTGCGTTTAGGAGAAAAACCCTATCAGTGTGACTTCACAGACTGCGGCCGTAGATTCTCCAGATCAGACCAGCTAAAGAGACACCAGCGCAGACACACAGGTCAGACACTCTCACCACCATCACATATCAGTCTTTGAACTTTAAACTAATTAAAGTACTAACAAAACAGGAATGGTAAGGGGTAAGGGTAAGCTATTAAATGTTGGATGTATAACAGTTAGTAAAAATGTGGTTGACTGGCTCCATGTTTCATGGATAAGTATGTGATTGGTAGCTGATCTGTAACAGGATAGATGGCTGATGGGTAATAGAGAATTTCAGAAACTCAACCTGGTTGAACCCACTGTGTTCCAAGACCTCACCTCACAAACTGAACACAAAAACATGAGCTGCAACAGAATTCATTTAGATGCATTCATCCTCTGCTCACGCAGGTGTCAAACCCTTCCAGTGTGAGACGTGTCAGAGGAAGTTTTCCCGCTCTGACCACCTAAAGACCCACACACGGACTCATACAGGTAAAACAAGTGCGTAACCCCTTTTTGTCCTCACATTCCTTCTTTTAGCAGCTTATGATCTGTACTGAAGGTGGATTCTCTGCATTCATCCCGCTGCCACCTCCTGTGTGCTGTAGGTGAGAAGCCGTTCACCTGCCGCTGGTCCAGCTGTCAGAAGAAGTTTGCTCGATCAGATGAGCTGGTGCGACACCACAGCATGCACGAGAGGAACGTCACCAAACTGCACTGACTTATTCAAGAGTCCAGCAAACGTCCTAAAGCCTGATTACAACCCTGCCTCAGCGCATCAGACACATCGGAAATCAGACGGCTGGAACTGTCTCACAACGGCTCCAGCCTTAACCGGCATTAAAACACAAACCAACAAAACAGAACTTTTTAATAAAACATCACATTCATAATCAGATGCTGCTTCAGTTTAAACAGAGGACACATCCGGTCAGAGACACTGTGCTGAAAGCATTAACCACAGGGTGAAACTGTCCCATTAAAGTCGTGAAGGACATGACATCATCTTACTGACTGAAGATTCACAGCTCTAAGAGAAAAAAAGCCTAATCACAAATACCCTTAAACAGCAGCTGAGAAATAAGCTCCTGATTTAAAGGAGAGAAAAGAAACGTAACACACTATATTCCACACAATGGAATATCATTAATCTAATAAACGAAGCTCTTCTGAGTGAAACCTTTTTAATTAGAGTAAATACAATGAATATTATTTAGATATTAAAACAGGATTAAACTTTACCTGGGGTTGTTTTGTGAGCTGGATTAATTGAACCTCATCTCTTGTTTATGGACTCAGATCTTGTTTTGTATTATATATCTTTTGTATCTTATGTTTTATATTAAAAATTTATGTTTTTAACCAGTTACATTACTTTCTCTCTTTCTCGCTCTGTCTCTCTCTCTCTCTCTCTCTCTCTCTCGCTCTCTCTCTCTCTCTCTCTCACACACTCACACACACATTTGAAAACCTGAGATTCTGATATTATCCTAAAGGTGTTTTGGGGTCAGAAGTGAATGTCCTTGATAGTCAACAATATGAATCTGAAGTTTCTCTCTCACATCATTTAGGAGTAACAGAAGGAGAGACTTAAATGAGCCAAATTCTTAAACACTGAACAAAACCCGTATTATCAACATTTAACTAACGTTGTTAAATCTGATTGGATCATTTTTGTGTTTGTTTTGTAACAGAACAAGTTCCATTAAACCAACACTGTGATGCTGGTCCTGTAATACTCAACAGATTGCAGCACTCAAACCTGGCTTTTCCTTCTGAGTCCCATGACGTCACATGCTTATTAGTTTATTAAGTTACATTGGCTTTAAATAATCACGCGACCTGTATCCTACATACCACCTTCCCCTAACCTGTACAAGAATCAAACACAACCAAAAACACGAACACATAGTTTTCATGTAAACACTGCAGTAAAAATACTGTTATGGATCAAAATGTGTCAAATTCACTTTTAAATAATAAATGCGTTACGGCTGTATCGCTGCTAGAGGGTGGCAGCCGAACGTAATGGGTCCATCCATTATCTCCCGCTTTATCCTATATGGGGGGGGGGGGTTGGACTGTGGGAGGAAACCGGAGAACCCGGAGGAAACCCATGCCGACATGGGGAGAACATGGAATGAACATTGGATTTGAACCGGGAATCCCTAGAGCTGAGAGGAGAACATGCTAACCACTAAGCCACCGTGCCGCCCAGGTTCGTTCAGCTGGAGCTAAACGCCTGGAGGGTTCTGTAACTGGTCCTTTTCTATAACATACATGTCTGTCCTTGCTGTCCCTCCTGTGTTGGTTGCTGAAGCTCTCTCTCTGGAGCGACACCAACCTGATTGCTTCCACCTTTGGATAAGGTGCTCATATGCTTGAAAGATCTTTTAATGAAGATCTGTTTCGATCACTCTCATAACAATGCTGCGGTGCAGAAGGCGACAAAGATCAGGCCACAATCAGGAAAGGGAACATTACTCAATCATAAATGGAAGCTGAATAAATAGGGTTATTGAAAATAGCATCATTTTAAAAAAATTTTGTTATGATGTGAAAGTATGTAAGCTACTTGATAAAAGCAGGTTGTTCTACCTGACATTTCAAGTCAAGTCAAGTCAAGTAATTTATTTATATAGCGCTTTTTACAACAGTACATTGTCACAAAGCAGCTTTACAGAATGAAAGGCCTTTAAACCCCCAAAGAGCAAGCCGAAGCGACAGTGGCAAGAAAAAACTCCCTTTTATGTTGTTATTTAAGGAAGAAACCTTGGGAGGACCGAGACTCAGTGGGGGACTCATCCTCCTTGAGCGGCCGGGCAGCAACAACAGTGAGAACAGTCATGTCCAGATACTAAACAAATGGAAAAACTAACAACTAGAAAACTATATGTGAGTCCATTAGGGGGCGTCCTGCAGGACCGCCTTGTCAGGTTCCATCCAGTATTCGTAAGCAGAGCCATGGACCTCCAGGAAGCCGGGGGACACCTCAAAAGAAACAGACAAAGGAAGGGAGTTAGAGCTAATAATAAAGCACGGCATTTAATTAATAATTAATTAATTAATTGACACAGTGACTTTAGACTAAAGTTCTTAATCTGTAATCTTCATCTCATTGCAAATTCTGGGTTCTTTGTTTAATTAAAACTGTTATGAACTAAAATAACTAAACATGTTAAAGAGGATGTTGTAAAAAAATGTAACTACCTATACGGCTTAGTATATAGAATGCTTTATTAAATACAGTATATTTATCAAATATTATTCAAATCAGGAATGAAGTGCTGATAGAAGTCCCAGTTTTAGTTTTATGACTTTCATTAAAAGTTATTTTAAATTATAATTGACATAAATAAGATTAATCAGATAAAGAGCTGTACTGCATAAGTTCTGTAATTCAATTCTTCCTGTTGTCATAGCAACAGGTGGCATTGTGCTGAGATCATCTATTATTCAGCTCGTCTCAGTTTGGATGGACAGTGGAGGTGTTTACTGCAGCACAGGATTTAATGTTGGGTTTCATTCAGGAGTTTTTCATTTTGGATGAAAACATTACAAATGGATGACTGTGTGAATTTGGTTTGTAAAGTTCTGGAAATAAACCAGGAAGATGAGATTAGTATAGATAAGATCTGTCTGCTCCACCAGAAGGTCTTCTTCACCCAGACCAACCCCGAGGACACTAAGAAAATGATCGACTGGGTGAGACAGAGAAGGTTCCCCATGATTTATGTAATGTTAATAGAAGAGTTGACTCATGCTGCGGTTTGTTCTGTGTAAAGCTTCATTCACAGAATGGAGGATCACTCTGTTCCGGCAGGACGATCCTGCAGGTTCTCCTCATGATGGAGAAAGAACAAGAATCTAGGAAAGAAGTAAAGAATGTTTCTAGCTTGCTGTGATACTTTATTACAATTTCTGTTCTTAAATCCGACTGGATCCCAAAATGGGTGTTAATAACTGTCCCTCTGCTATTTAATGGTTAGGTGGGTTTGTGTTTGTTTGGGTGGGTGGTTGGGTTCTGCACTACAACCTTTGTCCAAGGTTCTTTGAGTTCTGGAGTAGGGTTAGGGTTAGGGTAACTACCAGCAGGCTTTCCACACGTTGATGCTCTAAATGACCAGTAACCTGAGAAATAAATGAAGAATGATAAAATGATGTTCAGAATAACTGAATTTGCTCTCTGCAGCTTTACTGGGATGGACAGATTCTGAAATCCAGCAGATTTATTTTCGACTGTGTGAGCACACAGGATCCTCCTCTGAAAATGGATGATCAGCAAAAGAATCAGCAAGTATGTACTGTTTAATTCTGCTGAACCTAAACCATTTCAGTATGACTATGACGGTCACTCATACTGAACAACTCAGTCTGTGCATATAAAACATAAATGTAAAGTCAGCGGTTAGATCAGGTCATCAGATATGAAGTGATATGGAGCAATGAAGACAGGGACATTAAGAAGAAGAACATTCATGTTTTCCTTCAGATTAATGTCTTACAAGAGCTTTATAGTGTGGTCCAGATGGAGAAAAGTATTTGTTAATAAATTGATATTTAAAAATAAGTAATGCTTCTTTAAAATCACATAAAAGCTACAGTTCTTAATAAAAGCTCATCCTGCTCAGTGACCTGCATGCTGTTTTAATGGAGAGCAGTTAAAGTTGTTCTTGACAAGCGGAACAAGTTGATTGTTGTTCTAGATCAAACTGATCTGACTGTACGGTATATAATGTTCATTTAGATAAAAGACACAGCTCATTGGACAAAGAAGAGTTTCCTGATCAAGTCCAGCAGTCTATTTGTGAGGTTGAAAACACACACACACACACACACACACACACACACACACACACACACACACACACACACACACACTTATATATCATATCCTTGCACCAAACTCATGAATGCTCCCGGATACAGGCTTGAGCTGGACGGTGTTTGGAGTTTCCTTCCGTATCTGATTCACCCTCAACCGGTCTGTAGACGACCCAGCAGGATTACAGCCACCAGTTCAGACGTTCTGCTCCTGCTGCAGTATAAATATGACAGGGTTAAAGAGCATGTGTACAGAGAAATGCTACAGGATGAATATGGTAAAAAGTCAGAGATCATCTAATACTGCGTGTCTGTAATGGTTATAGATGAAGTAACGGGTGCCGTTATGTTGCAGGTGTGGGTGGGTGGGACATGATGACTCCACGTGAGCAGACGGACTGTGTGAATGAGTTGGCAGAAGCAGCAGATCATGCTTTTAAACAAATGGACTGGCTGTCAGTCAGCGAACTGCCGGGGGCTCTATGCTGCTACAGGTACACGGAACAACACCAACCATTTTAATGATGTAAATCAATTAAGATCAATTTATTAGTATTCCAGCTGTATTACATAACATACAATAAACTGCAAATTGATATCTTGTGTCTGGTTTAAATTTTAAGTGGACTGTGAGGAGGAACTTTATATTAGAAATAAAGCTTCACTTCTCTGTAAGAAAAAAAAAGAATTAAGGTTTGTTAGGATGTAACAAGTTCCTTATGCTGTGATGTAACTTTAACCATTTGTTACTGTGTAATGGCAGGAGCACTGGAGAGGTAGTTCTTCAGGCCTGTACAGAGGACCTCAGTAGCAGAGATCAGGCCTGGTCATCCAAACCCAGAGATAAAGCCTGGTCAGCTGTGGTCCTTCTCTCAGAATTAGAGTCGCACTACCAAGAGGAGAAGCATTTTCTTACTGTGCTTCTGAGCAGGTTATTCATCTGCTCCCGCTCCTTGCTGTGGTTTAGCAGATGGATGGTATATGATGATAAGGTTATGTGATGTGCTTTTGATGCAGGGTGGAGCAGCAGGTCTTGAGTGAAATCTATCTGAACCTGAGTGTAGCAGTGAGGAGGGCTCAAACTGAGCGTCATGCTGAAGCAGCACTGATGGCATCCAGACAACACTGGGACAAATGGTGAGGGACATTAACCAAGGACTTCAAACAAATTAGAAAAGACAAATCAAATCTCAAAGACCTGTCTTTGATCAGCTTCCTGTGAAATTCAGAGTAATACAGCAACATTTCAGAATATGTCATCGCCAGTTGAATGAATGAATGACTGAATGAATCTGTTCTGCTCAATATCAAGTGAAAAACAAAAATTCAATCGGCTTTATTAAGAAACATGCATGAACTTGTAGTGATGGTGAGGTGACCCTGTTCTCTCGCAAAACTTTACTTAATCTATATTTGTATTAAGTGTTGGGCTGCCTTTATTAATGCTAATTTCATTTAAGTTCAAGTTCAAGTAATTTATTTATGTCGCGCTTTTTACAACAGTACATTGTCACAAAGCAGCTTTACAGAATGAAAAGCCTTTAGACCCCCAAAGAGCAAGCCGAAGCGACAGTGGCAAGAAAAAACTCCCTTTTATGTTGTTAATTAAGGAAGAAACCTTGTGAGGACCAAGACTCAGTGGGGGACTCATCCTCCTTGGGCAGCCAGGCAGCAACAACAGTGTAGGACAGACATGTCCAGATTTAATAGTCAAAAGTCAGAGCTCATTTCCTCAGAACTGTTGAGTTTGTACATTAACTACATGATTTAATACATTATTGGATTTTTATTTTGTCCCAGCTGGAAGTGACTGTTGTTCTACATCGCTTTCTGCTTTTAAGTGTCTCTGAGGACACACAAATCTCAGAACACAAGCATGCTGGGAGCATGCTGACATGGGGGTGACCGTAAGAGAAGCACACTGCATCATAACAAATACAGACGCGCAAGATCCCTTCTGTGTTAAGTTGTAATGTTCTTCATGTGGCTCGGTTCCATTCCACAGAACATAATAGTGGGTGAACTTGAGGTACAAATTGCTGCAGGTGTGAATGTGTGTCTGCCCTACAAATGACTGGCAACCCGTCCATGAAACGCACAACATTCTTACAGTCAGAACTCTGTGTTCATGTATCTTGTAGGCCGTATACACGAGGTCTGTATTTTCAGGATCTGGCCTCTTTTTGGCTGCAGAAATACAGGAAATCTACAGAAAGTTTCAGTCGAAACTGGATATCAGCAGGCTGCACGCTACAGGTGCTTATGTGCACACATAACACTCACGCGTGATTGCAAAGGAACAGTCCAGAAATACACTGACAGGTTTTATTACCCAGCAGGCTGTGCTGCAAATTCTGGTTCTGTGTCAAGGGAAGGAAACACAAATCCTCTTAGACATCCTACACACACTGTCGCTGGATGAACTGCATGAACAGGACCACAAGTCCACCACAGACAGTAAGTTAGGGGTAGGGTTTACTTTGATGGCTGGAATCTCAGTAACAAACTTAACAGCTGAGAGTATTTGAGGTTCTCTGTGTAAATTGTGCATGTGTGAGTTTCAGAAGCTGGTGAGAGAACCATTTCTACTCTGAGGCTGAAATGTATCTTCATCCTGAGACAGATGAGAACTATTTTGCATGGAGAACAGGAACCACTGGGGCCACTTTCTTCAGTATCCTGGTCCCATTGTGCCATTGGATTACTGACTCTGCTCACACAGGCACACGAGGACGAAGCTCGGACCGTCGTCCACACGCTGCATATGATGGTGAACCAAACACAGTGAATCAGTACTCATTATATGTAATGTCTTTATCTTTAAAATAATGAATGATCTTTTGATAGTTTGCTAGTCCATCACAGGGCAGACACACAATCTCTCACACGCATCCTGTGAGCTAAATTCCATTTGTAGATGAATGCATATTTATAAGTACAAACCTTTGTTCATTCAGCAGCACTCTGGTTCTATACAGTTAGGTGTATGATACTTTGGATCTCTTTGTGCTCTGATGCTGTTTGCTTGGCATTTTGCCTTTGTGTTGTGTTTTTCTGGATGTCCTTGCAGGATGGTGAAATACTTAAGTCACTTCTTCAGAAATATGAGAACGAGCTGCAGTTTCCAAATTTCTATAATCTGTGTGAGATTCTGCAGCCACACACTTCCACAGATGTGGATACAGTCACTTCAAATGTCAGTCACTTTTAGTTAAGTCTCTAACATGACGCATACAATTCACTGTGATTCATACATACTGTTGTCTTTTGTCCTGCTAGATCACTGAGATTGAAGCTGCGCTGCATTTGAGACGAGACGATGAATCGGTTACTATGGAACAAGAGATCTGTACTGGTATTTATTGAGAAAGCAGCTCTAAAACCGTCCCTCTAAATGTTTACAGCTCACAGAGCAATATTAAGCAAAATGAATCGGTGTGCAGATTTCAGTGTGTTTTGTGTTTTGTAGGGTGTGGGGTTGTTTTTGTCCCTGAAGATGCGCCATATTTACATATCCAGGGTGCTAAAGAGCACAAAACTAAAAATAAAGGATTACAAGAACATGTGGAAGTGAAGAATGGGGCTGAAAGACCGACAGCATGGGAGGAAAGTAGAGAGATATCAGAAGAGAAAAGAGAAAGAGAAATGGAAGTAATGCAGGAGAGAGCAGACTCTCAGGACATTCAGGTTCCTGTAGAGAAACAGGGTTCACTGATTACACTGGCCTGGAGCAAGCATATCGACGCTGCAGACAGAGACCAGGTACACCAAGAACATTAGATAAATCAGGTACCCTGGATACACTGCATTAGATAAACCAGGTACAGCAGGTGCTTTAGGTATTACACACTCACATCTTCCAACATTATTGGAAAAAAAAAAACAGGAAGCTTTCCTTTATTTGCAACCATTTTAGTTAAAATATTTTATTAGATACAATAATATTTTTGTTGTATGACTTTTACCAAATATAATACACCAAAATATAATTAAACACTGTTTTCTTTTTGTAGTGCCATCAACCAATCAGTGTTTGCAGTGAGGTGAGTCATATATTACTAACTTAAATTGATATAAATACAATGATGATGATGATGATGATGATGATGATGATGATGTTAATTTTGTTCCCATACAGGAAATAAGCTCAGGTTTATCAGGAGGTGGAGAAGCAGAGAAGTTGAATGACTTACAAACAATAAGTGATAAACAGCAGGTTAAAGATGCTGAATTTGAACAGAGCACTGAGCGGCACCGAGAAATCGCTCGTTCCACAGAGTCTGCAGGAACCACACCAGTGGAACCTTTACAGCTTTATTACACACCCAGCATGGTGAGGACTCCTATCCCCTCATGCTTTCATCAGTATTAAAGCGACGCTGTGTAAGCATCTGGCAATAATGAGGACAGAGTGATTCCTTGCAGAATTTACTATATAAACTGTATTTACTCTGCTGAAATGTTTAATTACCTCTTTAATTTAAAACCTGAATGTTCAGGAGACAAACAAACATGGATCAACAAACCTCAAAAAATGATAAAGATCTGTCTGCTACCTAAAACTTATCTAAACTCCACCGGTCAACTGACCGTCAGATGGGCAGCCAGTGGCCACATCATTTATATAATTCTGAGTTTAATACTCTACATTACAGATTCTTCATGATTTTATTTATATTTTATCTTTATCTGTTTTTGCATCAGTGTGAATATGACATTTAGTTGATTTTGCTCTACAGCATGAAGCTACATCACAAGAACATGAAACTATATCACAGACTCGAGAACCTAATACACGGAACCCACAAATCCCAGGTCCACTAGACACACAGGAGGCGAAGTGTGAGAACAGTCAGAATGTACCAGCGACTAAAGGACATATAAAGAATAAACAGAGTAAGGACCAACAACTACAGCGAGAAGCCACCATGCGCAGCCTTGTGGACATTCAGCGAAGAGCGGAACTCAGATGTCATCAAGATCGTGATCGGCAAATTCTCAGAGTAAGAACATTGGCATGGTTCAGGATCTGTCTAGAATAAGCATGTAGTAGATTTGAGGATTATGATGTCAAGAGCATCAGAAGTGAGGTTTTTGGTTGAGGTGTTTGGTTAAGGTGTTGGGGTTGAGGTGAGGTGTTTCATCTGCACACCACTGAGCATTCTGGACCTCTTTAGAGGTCATTTTATTTCCGAAGTATATTTTATGATCCATTATCCCTCAGTTCCATGTAGAGGTTAAACATCATCTGTAAATGTTTATTCTTTAACGATGATCAGATGACTCTTTTAGTGAACAGACAATAACATTAGCAGCTTCTTCACTGTTCCTCAGGTTTTTAATGACCCCCCCCCCCCCCCGAAACATGAAAGTGTTAATTATAAATAAGTATCTGTCCGATGCTGAATTTCTCTCTTACTTTTCTGGCAGGTTCAAGAAAGACTAATGATTATCCAGAACAGGAGATCAAATGAGAACCTGCTGGCCCTGACACGAGAAGACAACATTAGAAATCTGACCTGCACAGAACAGCAGGTATACACACATGGACACACGGACACACACACAACATCTACGGCATGACGGATTCATGCATCTGTGTATGTCTGTCTTGAAGAAAGATAAACAGCAGCAAAAGACTTTAGTCAAGAAGAAACTGCAGAAAATCTGGAGAGAGCGTTCATGTGTCCTACAGACCAGACGGGAAAGGTAACGACATGCGTACAGAAACCAGTACAGTATGGTTCTTCATTAATGCTTTGCTTTTATACACAGTATCTGTTTTAGATAAAGGCTAACAGAAACCCATCTAAAATTATAAATTATCTAAAACTAAAATTATGTCGGGCGGCACGGTGTCTTAGTGGTTTAGCATGTTCTCCTCTCAGCACTAGGGATTCCTGGTTCGAATCCCCATCTGGGTGGAGTTTCCATGTTCTCCCTGTGTCTGCGTGGGTTTCCTCCGGGTTCTCTGGTTTCCTCCCACAGTCCAAAAACATGGATCAAGTCAATTGAGTTCTCAAAATTGCCCCATTTAGAGTGTGTGTGTGAGTGAGTGTGTGCCCAGCGATGGACTGGCGTCCTGTCCTGGGTGTATCTGCCCAGCGCCCGAGATGTTCTCCCCTGGTTGGGCATGGGGAACCCCACCGCGACCCTAATAGAGGATAAAGCGGGAGATAATGAATGAATGAATGAAAAAGGATAAAATTATGTCAAAAGTTAAGAAGTGAGACTTGCCCCAAATACATTTCAGTGTTCTGTACCCTCTAATCAGATTAATATTTAAAATAAGTAAACAACGTGTGTTTAGTTGACTGTTTTTGGATTCATGTCTCTTAATGAACTCTAACTCACATTCAGCACTCATTTCAAACTGTTAACTGATTTCTCTCTGCCTGCAGGAACACCGCAGGGTTTAAAGAGCTGCTTTCACCTAAAGCTCATCATCAGACTGATGCAGATGTACAAAACACCCTGACAAACACATGTAACACTGACACACACACGCTTCACAATTTGTGACCTGTATTACACACACAATCTCTGTGTGACATTTATGTAGTGTAGTATATAGACTGTGTTCATTATCTTCAGCTTTTAATATTTTATTTACATGTATGGCTCAAGTTTTGTTTTTAATTTGTAATAACAATTTTCTTCATTAAAGATTAGGTAAAATATGATTCAGCCTAATTACTTAAAACATTAATCCCCCATTATAAGGTAGATATTTGAACTGTCCTGTATTTTAAGTGGAACTGAGGAAACACCATCATCCACAAAAAGGTGAGAGTTTTTAAAAAATATATATTAAAGCTGAGCTTCACAGTTTATAATATTCCCTTTATAAGAACTCAAAGTAAAGAACTGTTTTGTTTAAAGTAGTTACAGAGCATCTATTGTAAGGTAGTTTGTATGTAAGGAACCACTAGATGGCATCTTCTTTTAGTTTCATATGTTATTACATTTTTATTGCTATTTATTTTACCAAGGTGTTTAACACGTTTGTGGCTCACGTGATGTAAACAAAAAAAGAAAGAGGTAACAGTAACATCACAGTGGATGTTAAAACTATTTAAATCATACAGCCCCCAGAAACAATTTGGTCTCCGCTCCTATTTTTAATCCTCTGCTTTGATTTTTATTATCGGGTAGTCTTATTAATGTTATATTGATGAAAACATGTGCACTCCTGTTAATAGTTAATATTTTAATATTTCCTAAATGTAAGATAATTATTACAGCATAAACGCAGTTTAAAAACAACACTGTACATTTGAATGCACTTTTTTATTTAATATATATCAACAAACATTAAATGTAATCTGTACAAATGAAATGACGTGGGATTTCAATTTCTCTTTTTTATAAATAAGTAAATTTACACCTAATGTCATGTTGTACCATCAAGTTTCTACAAAAAACACAGCAACGTATGAACATATTGCTCAGGGGAGGTGAACTGTGACATGCCACTAGAGGTCGCCAAAGGCTAAATATCTGCTGCTTTAAATAGATGTTCCTTGTAGAGGATGTAAGTTTACTGACTTTAAAAACCATGACACTTTACAAGAAACATCATCAAATGAACACGAAATAAAAATAAATAGTGAAACTATACATTTAGAGGATGTGTGAGAATGAGACATTCATTTATTCATTATGTTCCGCAAGGGGGGGGGGGGGGGGGGGGGGGGGGGGGGGGGGGGGGGGGGGGGGGGGGGGGGGGGTTGTTCCCCATGGTCATCCAAGAGAGAACATTTCGGCCGCTGGGCAAAAACACCCAGGCCGAAACGTCAATCTATCACTGGGGCACACTGACTCACACAGACACAAACACATTATATGGGGCAATTTAGAACATTCAATTTACCTTGAATTTTGAATTGTGGGTGGACACTGGAGAGCCCGGAGGAAACCCACACAGACATGGGGAGAACATCAGGATTCGATTGGGATTGGGATTCGAACCCGGATCCCCAGTGCTGCGAATGTGCTAAGCCACTGTGCCACAAGAGTGAGACATTTTAATATATTTCAGAACATTTCCGTATGAGAAGAAGAAATATATAGAATATAAAAGTTTACAGTGAATGAAGCTAAAACTGTAGTCTGTTCTCCTCACATTATAATACTGTGTGTGCTTCACTTCTTTAATATAGATGTGAACGAATAACTTTAAACTCTCAGAGTTTTGCTCCACAGTTACATATATGTATAAGTGCGTGTGTGTGTATTCCGTATGTGTGTAGGACTCTACTGGTGGGCGCACTGCACCCCTGGTCCATGGGAACCACCTTCCTCATCTGAGCTGTCATTGTAGGCCTCACGCCGCTGCGCGCCGGACGACTCCTGATCCACGTCGACCTCCTGCAGATCGACTTCTTCAGCATCAGCGGGGATCTGTGACTCCTCCTCTCGAGTTGGTAACAAATACTCTAGTTCCTAAAATAAATCACCCTCTATAAACACTGTGCTGGGTCATTATCTCAGAGTCAATGTGATGTCTGAGATTTCAGTTTCACAGTTTAATCTTTAGATCAGTGTAAAGATGCAGGACATCATCTCTCAGTTTTTAATCGATTTTTAAATTCTTTTCATTTTTGTAGTTCCACTCTACTTACTGACATACTTCTTAAGATGATGTATAGTGTACAGCACTAACCACAAGCACTGATGAGAACTGGTACTATAAATGACATGTGAATATAACCAGTTTCACATCTTTAAATGCTGTAGTTCTAGAGGTGTGGATTTGCGATGTTACCGTTAGTTTCTCAGTAGTGATCCAGCCCTTTTCTGGAAAACGCACATCAAATTTTATGTAAAGATCTCCTTTCTCAAAAGGGTTCCTGTACTGCGGCATCCCTTCACTGCGTACCACTCGAACAGAACCTGAACACATAATAAATAATAAAAGGTTAACAATAAATCACTACATCACCCAGTCAGTCAGTCTGTCAGTCACTCACTGAGACTCAATGTGTCACTCAGCCACCCAAACAGACTCACCCGGTTCTATAACTTTTCCAGGAGGGTATTTAATAAGGAGGTGTCTTTGGTCCAGGTGAGTCACAGTGATTTGAAACCCACAGAGCGCCTCCACCAGGCCAATGGTGCGGCACATATGCAGGTCATTACCCTCTCGACGGAATTCCTGCACATAGCACAGCAGCTCCAGAACATTAGCTAGTCTTCGGTGAAGTACAAACTAGTGGTTTATTCATGGTGAATATTACCTCATGATCTTTCTCCTGCAGCACCAGAATTATATCTCCAGGGTCGGTGTTGGGAGCCTGATCTGCTTCTCCACTGAACGTGATCTTCTGACCATGTTTCATTCCTTTATCTATATGAACCTCCAAGACCTTCACCTCCTTGCACACCTTACGGCCCTCGCACTGTTTACATCGATCCCTCTCACTGATCACCTCTCCTGCATGGACACACAGTATGATAAACCATTACAGAATACACACTAACACACCAACAGGAACACAGGGACTGCAATTATTAAAATCATCCTGTTATTGTACAAAAAGGATTTACATCCAACATCACTCTGATATTCTGGAATACAGAGTGATTTTCAGTTGGTTGCAGTTTGCTCCCTTCCAGATGCCACTAAACCATACACACGTCTGCTATAAAAGACAATAACTTATTCAAACATGGATAGGAAAAAATGGAAGATTAACATGTATAACTTGCTTACATAGTCTGTAAACTTTAGCTGCTTAAATAGTACATAAACCTCTGTTTTATTAAAGTCAGAAAAACATGAACATCTGGAATAAGATGTGGCAGTTTAGAACAGCAGCTGTAAGAATTATGATTAAACTGTTCCTGTTTGGACCGATATTAATGTCATGGTGTACAACATCCAGCTGCTTTAGTAAATCTGTTGATTAAATGACGTACACTGATAATAAATGCTATAATAAAGATATACCTCAAACTCAAGGTCCCTCAGAAAGAAACTCACCCTCTCCGTTACAGTCAGTACAGACCGTCTGCATCTGCTGGACCATTCCAGGAGCCAGCTGTCTGATCATGATACGCATTCCCCTCCCTCTGCATGTGCCACACTTCTGCACCGCTCCAGTCTTACCCCCCTGACTGGAAAACAAAACATTCAGCCATTCTGTCACAGCTCGTCTTTTCATCTTTAATCTTTGTGAGGATGATCTTACTCACCCATTGCAGGTACCACAGAGAATGTTCTTATTCAGCTGTAATTTAGTCGTTTTACCGTTATACAGGTCCTCTAACGTCACCCTGCAAAACAAGTTGACAGCTCTTTACCCACTGTGAACAGAAATGATGACTATTTATGTTGGAGTGTTTTCAGGATTCAGGTAACCTGAGTGGATGCACCATATCCTCGCCCTTGCGTCGACCCCCACTTCGGCTCCTGCTGCCTTGTCCACCCATGAACCCAAACAGACCTCCACCAAAGATATGGGAGAAGATATCATCCATACCACCACCACCACCTCCACCACCTTCACGCAGGCCTTGTTCTCCATACTGATCGTACAGCTCCTTCTTCTCAGGATTAGTTAACACCTCGTACGCAAAACTGATTTCCTTAAACTGAGACAGAAATGCAGACAGTAAAGGGGTCAGCCCTGCTCCATGGCTTCTTTAGCGTAAGGACAAAGGTTTTGATATTTTACCTTATCTCCAGCATTAGGATTTTTATCAGGGTGGTATTCTTTTGCCAGTTTGCGATACGCCTGTAAAAGTTTCAAAGTTATTACTGTAATCAAAGCTTTTTATGTCCAGAATGATTAAGTGTTATAATGTCGCGATGACAAAAACTGAAAAGAGAAAACGACATGCAAACATTTCACTTTCTTCAGGATTTAAATGAGTAATACCTGTCCTGGTTTAATTAAGGATTAATATTCATGTTCTATTTCTGATTTGAACGTTCCAGTGAAACCTTTCAACAGCAACAAGGCTTGTGGTTTTATAGAACATCTGTCTCGCGGGTTGGTTTATATTAAACGGAGGGTTTATGTGCTGACCCTTCACCCGTGTGTCCGAGCAGACCCCCCCCCCCCCCCCCCCCGCGGTTCTGAACAGATGGATCAGTGTTCACATTACATTAGCATTCGTGCTAACTGTTAAGAGCTCCTCCATTAAACCCGTTATAAACCCATTTTTTACTTAGTTTTACCTTCTTTAGCTCGTTCTCAGTGGCCGAAGGTGAAACCCCGAGAATGTCATACAGCTTAGTGTCTGCTACGTTCGTCATGGCTGCGCAGCGAAGACCGAACCCGAAGGAACCACAGAAAGCCGGCTGCGCTGTTATTCCAACCCGCGTTCCACACAAGCCCCGCCCCCTACATTCTGATTGGGTACAAGGACACGCTTCCAAATTTCTGGCCAATTGGATAACACAGATAGGCTCATCGCCCCAGCAACATAATAATAATAATAATAATAATAATAATAATAATAATAATAATGCGTTTGTTTAGTGTTAAACACAGCTTTTAACTTGAATAGTTTAAGAGAGTAGTTGTGCATTTGCATTACGTTACGTTGTCTTAAACGTTAATATCGTATCTATTAAAACAAACTTGCAGCCATTTATTATTAACATTATTTTATAAAACTCAATCAATTTGATTTTATCTATGATTCACCTTGTAAACTAGGCAAATGAAATTCAGTCTATGTGAAAGAAATCTATGATTTGACTGCTTTGCATTGAACTGTATTTAACCAGATTCAAGATTCATGATTCAAAGTAGCTTTATTGGCATGACTGTATGTACAATATTGCCAAAGCATTACAATGAAGAAGAAAATAAAAAAAAACAATAAAATAATAACAATAAAACAATAAAATAATAAAAACAATAAAATAATAACAACAATAATAATAAGGGAAATAATTAAGAGGTAAGAGGTAAAATAGAAATAATACAATAAAATTAAAATATGTTATAAAATTACAATGCACATTTTTCAATTTACAAAAGATAAGAAATAAAAAGATCTACAATTGTATATATACATGGGCGTTGTATATGTATATATCTATAGTGTAGTATATGTATATATATATGTTACCCACTGATTTTCAGGAGGTGAAGCACTGATACATACTGAGCAGCTCTCAGTATACTCTCCCAGTATAATTTGTAATTGCTTTAATTATGTAAGTGTTTGGTAAGTTGGAATCAGTTGATTAAATTTGTGTGCAAAATTGTCTCTAATTATTTACAATTTTTGAGAGTGAAAAAGGAAGAGCATCTCAGTCTCCACCTCTCGGCGCTCACACTGACCACAGCATCGCTCCTCGCGGGGCAACCAGCACTTTTTGTACCTGCCCGTCTCTACAGCCCGGCTGTGGTCAGTGAGACGGTACTCGGTCAGGATCGGTCTCTGCTGTGGATCTCTGTCGCTCGTGAGATACGGCTCTAGTTTGTACTCTCCTTTTATTTTACGAGGATATTCTAGTCTATTGTGAGCTGGATCCTGTTCTCCCAATGTTCTAGATACTTTTTTACTGTCAGTGGTGAGCAGGTTGGGGTTTAGATGGGGTTGTTGCTTGACGGCTGAGGGGACTGTGTAGTGATTTAGATTGTACCATTTGTTCGGGACGGTGTAACTATTTAAATGTAGTCTGTAGTTCTCAGATGAACGGACTTCACCTCTGCACCTTTAAAACCCGGAGCGTCACGCGCAATGCGTCGAGGCGCAGAGAGTCCTTCAGTCAGAATGTTGTCCTGAGGTTGTCCTGAGGTTGTCCTGAGGTTTATCTTTTTGTTGTTGCTGCGTTTAAGAAGTGATTTTAAGCATCTTTAAATTGTGATAAAATAAGAATGGTCTTCATTTCAAACGATTTGTCTAACCATACACGATATTCACACAAACATGTAATGCGTTTTGTTTGAGTCGTCGTTTCTCAGAATGACTCTGTCTTCAGGTACTTTGTTTACAGACGGTTTTTGAACGATAATCAATAAATGTCTGTCTTCATCTGTCATTATTACGCGCCGGGTCGGTCGTTCACGCCGCACTATTTGCGTCCGCCATCTTAAAACAACGAAATAAATCAGTGGGTTGTTGTGCGCTCGTCACGGGCAGAGCTCTGCTCCTGGGTTCGGCTGTGAGCTTTAAGATAAAGGCTTAGGAAGAAGCCTGGCGTTGCAGCAGCACGTTGTCATGGATAAGGTTTATTAAAGGCGGACGCCTCCGGTCGCGACAGAAGCGCTGACTCGTCCTCTGTTAAAGGTAAGAATATTTCAGCTCGTCGGCTGTTATCGCTTGTAATCACATAAGAGAAGCCCGAGCAGACATTAGAGATCGTGTGGATGTTGTGTAGCAGGATGGCTGGTGCTGAACGTGCTCCATGTGCAGGTTGTTTATCTTCTGAGGACGCAGCAGTCGCTTCATTGAAATCCTCAGTGTGATTCAGCAGACTCCTCCACCACACTTTCATACACTGTACAATAAAAACGAACATCATCTGTCTTTAAAGCCACACATGGCCCTGTTTAAATGTGGAGCATCATGTTCCCCTGTACATGTTTACAGCTGCAAGAATTTTAAAGACCCTTTAAGGTTCTGCTGTTTGAAACTGGGGGAACTCTCCAGGTTTTTACTTCAAATCTAAAAACTGCTTCACAGTCATGTTTATATTTTACATGAAAACACTTTGAAATTCATAAAAATAACCCTGAAGTGAGCTTCTTTAAAATCAAAGTGGTTTTACTTTTACATTCATACATTTAACTTAAACCAAATATTAAGCTCCAGTTTTAAATTAAGAATCATATCTACAACTTAAACCGTGAAAAGAGATGATTATAGACCCTGAGTTTCTGTGTTGTATGAACTGTGATGCTCCAATCAGCTCAAATTACAATAATGTTTTTACTATCCACAGAACATTAAACATTCATTCTTTATGTCCCTTCTCTTGATTAAGGATGCACTGGGGGCTTGTAGCCTATCTTGGCTCTAATTGGTCAAAAATAAAAAATGGGAAAATCACTGGGTTGGTCACCAGGGGACCAGGACAGACAAACACTGTTACAAGCACAGTTAGACACCAACTGCTTGCCTGTTAGCAGTTTTTGGGATTGTTGAAGAAATCAGGAGCTCTAGTTGGGAAGCTCCTCACACAGGAAGGACCTGAAACAGAAACAACCATGTTCACCCACCAGGAGAATGAATCTCAGGGTCATTCTGCTGTGAGAACATACCATCCATCCATTATCTTCTACTTTATCCTATACTAAGTTCGCGGGGGGGTTCCCCATGACCCTCCAGGGGAGAATGTTTCAGGCGCTGGGCAGATAGACCCAGGACAGGGTGCCGATCTATCGCTGGACACACGCTCACTCACACAGACACAAACACGCTCTATATAGGGCAATTTGGAGAATTCCATTGACCTTGATTTTTGGGCTGTGGAAGGAAACTGGAGAACCCAGAGGAAACCCACATGGACACAGGGAGAACATGGAAACTTCTCCTAGATTGGGATTAAAATGCAAACGAGCTAACCACTACGCCACCGTGCCGCTCCAGAGAACATACCAATAACAATACCCATGTTATTCATTCATTCATTCATTATCTCCCGCTTTATCCTATATTAGGGTCGCGCTGGGGTTCCCCATGCCCATCCAGGGGAGAACGTCTCGGGCGCTGGGCAGATACACCCAGGACAGGACGCCAATCCATCGCTGGGCACACACTCACTCACACAGACACACTCTATATGGGGCAATTTTGAGAATTCAATTGACTTGATCCATGTTTTTGGACTGTGGGAGGAAACCGGAGAACCCGGAGGAAACTCACACGGACACGGGGAGAACATGGAAACTCCACCCAGATGTGGATTTGAACCAGGAATCCCTAGCGCTGAGAGGAGAACATGCTAACCACTAAGCCACCGTGCCGCTACCCATGTTATATACAATCTTCTTTCTGTTCCTCCAGCATGGTGAGTTCTTGGTTCTAGTTCCTGTAGGATCCTCTGTTTACAGCAGCAGTACAGTTCAGATTGTTGAACAGAAAAACTGGTAATTGATTAATTCAGAGATGAACCCTGAAGGTTGTGCTGTTCTGGTTCTACTCTTTAACAGTCGGGGTGTGCAGGCAGCAGTCATGTTCTGGAAGTTTGACCTGCACTCAGCCTCTCAGGTGGAGAAGCTGCTGGAGAGGGAGGATGTGACCCTGAAGGAGTTGCTGGAGGAGGATGATGTTCTACAGGAATGTAAAGCTCAGAACCAACGCCTCTTGCTGTTTCTCACCCAAGACCATAGCTTAATGGAGCTCATCAGCCTGATCATACATGAGCCCCCTACGGACAGAGAGGAGAAACTGCGCTACAAGTGAGCGCACCTTCATAAAGAACCCAGAGAAACCTCTCTTCTGTTATTTTGCCCATATATCGTCTTTGTCCCGATCTGTGAGATGCTAAAATGTGTACCTGGTTTATAAACATGGGAGGACTGTTAATGTGTTTTGTAGGGAAAAAAATTATAAAAAACATAATAAAAGAACATTTATTTTGTCATCACTAACAACATACCCCTCGTCTCCTATAGATATGCCAACATGGCGTGTGAGCTGTTAACTTGTGATGTGTCTGTCATTAATGACAAAGTGGGTGGAGATGAGGCTCTGATGAACACACTCTACAGCTTCCTGGAGCAGGAACCTCCACTAAATCCACTCCTCGCCTCCTTCTTCAGCAAAACCTTTGGAAACCTAATCAACTGCAAACCAGAGCAGGTAAATATCACAATATCAACAGAAACTGTGCCATGAAGAATCTACAGATGTTGACTACTGTTGATTAATAAAAGTTTAACGCAGGAGAAAGTCAAAACACACAGCATAGCACATAAAGCCATGTCTTTCAGTGTTGTACTCTTCATGCTGAGTTCAGATCTGTAAGAATGGCTTCACATTAAGACCTCAGGTCGTGTTGTTTATGTAGACTGTCAACTTCTTGAGAAGAAAGGATGGATTCGTAACGTCGGTTCTAAAGCACATGGGGACTTCAGCCATGATGGATCTCCTGCTAAGGCTCATCAGCTGTGTGGAACCCGTTCAGCTTCGACAGGAAGTTCTCACTGTAAGTGGACACTATTGAATGTGAGAGTGCAAGCTGAAAGCTGGTTTAAATGTGGAGGCTCTTATTCACTGTCTGTATTAGAACCTGGAGCTGTTCCGGTCAGTTAGATGAAGTTTGGTGACCCCTTTGATTAAACTAATTACAAACTCATTTTAGGAGACTCCTTGGTGACACAGAACATGAACAGTTTCAGTGCTCAACCATAAACCCAGGTCTGATTAAACACCAGCATGCGACTGCTCTGCAGACACACTCCCATTCAGTTGCTTCTGATTAATACAGTGATCTGATTGAGCATCCAACATTTCCTCTGTCTGTGGCAGATATGCTGACGGACTCTGTCTGGTAAACTAGACTAGTTTAATAATTTATAACATGTTAGATGATTAATACTGAGTGTTTTTGTTCTTTTGCTGTTTCAGTGGCTGAATGAGGAACAACTTGTTCAGAGGCTGACAGAACTGATCCATCCGCTCAGTGACTGTGAGGTCAGAAAACCACATGGTTTTACTGAGTTACATTATGTAGCAGCCATAGGCCAGTAAAACCGAACTGACTGTGTGTGTGTGTGTGTGTGTGTGTGTGTGTGTGTACTTGCTTGTGTCACACAGAAGCAGTCGAATGCATCTCAAACCCTGAGTGACATCATCCGAATGAGCCGTGATCAGGCCAGTCTAATACAGTACTCCCTAGAAACAGATCCTCTGCTTACTACAGTGGAGCTGTGAGTGAGAGAGTGAACGGGGCTGTGAGAGAGTGAGAGAGTGAGCGGGGCTGTGAGAGAGTGAGAGAGTGAGCGGGGCTGTGGGTGGGTGAGTGAGCGGGGCTGTGAGAGAGTGAGAGAGTGAGCGGGGCTGTGGGTGGGGGGTGTGAGTGAGTGAGCGGGGCTGTGAGAGAGTGAGAGAGTGAGCGGGGCTGTGAGTGAGTGAGAGAGTGAGCGGGGCTGTGAGTGAGTGAGCGGGGCTGTGGGTGGGGGGTGTGAGTGAGTGAGCGGGGCTGTGGGTGGGCGGGTGGGTGGGTGAGTGAGCGGGGCTGTGGGTGAGTGAGCGGGGCTGTGGGTGGGGGCTGTGAGTGAGTGAGCGGGGCTGTGGGTGGGTGGGTGAGTGAGTGAGCGGGGCTGTGGGTGAGTGAGCGGGGCTGTGGGTGAGTGAGCGGGGCTGTGGGTGGGGGCTGTGAGTGAGTGAGCGGGGCTGTGGGTGAGTGAGCGGGGCTGTGGGTGGGGGCTGTGAGTGAGTGAGCGGGGCTGTGGGTGGGTGGGTGAGTGAGTGAGCGGGGCTGTGGGTGAGTGAGCGGGGCTGTGGGTGGGTGGGTGAGTGAGTGAGCGGGGCTGTGGGTGAGTGAGCGGGGCTGTTGGTGGGTGAGTGAGTGAGTGAGCGGGGCTGTGGGTGGGTGAGCGGGGCTGTGGGTGGGTGGGTGAGTGAGTGAGCGGGGCTGTGAGTGAGTGAGCGGGGCTGTTGGTGGGTGAGTGAGCGGGGCTGTGGGTGGGTGAGTGAGCGGGGCTGTGGGTGGGTGAGTGAGTGAGTGAGTGGGGTATGAGTGAGTGAGGGTAAGAGTGAGAGAAACTGTTGTTCTATGCAGTGATGTCGTGTTAGTGCAGCACCAGGTATTTGTGAGTTTTGAATTCTGTTTAAATATAAAAACCAAAGCCTTATAAATAAATATATGATGATCCTGAATCTGAATCATCCTAATCTCACTCAGCACTCAGCCATGTGTACCATCAGGTTCTATCTTAAACCATTACTCTGTGTGTGTGTATAGTCAGCAGAGTGTTGAAGCTCTGTTAAACAACATGTTTAAAGGAGAGAAGAGTGATGTGTGTGTCGTTAATGGAACTCAAGTCTTATTAACGTTATTAGAGCCAAGAAAACCAGGGTGAGTTACACACACACACACACACACACACACACACACACATACTCATTATAAACATAATTCTAATACTCATTGTTGTTTTACAGAGTGGAGCTGATTGACCCCGACTCTCAGGAATCAGAGAATTCATCCACCATTACCAGCAGCATTCTGTTGGGCATTCAATCTTACCTACAGCACTACCACCACCTCCTAGTCCACCCTCCTCAGGTATCCTCAGCATGTTCTACTCCTCTAAACTGTTCCCCAGGTACTTCCAGCACCCCTAAATATAGTTCCAGTAGAGACAAACTCAACCAGATAAGAAGATTTTTTAAATGGGACATGATTTACTGAAACGGGACTGAAAAGAGTACCATGGGGTTACAGCAGGGTCTCTGATCCATACAGAGACATATTTCCCATGATCCCGTTCTCTCTGCTCTTATCTGTTCTAAGATATTGTGTTATCACATGTTAAATTGAGCCGTGAATAAATTAATTTCAGAAATTAATATGAATCATGTATCAGATAAGCTGGCTTAGTGGTTAGCACATTCGCCTCTCAGTGCTAGAGATTCCCGGTTCGAATCCCCATCTGGGTGGAGTTTCCATGTTCTCCCTGTGTCCGCGTGGGTTTCCTCCGGGTTCTCCGGTGTCCTCCCACAGTCCAAACACATGGATCAAGTCAACTGAGTTCTCCAAATTGCCCCATATAGAGTGTGTCTGTGTGAGTGTGTGCCCAGCAATAGATTGGCGTTCTGTCCTGGTTGTATCTGCCCAGCGCCCGAAACGTTCTCCCCTGGATGGGCATTGGGAACCCCCCCCGCGACCCTAATGGAGGATAAAGCGGGAGATAATGAATGAATGAATGAATGAATGAAAGTTTCAGATAATCGTCCCTGTGATCGAGGAACATTCACTAAATCATCTTGTTCAACTTCCTAAGATGTTTGGACCCAATTGTAACTGCTGTTCTTCTTGTTCCTATAGAAGTGCAGTATTCTGACCACTCTTGGCATTTTGAAGGAGCCGTTTGGAAATGCTCGACTCCATGCCTGCAGGCTGATGGTGGCGCTGCTGAACACTCGTGCTCCCAAAATACATTATGAACTCTGTCGACTGGATATGATCAACCTGTTGCTGGTAAACCTTCTCATGAGAATGTAGACATTGTTTTGAATCCTGATCCCTCATCTTTGGTTCTCACTTTCTGTAGGATCTCTTTTTTAAATTCACATGGAATAATTTCCTCCATGTTCAAGTGGAGCAGTGTGTTTTAGCCATCCTTCATCCAGCAGCACCTGAGGGGCAAACACAGGATAGTCCAGGACCAGACCCCGGACACACACAAGCTTCGGGTCAAGACGTGGCAGAGCCAGACCGCTCCGGCGTGTCCTCCCATCAGGACCTGCTGATACATGTGAGCTTCATGTTGATTTTTAAATGATCTGGTTCTGCATAAGTTTCCATCCTTATTGTCCTGTTAGTTCAACAAAATAATCATAAAAATCAGATCGTAAAGCAGGTTTAAAAATACCATTGCAGTACATGAGATTGCAGAAAGTCTCCCGAACCCTTCATCTGTTCAAGCTTGTGTTTACAGGTCGGCACTCCGATCTGATTAAAGCATTGTATCTGCAGCTCTTTCAGAAGTGCAGGCTGGTGCAGAGGATCCTGAACGCCTGGGAGGAGAACGAGAAAACTCAGTAAGGACTAGATCAATTTGCACGAGGGGGGCTTTACCTTTAAATGCTTCTCTGAATAGTTTACCCATTTGACTAAGCATTAGCATTGTCAGATCAGGCACCACCTCACCATCAGATATCATCTGAACTTATAATTGATTAATGATTGACAGCAGCGTGCAGGTCTCCTGGATCAGATCAGAGGAGGTGCACATCATTCCTGTTGCTGATCGTTTCTTTAAATTTATTAGGAATTTTTATTTTGTTCAGTTTTGCTCCACTCGCTAAAGATGGATTAAATGCTAAACTGTAGATCTGGATGAATGTCTTGAACTACTCTGATTATTTTCTATATTGTATCTCAGATCAATTAGTTTTGGTGAGTGCTGCATGATGTGTTTTAGGGCTGATGGGGGGATGAGGAGGGGGTATATGGGTCATCTGACCGGGATAGCTAATGCAGTGGTACAGAGTGTGGAGAATGGACCAGAGCGGGCTCTGATCACACGCCTCATTGATGGTACTCTCTAAAGAATCTCCCTCTGTGCCATTATATCCATTTAACTGTCCCATGTGTAATGACTGGGCATTTTGCAGAGTTACCGGAGGACTATGGTGACCGCTGGCAGAAATTTATGGATGAAGCACTAACAGAAATTAACAAAAGGAATGCAGTGGACTTGGTAAGTGACTGTGGTTCCAACCCTGTGATCATCAGTTCTGCTGTTTACAGAAACCGTTTATTCTCAGTGTATTTGTATTCAAGCTGAACCTTCACCTGCTCTTTAACTTGGAGAGCATAAAGCTGACTCTGCACTCGTGTCTGATATATGGGAGGTGGGTCAAAGTTTCTTGGAAGGAGTGAGGGCTGGAAGAATGAATCCAAATACTTTCGTCTTGATTTTGACCGAGTTCTCAGTTACTGATAGGTCTTCACTCTTGAATAGATTTCTAAGTAAGATATATAATCTAGTTATTTTAAGAAGTCTGATCAAGATAAATTTACTTACTATATTGGCAGATGGATTCATGTCATTTTTTTCTCGATTTGTGTTTGTTTTTCTTATGTTTTGCTGTGTTGTTAACGCTTCATGCATTTTGCAGGTTTTCTCAGATTATCAGATTCAGCAAATGACCGCAAACTTTGTAGATCAGTTTGGAATAAACGATGACGAGTTTGGAGAGCATGATGACGGCATCAGGTAGCTTCATTATTATATCCTTTGTTCATCAGCACAGACTGATCACAGACAACTATCAACACGTTGGTCATTAGTAACTGTAACGTTCTGCAGCTCCCTTAGTGAGGTGCAGGTCAGGTGACTGCTGATCATGTTAAATTCTTCATACGTTCAAAAACAATGTACAGAGTCTAAAGAAAAAGAGAGAAACAGAAAGAAAAGAGCTGTAGAGATAGTAACTGAAAAGTTTATGAATATTAACATCAACCTGCTGATAGTTCTGCTGCTGAATGACCATCAGACAGATCAGATCAGACAGAGTGGACCCATCAGCACTGAGTTTGTCTCTTTGTTTCTTTTAGTGCAGCGTTTAATCGCTTTGGAGGAGTCATTTGTAACATGGTGGATGAAGGAGTGAGTGTAAAAATGAATATAGTTCTCTAAAGTTCCTGCTTTGTATTGTCTCTCTTAACATCTCACTCCCTTTCACTCAGTGTCTCTCTCTCTCTTACTCACTCTCACTCACTCACTGCCTCTTTCATGACTCTTATGAATCTTGTTGAACTTATGGTGATGTTGTATACCAGCCGAGCGTTGGAACATTCCAGCCGTGTCTTCGGGAAAACATTCCCCAGTTTGATGATGATGAGGCTGATGAAGAAGAGGATATTTGGGAGGACAAAGAAATCAACTATGCAACTCGAGTAAAATCCAGAACCAGGTGATGTGTTCATTTTTAATTTTCTTTCCGTAATGGACCAGTTGAACGAAACATTTGCATCGTCTGTCTCATCACTTTCATACGATCCATGACTGAGATTTTTAAAACAAACAATTTTACAGCTATTTATGACTTTTATTTTGTAGTACTTAAATCTAAAGCCTGTCTGAGATTCATAGCTTGTATCTTATTTTCTAAATAAAAGTCATTTATTAAATTCCTTTATGTAATGGAGGGTTCATGCTCTGGCTTTGTCTCTGGCAGGTTTGGTGTGACACCCAGCTCGCTGAAGGGACAGGTGGAGGGTGGAGTCGGGTTTTCAGCGTTGCCTGACCTGGAACCTAAACCGATTCTGAACAAGAGACAGGAACCAGATAAGGACATCAGTCCCCCACCGAGTGAGAAACATGCACGATAGCACAATAATGATGTAGCACCGTTTTAACTGAAGTCGGTTCAGACGATGCTGTTCGTTTATTACCTTTTAATTGAATGAATCTAGACCCCAGCTTTCTTTACATCAGGTTATTCAGTAGATGCTTTTATCCAAGGTGAGTTACAGGTATACCTTCTTGATATCTGGGTTTAGTGTTGGCCCTAATACAGCCCTCTGGAGCAATGAGGGTTAAGGACTTGCTCAGGGACCCACACTGTACCTGGGATTTGAACCCACAACCCTGTCAGATTGACAGCTCAACACTCTGCTTAACCACTGTGCTACCACACCCACAAGAAACCTGAACATGTATTTGGAGGAGATCTGACCTAAAAAACAAAGAAAACAAAATGGGAAAACGAAAGCTAAATTGACACCATGATCACGGTTCCACGTGATTTCTAATCAAGCCAAAAAACTGGTTTTAAACTTATGCAGCCCCTGAACACCACATTAAAACTTTATTGGCATGTTGTTAACACTTTATTTCAATCATTTGTCTTTTATAAAGATGATTCACCACTTTCTCTCTGTCTGTCTGTCTTTTCCTGGCAGGTCCCGGTTGGGTGGCCAGTTTTGAGGATGATTTTAATTTTAAGGCAGATCTGGCGAGCGTGGCTCTGGATTCGGGTGCAGGTGTTTGGGGAGATGCAACCGTACAGATGAATGATGGTGAAGAGAAAAGTTGGGCTGCATTCACTGATTTTCAGCCGTTCTGTTGGTGAGTGGTTACAACCTCGATTAGAGCTCACCTCAAAGCTCGGTTTAGTACGACGTCAGGGTAGTGGATCAGAGTACAATACAGTTCAGTAAAGGGAATGATGGACTGCATTGCTATGTGGAGCTTCTTTCTTTAAAGCTGCGTTGGTCATTTTTAAACAGCACTGCGAGCACCTCCTCCTGAGGAACAGGACAGGGGTGGAGCCTGAACTTAAGTTAAAATTGTTAACAATCTAAAGAAGTGATGGATATAAAGCTCCAGTTCAATTGTACCTGGTGTGTTTTTTTTATTTTGTTTTTTTTTTTTAGCTCAGATTCTGGTGCCAGATGCAGTTCTCCAGTAGGCTTTAAGAATCCAGATGTGCAGAACCAAGATACAGACGGTGAGAGTTCCTCTTGTACAGTCAGTCTTGTCAGAGTTGAATCAGATCACGTCTGGAGCACTGAGTGGACCTGCGTTCTGTGAACGTTGCACTGATGGCGAGCGAGAAGGAAACTGATTTCCTACATTGATTTGAAAAGTGAATCTGCTCACTTCCCCTCACCTCATTCCACGATTAATAACAAAATGGAGTATGCGTGTGTTTCAGCGAAGAACCCGGCTGCTTGTGTGTGGAGTGTGTGTGGGGCAAGAAAAGCTCCTCTGGTGGCATCAGACAGCAGCTCCAGTGGTTCAGACAGTGAGGAGGAGGAGAGGAGTGATGTTCCCCAGAGTGATACTGCCACAATTGCTATAAAACTTACTGCTGATGACAAGAATGACAAAGTTCATTTAATGAGGTACAAACACACACTTGCCTCTGCCTCCACATCTACTATTGATCATGGAGCAGGGTGCTGACCTGATCTCATAGCTCGATTAGTTCATCAGTCCTGACGTACAGGGGTTTTAAAAACACACAGAATTGTTGTTTATAGGTTGACGAAGAAGGTAGTTTGAAGGCTAACAAGTGATTGTACAGTCTGAAAAATAAATAGTATTGTGCTCCAGATAACTGGTTCCAGTCTGTGAGCTCTGAACTCTGAGGTTGATGTTGTGACTGTGCTGTAGTCTGGTGCAGTTCTACTGTGGGAACACCTGGTGGTGCTTTTTACTTTAGTAATGCGAACACTCATCACATCCTGTTTCACTGGAACCTTTTCTATTTTAACTTACATTTTAAATCAGTTGATTGTTAATGAGATGAGGAATCTAAAAGTTTTATTTGTGAACCAGACATCAATCTTTATTCAAATGTAGTTAGAAATGGCAAACATACTCTTGAATTTAAAGTCTTGAATTTGTGTTGTTACACTTTAGTTCATCAAATCATGTCTGTACAAGGACTTTCCCAAACTGATGGCTCACCATTGATGGAAGGTTTAATCCTTAATCCTGAGTGTTTGTTCCAGCAGGTGCTGGTCCATCAGCTGGTCCGCAGGTCAAACTGATCTGTGTTTATTGTGTTTTTAGTTCTTCTGATGGTAACATTCCGACTGGTCCGACACAATCTTCAGCGATTCAGCAGAAAGCAGAATAAAAGTGGTGATGATGATGATGATGAACCCATGTGAGTGAAAATTAATTATATCCACATGTTCCCACCAGACCTGGTTCATGCTTCTCTCTCATTCAGGAAACACTGAATGTAATGATCAAATATAAAGCTTATTAAATTATCCCAATGTTTGTTTTCCTTAATCTCTATGACAACCACAGCTCCACCACTCCACAGCTCCACCCAACGAACAGCTAATGCTGCATTTTCATAGAGCTATGTTTTCTTTAATTCCACACCAGCCCTGTTTCCTTTAGTCCATGGTACAACAAAACCATTCTGAGCTCTGCACTGGTCTGTCTTGTTGATTCACAGATGTCGGTTGGAAACAGTTGTGATAAAAACGGTGTAATGAGTCTGTTATTCTGTCCATGTTCAATGTCCATGTTCAATGTCCATGTTCTGGAGCAGGGTTGATCACATGTGGGTCACTGCAGCTGGTTAACTTTGGCTGCAGCGAAATTGCTTGATTATTGAGACCTACTATCTGTTCCCCCTGATTACTGAGATTAAGAGCTCGCTAATGATAACAGGGGGAGTTGTTTATGCCCAGTCCTTAAAACACATGGACTGGGTGAAGTGTGTGTGTGTGTGTGTGTGTGTGTGTGTGTGTGTGTGTGTGTGTGTGTAAGAGAGAGGGGAAACCTGCACTGAACTGACTGTGAGAAACTTAGTTTGAGCTACTTTATGCAATTCTTGATTTATTTTGTAGCTTATGTTGGGAGGTGCTAGGAGATTCAGACTGTGTGTTTTACTCTACATTACACATTCATTTATTTATTCTTTATCAGTTTTGCATATTTGCACAGTGTTTTTGTTTTTTTACTTGATGCATGTTTCTGTCAGTATAAAGTAGTAGAACCTCTGTCCCTGGAGAATTTGGAAATGTGATCTCATGTCAGAACGAAAAGCCCCCTTCAGCCAAAATACAATCCAAACACTTGTCCATAAAACATGTCAGTATTTCGGTGTCTGTCATCGAACCTTCTGTAACGTAATCACAACCTGGGCACTACCTTTTCTCACTTTTATTTATTTTTGTTAATCTTTAATCTCCTGTAACCAGTAACGATGACATTTAATCGATTTAAATATCAGATTCTTTTTACAAATGAAACACAGATACAGATTTGAACATCACTGTTGTATTAATAAGAAAATGAACACCTGATTCTAATGAATGACAGTCTTTCATCTGACCAAACTCATATAAATTCACCAGTTTAATTCAGTCACAGAATTCAAAGGAATTTTCAACCTGAATTCCCACATTAAGTGAAAATATCAATGTAAAAATACTTTATTTTTCTTTTTACTATTAATTAATTCTGACTATGAGTGGGACCAGAAACCTGCAGCCTGTCCCTCCACCCAGATCCCAATAACAAATTACAACTGAATAAATATATGTGGAACAATAAATCCAATATTAAGTCTGATCTGTTCTGCAGATTGATCCTTTTGATATTCATTAACTTTAATTCTACAGAATAGAACATTTTATTTCTGTTCTTATATTTATATATAAAATATTATTTATATATAATATGTTTTTTCTGAATATATATTCAGAATAAAATCTGAATACAGAATAAAAAGGAACATGGTTGAGGTGTGTGTGTGTGTGTGTTTGAGCTTGTGTGTAAGTTTTTATAGGTTTTTGTTCTTTTGTAAAACACAGGGTTTCAGTTTTACTGTTGGTCTGTGTCCTTCCCTCCTGAACGAACAGGATGATAAATTCCTGCAGTAAACAGCACTGTTTCACTCGCTCTGTATTTATCCGTCTTCCAAACATGCACATGCTCTCACTTCTGACGTTATTGATGCTGATATGTTCCTCTTTATGCTGGGCTTCAGCTTCCATTCTGCATCACAGCTCAGTTACATGACATATAGAACAGACGCTACGTTCACATTCCTGTTTAAATGTTTCACAGATTATTGTAATTAATTAGTGATATCACATGATGGTGCTTTTTACTGTAGTCATGCAGACTTACACACCATCAGGTTTGGTCCAGTACTCCATGTTACTAAAGAAAGACCATAATAATAATAATAATGATGATGATTATCTCTTCATAATGTTTTGATGCATAATAAAATTTCCTGCTCTAGCATAAAACTTGATGTAAAATCAGTGGTTTGCCTGATTGATTGTAGTCAGGTCTCCATCAATTTAAAATGACATCAGTGCTGATGTAGTCACCTTTTTGTTTTTGTTTTTTGGTCATGAGTGTATGCACCGTACATCTGTACACCACCAATTAAAGATGAACTGTGTTTATGCAAACATGAATATGAAGCATATATACTAATGGGTCCAGTGTATAATTAGACACACATATTATATATACTGCCTGTAACATCAGTGTGCATTGTATGAGTTTGGATTGCAGGTCCCAATCATTTAATCAAAAGCATTTTGTAAACTGATGCTTTTTGTACAGATGCAGTACTGTAGCTGTTATTTTGAATTTAGTCTGTAATCTGATTTATCAAAACAATAAATAACTGTGTAATACTTCTGGCTTTCTTTTTTGTTGGGGGTTCAGTAAGCATTAAAGCTACAATAAGTGGTTTCTGGATGTGAATTAGGAAATTTGAGAGAAAGGTGACCTTACACAGTGCAATGATTGTTTATGTTTAAAGCAGTATGAGGGTATACTGTATGCAGGAAAATGAATCTAATAATCTGAACACCAAAACAGTACAAAATCAGTCAGAAAAGGAAAACACACTGCTCGCTCCTCTTAAAAAATGTTTTTGAAAAACACCAGCGCAACACACACACATGCACCACCACCAAGCACCATCACAACACACATTATGAACACGCCACCACCATGTCAGTGTCACTGCAGTACTGAGAAAAATCCACCACACTAAAGTGGACGATTTGAGAATATAGAGAAACAGATGAGCTACAGAATGTAACTGTAAAAGAGCTTTCAGTGAAGCTGAATCAATCAACAGTTAATGTAGAAGCTGCGAGATGAATCTTATGAACTGTATTAGTGTCCAATAGTGAAAATCAGTTGAACAATAAAGCAATTTGTGCATGTTAATTAATAAGAGTATTTTGGGCAATTAAATGTGATTGGATGTGATATTTGCCCCGTATGGGAAGAGTACATGCAGATGGAAGTGAAGAATAGTGCTCCTAGAGGAGAAGAATTACACTTCAATAGGGAGGGGCTTCTAAATAGGAAGAGCCATGTGTTGGGTTGGGGTGGGCTTCCGTGTGTGTGTGTGTGTGTGTGTGTGTGTGTGTGTGTGTGTGTGTGTGTGTAAATATTTTCTCTGCACTGGTGGAACCTGTCTGTCTGCTTTGTTGAAAAGGACACAGCCTGAGGTGTAGAGAGAGCGCAGCAGCACTGCAGTGTAGAGAGGACACAGCAGAGGAGCGCCACTTTTAAACTAGTTTGAAACTCCTGAACTCTACTCGATGAGGACTAAATCTTGATCTATTTATTGTGTGTGTGTGTGTGTGTGTGTGTAAAGCCCTCCTTCAACTGAATGTATTTAAACTTGCTACTGGATTTTTAGAAGAGGTGTTTAAGAGCACAGTGGTTGTCTCATGGATAAGGTCCTCTGGCTATGGGGGGATGTCAGAGTTTTACTGGCTCTGGGGACGAGGCCTCGCAAACTCTGACCACAGCTAACTACGGTGACATCAGCTTAAAACTGTGAGTATGAAATTCTCCTTCTCAACAGAGTGAAAAGACTTTTAGTCTGTAGTGATTACAGCTGGAGGAGTGGAGTGCCATCCCATTAAAAAATGGAACGTGTGGGAACGTGGCTTTTATTATATTTATATCTGTGTAGTGATGGGTAAGTAGCACGTAAAGAGTTTATATAAGTGTGTGTGATGCGTGTATTTCAGTCCTTTCTAGGAAGAATCGAAGCTCAGCTATATGTTAGCTCCACCTGTTTATGTGTAAACTCCCTGTATTTACACCCAGCCCTCATTAATGAAGCAGAGAGAAGTTTAGCTTCCATTAAACAACAAATCTGATTAAATAACATGTAACATCTACAGGATGAATTTGAATCATTTTACTTTGTAGATGTGCACTGTTAAAAGTAAAAAAAAGTAATATTTCTTGAACTGGAACCCAGTAAATTTAACCCCATGGTGCCTCTGGGTGCAACCACTGCACAAGCAGCAGCTCCACCAACTCCACCACATCTGACTGTGCTGTGACATCAGGAGTTCCTGCTGAGCTGGGCCTGTGTTATCACCCAAATTGTTTCCTCATGTTTGGCCGCTCCACCAACATGCGTTCTACCGCAGTCTTTGCTTGTACCCTTATTTTCCAGCAGTCTGAGCAAAATCGAAGAACACGCTTCAGAATGTCTGGAAATGTAGGATCTGCAGGAGTGGCTGCTAGGAAATGTCTTCAGACATACTGTACACGACCACGTAACTGCATGTTCCAGTCCTTTAAAGACGTAAACTGTGGCGATACTCCTCCTTACTCTGCACTGTTAAATCCAAAGCAAACAGAAGTATTCTAATCCAGACCTTACTTTCCACATTACTAATATAGTTTTAGACTCAGACCTCTGTACCTGGAATGCTGTCAGGTTTACACACGACCGATAACACAGCACACAAGGTTCACGTTAACTCAGCTCCGAGTCGGTAGATTGTGTGAATATTGAAATGTAAATCTCTCTGCTTTTAAAGATAAGTATTTACAGACCATACGAGCTTAAATGTCTTGGTTTTATTAAATGTATTGTGACTTTAAAATGCAGGAATTTAGTTTATCACTTGCATCAGATTTTAGTCGTGTATTGTGTAAACTGTATTACACGGGTTCATCATCCCTGAAACTGATGATGTAATGATGTTATTACAGTGTCAAGCTTCAGAGAGAATCAGAGGAGGTGCAGTTAATGGAGCTGATTAATAAAACTCAAAAATAAGATGACAAAGAGAAACAAAGCTATATTACAGGCCCCAGTCCTTTGCACCAACTTTATTCAAAAGAAAAGTTACTATATGACAAATTTGTGTATCAGTAATAACAAAGCCATTCAAAGTTTCCCTCTCTCTCTCTCTCTTACACACACAACACAGAGTTCTCTCATACAGAAACGGTCATTTCAAGGTTTTACTTGCTGATCTGGGCTGATGTTATCAGATCGAACCCTCTGAGTACAAACATGCTTTCATACAGGGCTCTCTGTCACTCTGCTGCTTTGCATTCAGTAAAATCCTCCTCATTTGCTTGAAGCAGCTCCTCCATCCTCTGAATAAACTTCGACCTCAAAGTTTATTACACACATTTTAAATGCTATTGAGAAAAGCCAAAAATGCACACTAGTTGGATGATGATGATTATTCAGCGATTCTAAAATAATCATAACCTGCCCAAAAAGAACATCAGCTGGGTTCCAGGTACCTGGAGACAGACGCAGGTAGAGTCTAAGAAAGGAAACGGCTCCCTCTGTCCGTTTACGCTAACTAATTTAAACTGCGACTTCAGAGGAAGCTCTATTCTTTGTGCTGAAAACATGATGCACTGTTTTGTTAACAATAAAGATACTTTTTGACTCTTTTCTGTTTCTGTGTTTTAGAAACAGAAATGACAGTTAAACAGTAAATCGATAACCAGTAACGATGACATTTAATCGATTTAAATATCAGATTCTTTTTACAAATGAAACACAGATACAGAGTTTAAATCTCTGTTGTTTTAATTTGAAGCTTAAGCTTCATACATAAAATCCTAATGATGCTTTGCAGGACATGTGTCTTCATAAACCTGAAACACATCATCTGTAACAAAGCAGTAGGTCAATCACAAGAAGCTGAAAGGCCTGTAGTAACAGAGTCAGAATTCCAATCAGTGGAAAGAAAAAATTGAGAAAAAATATCTACAAATTTTAGGAAAGTCTGATTTTCTATTTGCACCTCTGTATCTATTAACCTGGAGTTGATGTGTCTGTGTCTATAAATCAGGAAAAACAATAACATTCAAAGTGCTCCATCATTGGAGGAAAAACCCTACCTGCAGGAACGTTACCTGAGAGAACGCATCGCTGACATCGATCTGCTCACACTGTCGGCTCTGCCTCATGGACTGGACTATCAGGAGTGGATGGCATATAACAGTGAGTTCACACATGCACACACTCGGATACATACATAAAAATACATTTTATTATTGTTATATTATAATATAGATTATAATTTATTTATTTTCATGTGATAATTAATCCAGTTTTACATTTACTGCTCAATAAGAACAGATGAGAACCATGATAAAGTAGCGCAGTGAATTCTATAAGACTGAATTGAACATACAGCACTGTGAGTTCAGCTGTTAACACTGGTTTTATTACAGCTGTCTCCTTCTTTAAGAATGTCACCCTTCTGTCGAGTGCACTCTCAGAGTTCTGCACCGCAACGAGTTGTCCAACAGCCAGCGGTCCTGGAAACAGGTCAGTACAATGTCTGTAGTTTACATCTTTAAAATAAAAGATGCTGGATCCAGCTCACTTTAGAGCATTTTAATAACTAAGCTCATTACAAAGCCGTGGCATGTAGAAGATTCTTTGGGAAGCTCAAACTGTTCCTCTGTCTTCCCCTTTTTTAACATATGATAAATGTTATTCAAATGTTATTGTAGATTTATAATAACATGTTTACATTCGAGCTTAACCTTCAGGCCCAGAATAAAGGCCTTGGCATGTAGAAGAACCCACCTGATCTTGTATCAGTCAGCGCATTTTAACTCTTCGTTTCAAGTGGAATGCTTGAATCGTTTACACACTTTACATGCATACCTTTGTTTATTCAGGATATATGAATGGACAGATGAACACGGGAAGAAAATAAAATGTTCAGCTCCACTTTACTGCGACTATGCTATGTCCTACATCCAGGAACTACTAACAGATGAGAACGTCTTTCCCACTGGGACAGGTACTGACCAACTCTTCAGCCTACAGATCATTATACAACATTATAACAATTATTATAACCTATGAAAAACAACAAATAGCTCCACATTACTGAATACACAGTCACTTAGTTTTAGTGTAATTTTATATAAAGGATGTGATCTTCAGTCACCAAGTCTGATTGTTTTTCTAATTAAAAACCAAGTACCAGATTAGTAACAGGTACTAGTTAATAGTGAGTGAGTCTCCTGATTGATGGAAACTATAGGATTATTTATAGATTGATATCTATATTGATTTATAGTTTTAAGTGTAGAGATATTTTGATATTGTTCTACAGCAAAAGCAGCTGGAAACGTGACATGTTTCTACTTTATAGGTGTGAAGTTCCCCAATGGATTTATGTTTCTCATCCAGAAAGTATTTTTGCTGTTATTCCGAACCCTGGCTCATCTGTACAACGCTCACTATCGAGATGCTGTTGCCATGGACATACATCCACACCTAAACACAATTTTTACACATTTCATGACGTTCAGTCACATGTTCAGGCTGCTGGAACCGTCAGATACAGCATCGCTCGAGGACCTCGTCTCAGCTCTCACACAATACAACATAAAACCATAAACACACAATAAGGTTCTGTGAATTCCTGAATGAATGCTGGTCAGTGCATTGGCTCAGGTGCATTCTGAACATTTATCACACTCACGCACTCACCTGCTCAGTGCTGGGGTACGATGGAATGATGTAGAACAAACAGATTGCACTGTGAGTTACTGCATTAAGCACACAGGTGAGGAACCATGGGTGTGGTGGTGTGTACAGAGGGTTCAGATCAGGTTCCTTTCTTTACTTTGGGGCATGTGGTAAACATTTAAAACCCATTAGGAACACACACATACACACACACACACAGGCAGAACCAACCCCTTTCTTTCTTATAAAGGTATAAATGTACTGTAAATGTATTTGCACCAGGGTTCCGGTCGGACCGGTCTCAGTAAAGTGAAGTAAACAAACTAACACGCATGTAAAATCTAAACATCTGTAAACATGTGTAAACATCTGAACATCGTAAACTGTAAACTATGAAGGTTCTAAATTTCCCAAATCATTATGAATCCAGTTTCAGTAACAAAACTCGCATTTCAAGTTCAGTTGAAGAATATTACATTTAAATTTTGTAACATTTATTTGTTTACTTTGTAAACAAAGTTTGCAATTTTACCCACAAGATCTATCCTCCAAGAGAAAGGAGTTAATAATAAGGAACCTGATCTATTTTTTTTTTTAAATCAATACTTTTTCCTAAGGATATTTATCTAAATATATATTCAGCAGTTTTGGGTTTGTCCTTTTTTGCCAGGAATATAATTTGTAATAAGTTGTTTACCAAACATTAGCACAGGACTTATGCAGAACGGTCCCATCATGATGCGTGAAGCTGTAAATGACCTTGTTTATTTGAAACATGTTATAACGTTCAGTTTGTTTGTTGTGTATCGATTTTGAATAGATTCATTTTATATAACACTATAATAACCCATTTCACATTTTTGTGCCTAAACACATTTACTAAACAAAACACAGAGTTCAGCCTGTAGAATAAAGACTGCAATATACTCATATGTTCTCAAAGTTTCATGCATTTAGAACACAAAAATGAATATAAGAAAGATAAAAAATTCTAATGAAATCTGATTTGATTTATCTTGCTGCCTCCGCTTGTTCTGGTGATTAAAATGGTTTTGTACTAAGCAGCACTAGGGGCAGCAGAGAGCAGCACTAACCACCTTAGCTCCATCCCACTGCTGAGTTCTCAATGTGCTGCATCATGACCTTTTAAAGTTCTACACGTCATGCCGATTTTATTAATCAAAGTTCTAGTCTGCTCGTTGTTTCAGAAACAGTTTCACATCTAAGTCGACCCCCCATCACTTAAGACTTAGTTACTTTTTATTGTAAAGAATAAATGCACAGCTTTCAGAAGATACTCTTATTCAAGGGCAACTTACAGGAATCATGACGTCATACAACTTTAATAACTCTATGGGAGCGCGTGAAGAACACGCAAACCTTCTGTCCTGTTTCTCCTCCTGGTGGCAGTGATGAGGAGAACGGGGCTGTCTCACATGTTAGAATAACACTAAAACCAAACGGCTTCACAATAAAAAGTCTTGATTATCATCACCGTTAGAGATAAAGGAACAACAGTCCATTCAGTATCACGAGGTAAACTGTACCCCTAGGGTTATAATTACACCCCAAAGTAACTGTGTACTGTTTAAGGGTAAGCGGGTACATATATGTTCCCAAAACAGTAAATAAATTACCTTGGGGGGGGGGGGGGGGGGGACTCCGTAAGGCTGACATCAGGTGAACCGTTTTTAAGGATCACGTGATTTTCGCCTACTACTATGTAGTGGTGGGTTCCGCTGGGGCAAGTGAGAGAGCAGTGCCCGCGCGCAGACAGGGTCTGTTACATCAGATCTTAGAGGTGAGTGGATTATTATTATTATTATTATTATTATTATTATTATTATTATTAAAGACATACACTACAGTGTATTATACTAACAATAATAATATCGATCATAAGTATGATATATTTAAAATATAGAAAATATATAGAAAGAATAAAAGAGCATTATTTTTCTGTTTCAATGTGTAATCTATACTGTGTACTAAAATTATTAAATATTGACCGTATTTAATGTACTTCTTGTAAAATGACTACTTCTAGGGTTAGGGTTACTTGTTCTTCCTGTTGGTTCTAAATGATTACAATAATAATGTAATGTTCTGTTACAATAGATTTGTTATTTGTGATATAGAACAGGAGTTATTCAGGACCTCGAGGATAGTCCGCATCCACGAATGCCATGGCAACGATATATCTGTGTGTGTGTGTGTGTGTGTGTGTGTGTGTGTGTGTGTGTGTGTGTGTGAGTGTTAGATGCTGACGGTCATGCAGTAACAGAACACTGTTCATAATCATGAACACTAGTCTTTATGTTTTATGAATCAGATAATGTTAAGAGATGATGATGATTATCTCATGAATGAAAATGTCTCAGAGACAGAGACAGAAAGGAGAGCCCGGTCATGACTGATGCTGTGTCTCAATTATTCCTCATAAAGGAAATTTCTCTTTAGAAAGTTAATGTACACTGTAAGGTGTGCTTGTGCTTTGTGGGAACTCATCTTTAGACTTTTACCTTTCCATTGTGCCTCACCCTCCCTCCATCCTCCACAAGACTGGACAAACCAATCACAATGCTTCATGTTCTTTGGCATTCCTGTCTCCACCATGTGACATTCTACTGAATCAGATGATTTATTCTGCACTGGGGAGCTGTGCCTCTCGTGTAGTGAGGAGCAGATAGACTGGTTCCACATTTCACCATAACCCACTTTGATCTTCAAAGTTAGATAAGTCTTATCTAATCACACAGACTTGTATCTTTTAATGAGAGTAGTTCATTAGATTGATTTGTTTAAGTCCTCAAACAAGTACACAAAAAGAGACCTAATAAAAATGCAACTAACAAACAGATTTGCTCTAACATGGCTGGGAAAAGATCATCTTAGGGTTGAATTCAGGGACAGAATTTTTCAAATTCAGAAGCAATACAGGTGGTCGATTAAGTCTGAATGAACTGAATTCTTGGGCTTAACCAACTGTTATTACCAAACATGACATTTAGGAATGATTAAACTAACAGCACCCAGAAACGTTGAAATGATCCCGGTCTGATATCCCGGTGGTGGTGGGTGGGGTGTGAGGAGCTGACAGTGTTAGTGTGGAGCCCCCCACCCTGGTTATCTTAATGAGTTTCCTTGAAAGTCATCAGGACTTGTTCAGTCATGATCTTTTCTCACCAGCAGACGTGATTACAGATTATTATCTGGACTTTTTACTTCAGAATAGTATGATCTTTGATCAGCAATATCTGCAGTTCTGGTTAATAAGGCTGAGAGGAAATGGAAGTAGTTTGGATTTACATACTTTAAACATTTGTGTGGAACTGTGAGTGACTGGGAGAAAGTCCTCTGTGATGAAGAGCTGTATAAAACCAAAGCCTTTTGAGGCCGAACAATTCAGATGTGGAGCTTTGGGTAGCTTTATTGAAAATCCTGCCTTACACACATCTAATAACACAACAGAGTTAACAAGCTGTCACACTCAAAGGGCTTTAAGTTCAAGAAAGAAAAGTTAAAAGGAGGAACTGGAATTTCTTTTCTGTGTTTAAATGAGTCTGAGAGAATAACCGAAGGACAGTGATGATACAGCATGGAAACAAATAAAAACAAATGAGTCAATGAAATATAAAAACCTGACTTCAGTGGGTGGTGAGGTGAGAAGGCGCAGCAGCACATCCGATATCATGTGTTACTGTGAATAACTGTCCTGACTCTTTTTAAGCTCCAACATCATTCATTCAGATCTACAGATTAACTGTCATATTCACTGCCAAAACATCCAGCGGTGACCTCCCTGTTGCTGGGTTCCTTTAGTGCATGTGGCCACGAGAATCTTTAGAACCTCAGTATTGTGAACCTCAGAACATGGAACTCCATCCAGATTGGGACTAAGCCACTGAGCCACTGTGCTGCCCCCTGACTGATTGTAATAATTTTAATAACTAATTAATATTAATGCCGGCACGGTGGCTTAGTGGTTAGCACGTTCGCTTTTCAACTCTCAGCGCTAGGGATTCCCCATCTGGGTGGAGTTTCCATGTTCTCCCCATGTCCGCGTGGGTTTCCTCCGGGTTCTCCGGTTTCCTCCCACAGTCCAAAAACATGGATCAAGTCAATTGAGGTCTCCAAATTGCCCCATATAGAGTGTGTATGCATGCGTGTCTGTGTGAGTGAGTGTGTGCCCAGCGATAGATTGGCACCCTGTCCTGGGTGTATCTGCCCAGCGCCCGAAACGTTCTCCCCTGGATGGGCATGGGGAACCCCACCGCGACCCCAATAGAGGATAAAGTGGAAGATAATGAATGAATGAATTAATACTACTACTACTACTAATAATAATAATAATAATAATAATAATAAGAAGAAGAAGAAGAAGAAGAAGGAGAATATAATATACAGACATTTACTAAATAAATATAACTGTTCTCCTGTTTTATAGTTTGTTTGAGTTCTGGCTGTTTGAAGAGTTTTATTCTGTCTAGTTATCTGACCTCTGACTGTTTGTTCAGCCTTAATACACTGAGATATTCATTCACAGATTTCACCTCCTCAGTAACAGCCAATAGAACCCAGGGGTGTAGCCATGACGCACAAGAACCTGAAACATCAGAACTGCAGCAACATGAAACATGCATAATAAAGTCATTAAGCATCTTTACAAAATACATTATAGAATAAAATACTGATTAGAAAGATGGAAACAGATAGAAAGACAGACAGGCAGAATGTTATTCAAGCAACAGATTCAGTAAAAAATATAGTTCAGATTAAAACATTAGGGAGAAGTGAGGACATAATTTATTATATTAGTATTTATATAATAAAATCATAAAATTAAACCCAGTAACAAAAAATCTGTGAAAAAGAGAACAAACAAAAAGACTGTTCACCTGCAGGAAACTGCAAACCCTGAACTCACCTGGATTCACCTTTAAACCTGTCACTGCAGCAGTGCAGAGAGTTAAACTGGTTTAAAATAAAACCCCAGGTCTTTATAATTATTACAAAGATTTACAGCAACACACACATCATTACACACACACACACGTATACAGAGTTAAAGTGTCACTCTTATCTCTGACATGGGGGTCTGTCCCAAGTCTGTGTTGTGTTTATATAGAGGAGTGTAAATGTAAAACCTCTGGTGCTCACATCACGACTATCAGGATGAAGCTCATTCATTTGGTGAGCAACTCGCTCCACATCTTATTAATAGCTCATTGATGATTTCCTCATCTCATGAGGACATGTCTGATTACTGTATTGATTATTGTAGTGATTAATGTAGTGATTACTTCCTCAGGGTCCAGACCCCTCTTTAGCTTATCGTCCCGAGTTCCTGCTGAAGGAAGGGAAGGACGAATCCGACTTCAGAAACTTTGAGGTAAAGTGAAATGCAGTCTGATGAGCAGGTTTAAAAATGTATTTCTTGAACTCTTTGTTGTGTGTTTTCACAGAGCGGTGACCTTTATGAGCGTGTTTTTAACACTTACAGACTGATGCACACACACCAGACCCTGGACTTTGTTAAACAGAAGGTGAGTCCATGGTTCTGTTCTAATCATTTACAGTAACTGGTTATAACACAATAACCTCATCCTGAATATTAAACCTAAAATTATAGGATCGTTTTATTTCAGAATTATTTTAATAAGGGATCTGTACTCAGATCAGTTCAGATGAATAATATGGCTGTAAAAAACATCAGCTTTACATTCTGATAATCATGCTACTAAAGAACTGTGTATGGCTCTATTACGAACCTTTTAATAAATAACTGTTTCATCAGTGAACTGATTCATTCTTTCTTATTGTTGTTACACATTTTATTCAGTTTTTCTTATTAATATGGTTCACTAATTCAACTATACCACAAATACCATATGACTCATACTGATTCCACATGAAAATAGAACCTGGATTCAAAGCAGTAAAGATTGTCGTTGGTTGATGGTTGTGTGGAACCTAAACAGAGGAATCATTTTTGTGGACCTTTGGAATTTGTGAGGAAGCACTGACATTAAAGATGAAATTTAAGAACTACAGTTCTGACCTAACCTTAAAGTTTTATAGCGGCTTTGTTTCCGGCAGTTTGAGAAGCCTAGCTTTCATTTGATTTTGGTTCTTGAGTCTTTTTCGTTTCCTGAACTCAGCACGAAGAGTGGACGGGCTGCACTCATGCGCAGATGACTGTGATGAAGAGCATCGACTCTTTGGACCAGCTCGTTGATGAATCAGATCCTGACGTCGACTTTGCAAACTCATTTCATGCCTTTCAAACTGCTGAGGGTATCCGAAGAGAACATCCAGAAAAAGGTAAGAACCCAAACGAGTCCTTTAAATTTAAAGGTATTTAAAAGGAAAAACTCTCACGATCTAGTTTCCACAGATTGGTTCCAGCTGGTTGGGCTCATTCATGATATCGGAAAAATCATGGCTCTGTGGGGAGAACCACAGGTAACTTTAACCAACATACTAACCAGCTGAGAGTGTGATGTCATGCTAACGTGTGTCTGTGTGTCTAAGTGGGCTGTGGTGGGAGACACTTATCCCGTCGGATGCCGCTTCCAAAACTCCATTGTTTTCAGAGACTCCACGTTTGAGGAGAACCCAGACGACAAGAACAAGGAACTGAAGTTTGTTTTTTTTTCATTCTATTTCCTTCCATTTAAAACTAAAGGCTTCATCTCCTGAGCTGAGTTTGTTTTGTTTGGTTTCTATAGCACAGAATGTGGGATCTATGAACCCAATTGTGGTCTTGAAAGTGTTCTCATGTCATGGGGACATGATGGTATGAGGTTCACAAACGCACACACACACACACCTTTGGTCCTTTAGGCTACCAAATAAATAAAAAAAACTGTTTTTAAATATGCCAAATTCTTAAAAGTTTTATCAGTCATAATAATAATAATAATAATAATAATAATAATAATAATAATAATAATAATAATAATGTGTTCACAGAGTATCTGTACCAGGTGATGAAGTTTAATAAGTGCCCGATTCCTGAAGAGGTCAGAACGCATGTTCTTCTGCACCTCCCCAAATCTGTTTAATTAAGTAACTAATAACATTATTTTATTGATTAATTATTTCATATCCCTCATTTATCAAGTGAGCACAAAGTGTTCTCCCTCTCAGGGCCTGTACATGATCCGGTTCCACTCGTTCTACCCCTGGCACACACATGGTAACTACATGCATCTGTGCAATGAGAAAGACCTGAAGATGCTGCCATGGGTCAGAGAGTTCAAGTTAGTGCTTAAATTATTACCAACAGTTCTATAATCAGTACACGTCACACCTGCTGCAGTTCCAACCATCAGACTGATCCTGAAGATCTGTGCAGTAATACTCCATCTGTCTGTCTCTTACAGCAAGTTTGATCTCTATACTAAAAGCACTGAGCTGCCAGACATGGCACAGCTGAAGCCGTATTATCAGTCACTCATAGACAAGTACTGTCCTGGTGTTCTGCAGTGGTGAACCTGGAATCACATACATGAAGAACCAAAGGAACATCCCAGGATAAGGACTGCAGAATGCAGTTGATTCAGTTCTTTGTGGCTCTGTGAATGGTGCTCAGCTATCAGGATATTTCTAAAGAAATTCGGCAAATTATTTTAAAAGAATCAGACATTTTTGGAGGAACTTGTGCATTTGAATGTATCATGATAAAAATAATGCTGATATTTCTATTTCATATCTAATCAAACTGTTCAAAGTGTTAAAAACATGTTACCTCTAAACAAATTCACATTTTAACTGAAATATACATTACCTAATAAAAAATCGATAGGTTTGCCATGAGGTGTATTTATTTATTTACCAATAATAATAATAGATTTTTGTATTAAACCTATTTTAGAAGTTTCAGTTTTATTGACAAACAGAAAAAAAAAATTATAACGTGAAATTTGGGTGGCACGGTGGCTTAGTGGTGGCTCTCAGCGCTAGGGATTCCTGGTTCGAATCTCCATCTGGGTGGAGTTTTAATTTTCTCCCCATGTCCGCATGGGTTTCCTCCGGGTTCTCCGCTTTCCTCCCACAGTCCAAAAACATGGATCAAGTCAATTGAGTTCTCCAAATTGCCCCATATAGAGTGTGTCTGTGTCAGTGAGTGTGTGCCCAGCGATGGATTAACGCCCTGTCCTGGGTGTTCTCCCCTGGATGGGCATGGGAACCCCCCCCCCCCCCCGCGACCCTAATTGAGGATAAAAGCGGAAGATAATGGATGAATGAATGAATAAGGTGAAATTCTATTGGAAATAATCAGACAACCTGGACTTTACTCTCGTGTTCCACAGTTACTTTAATAGACCACGATCGGCCAGCAATAACAGACTTTATCAGCAGATGTCTCTGCACCTTTTATGTCCCGTGGTGTTCTCATCTGATGGCGATAAGGTGGAGTCTATTTATCTCCGATATTATTGTGAATGAAACACCGAACATTGAAGCTATTGTAGTTATTGTACTTATGTTCGAAAGGTATTCATATTTCTCCAGATTCCAATTTCAGATTTTTCATTTGTCGGCGTTTTGAGAACATCAAAAGCACATTGAAAAACTGGTATTCATAAAAAACAATTTAATGTAATTAATAAATGTTTTATGAGGACATTCGTTGGTAGTTAAAGTAGAACTGAAGTGTCTGATCGCTTTTCCTAAATTGGACTCGTGGTACTTTAAAGGATTCTCCGTCACGTGGTTTGTGACGTCAGACAGAAGCGCTCGTTCGCTGTGTGTCAGTTCGGAGCTTTGAAGTCGTGTTTGTTTGCTGTGGCGCGTGAGCGGCGTCTTTAAAGTTTCATCGTTTCATCGATCAGCGTCGTTTGGAGCGACACGTTCTGTGTTCCGAAAAAGTCCCGCGTCACCACAACTGCGCGTGACCATCACACCTGCGCGTCGTCATCACACCTGCGCGTCGTCATCACACCTGCGCGTCGTCATCACACCTGCGCGCGCGCGCTTCAGGGTCTCATTTGTGATAACCGGGCCACGTGACGTCAGCGTTGGGGGGGGGTGCGCGCGGATCCGGCGGTGCCACGTCTCTCTCTCTCACACGCGTGGCACGCTGGCGTGTCCGTGGGTGGAGTGTTTAATGTCGGTGTGACTGAAGGCGGAGGTGGAGGATGTCTCGGAGCGCGCGGAGGGTTCGTGCGGCGCAGGGAAACGGCGCGAGCGGCCTCACCATACCCGCGTGCGCGCACACGAGGGCGTCCCGGGCACGCGCACTCCGCCGGTGGCTGCTGATGGCGCTGCTGATCGCCGTGGTCTTCATCGTGGGCGCGTTCATGTGTGGACAGCCGAGTGTCGGGGACGCGCCCAACCTCCCGTCACACCCGACTGGTGACAAGGTGCGTCTGTACCATATGAACCGTTTCTCTAATAATCACTAAACATACTGAACTTTTAGCTTTGACTTCAACCAAAAACACAGCTGTGATGTTCTGCAGCTGAACACTTTATAATCACCGCCTTGATTTAATAAAATACAGAAAAGTTCAACTGCAGAGTAATAATGTACTGTTTCATTCAAAAGCTAAAGGTAAATAAAGTAATTAGTTATAAATTAGGTGATCCATCAGTGTGTTCTTGGATCTGTCTAACTGACCCTTGTTTAATCTGACCCCTTGTTTAATCTGACCCTTGTTTTCTCAGTTTTCTCACAAGCCCAGAAAGTTATCTCAAGCTCAGGTGCAGCAGTTTGCCGCTCAGGTAGATGGTTCTCGGCTGTGGGACGCTCACCTGAGGCCCATGCTAATCGAAAGAGTCCCGGGTACAACAGGTAGCAAAGCTGTGCGACAGGTGAGACACGATCAGTCATCACCGTGAACACACTCACAGGCTCAGTTCTCCTTATAGAGTTAGACTACACATGTTCAAGCTGTTGTTACAAGTGTGTGTGTGTGTGTGTGTGTGTGTGTGTGTGTGCGCAGCATCTGGTGTCTCAGCTGCGCTCTCTCACTGCGAGCTGGACAGTGGAGCAAGACTCCTTTCAGTCATTAACTCCCAAAGGTCCGGTTCACTTCAGTAACATTGTGGCAGTGTTGGACCCTTCAGCCCCTCGGAGACTCCTCCTTGCCTGTCATCATGACTCCAAATTATTTCCTCGAGACCCCAAAAAACCTCAGCAGGTGTTTGTAGGGGCGAGTGACTCTGCGGTGCCCTGTGCCATGCTGCTGGAGTTGGCATATGCTCTGGATGCTGAGCTCAGGACTCTGAAGCAGCAGGTTCTGCATCATTCATTCATCTGTTCACTTATTCACCATCATCTGTTCACTTATTCACACTTTCAGACATTAGTCACTCTGATTATTCATTCTCACTCACCTTTTTCCCTCGGCTCTCTCACTATTCTCACTTCCTGTATAAGACGTTTACTTGTTACACAGTCACGCCTTACCTCTCATTGGTTCAGATAAAGATGAACTTTATATTTACAAGGCAGGAGAAAGTGAAGAGAAAATATGAAAATGTATGAAGATAGTGTGCCTTCTGTACCCTGTAGGCATGTCTATAGTAGGTGTGGTCATTGTACCCATCTGTCCAATGAAGTCTCTCTGGATTTTTTTGATGCTCAGTGAACAGTGAGTGGCTTCAGGACCTAATGGCTGTGTTTTTTTATGTTTAAAGCAGTAAAAACCTGACTGAGGTGTGACTTCAAATGATTTCTGGTGATAGGGCTGTGACTGGTGTTGTTAAGTTATGGAGGTGTGGCCTTTTCACATCTCTTACAGGGATTTGTTATGTGGATTTGTTCATAAGAAACAGGTTGACGTTCAGTGTTTCTTCAGAAATCTGCGCTGACGCTGCAGCTTGTGTTCTTCGACGGAGAGGAGGCGTTTGAGGAGTGGACTGATTCAGACTCGCTGTACGGTTCCCGTCATCTCGCTAAGCTTATGGCCCAGACGCCCCACCCACCTGGTTCTACACACAGCACCTTGCTACAGGCAGTGGTGAGTCCAGCATCATGTCACTTTAAATGCATAAACACATAGGAGCTTCTTAAAGAACAATGACACTCGGTGACCTGATCCACTCTGCTTGGTACAGGACTTGTTTGTGCTGCTCGATTTGCTCGGAGGACCAGAGCCGCTGATCTTGAACCATTTCGATGACACAGCTCGCTGGTTTGACCGACTTATTTCTGCAGGTCAGCCTTTTTTTTATCATTTTACTGTGAGATCAGAAACATTTAGGATATTACTGCATTTTAAATTCGAGTCAAAATTATTTGAATTGCCCCAGGGGTAAAACTGAACACTATTTACACTTGGTGAACTATTTACACTTGGTTCTGATCCTAGTTTAAACTGATGTGCTTTTTATTTCTTGTTACAATAGAAGTGTTTAGAGGTCCTTTGTTTAATGTAAGTACTGCAGTCTCATCTGATGTTTGTTCTGTATGTTAGATAATCAGTATGTGATCTTTGTTTGTTCTCAGAGATGAGACTCCACCGGCTGGGTTTACTCTCATCTCATCCATCTGAACACGCTTACTTTAGGAAAGATTTTTACCTGGGGCCGGTGCAGGATGACCATGTCCCCTTCTTACAGCAGGGTAAGTGACAACACACACATGGTCTCTGGCCTCAATGGAGCTAACGTCATACCATACTACTCTTGAATATTAATACGGTCAACTGTCGGCTACATCTGAGAGTATAACAGCTTCTGGATTTAGTGCAGTCAGGCAGACAGTTCAGTTCATGTTTCTAACTTGGTCTTAAAGGACTTTCCAATGAGGTGCATCCATTCTAAAACTGTTCCCCAAATTTAGAACATTAATAATAAATATGGATAATAACATATTTAAATATTCAGATTAAATAATAAAAGCTTCTTAAGATTTTTTTTGCCTTCCTCAGGTGTCCCGGTGCTACACATCATTCCAACCCCATTCCCGCCATTCTGGCACAAGATGCAGGATACTGAAGAGAACATGCATAGACCAACAGTAGAGAACCTCACCAAGATCCTGACCCTCTTCTTGGCTGAGTACCTGCACCTCTCATCACCAAAGGGTTAGAAGGTGTCGATGATAATGATGCACCTGTGCTCCTAACATTTCAACTTTGTGCAACACTGGACTTTAAACTGCTGTGAGTAGTGGGGAATGTCATCTCATTATGCTTCTGCCTCTGAGCATCCTTCTGCTTTAGGAAGATGCAGCTTTAAAGATGCAGCTCATTAATAATAAGACTTTTAATCTGGTTCACAAAGAGCAGATGTTCTGGTTCTGAGTTCAGACTGAAGAGGAACCACCATGTATATTATATGTTGGGATGGACAGATAAGTCATAGTCTCACTGTCCTGATCTAAAGAACTGGAGCTTAAACCTGAATCTGCTCTAACAGGAGAATATATTCAGGTTTCACTTAATCTAAAGATCCAATCTGAATGTCAAACGTGAGCTGCACCAGAGAGACAGTATACACACACACACACACACACACACATTTCCACTGGAACCCTGTTGGTCTCCTAAAAGAGATAACCAACCAAGAGACAAACACCTTGAGTTAAAAGAAAGTGCAGATTCAAAGCAGATGTTCCTGATTTGATTTGTGAAGAATGTGTGGTGCTAGTACTGTTCCACATCACCAAGCCTTATGCTAGACATTACTGATTAATCATGTTTTTGACTTTTTAACTGTATACCGACAGTGTCACCACTGACGAGTAAAACGAGAGAAATATAAAGAACCCCATACCTTCAGGGTAGATGTGGGTCCTCAGTCAGAACATGTGCTCATGTCTCTGTTGCATTTATTTTGTCCAGGTGACATCTTTGTTTTTTTAAATTGGTGGTTTGGCCTCTGTTCAAACCATCACCTCTGTACTGAGACATGAATGTTCTCACCTCACGCTCTGTTTTGTTGTTTCATATTTCGAATGGGTTTATTTTGTCTGCTGAAGAATTAAAAGTATAATTGTTTTATTAAACCATTAGAAGTGCATGTAATATTTCCTGACGGTTTCGGAATGTACAGTTACAGCAGCTGGGTTTTAACTACACAATGGATTAACCCTCTCAGGTACACACACATTGCAGCACTTAGTGGGTACAAAAATCCACATGTGTTTCATTACTGGTTTAAACTGGAAATCTCTGTTGTTGGGTGATAACATGGTTCCTAATCAGACTTCAACACAACATCAGTCCAGTCTACATATCTGGGTTCTAACAACGGGCTGTGTGTCACTTTAACTCTATCTGCAGAATAAAAACATTACAGCATCACCAACTCAAAGTAGGTGTTTGAGACGAAACAAATAAACCTAAAGAGCTATGATTTGTGACCTCTGTGGCTTCACCCTAAGCAGCCATGTGGACTTTCTGCTGTTCTGCGGCTCAGTGAATCTCTGTTCATATTGGTTGGAAGTGTTATTTAGTGCCGTGGTGAAGTTCCTCCACTCTTTGCAACTCAGCAGGGAAAGTAGTTCACAGGTCCCAGGTGCCTGAGAGGTGGTGGCTGGGTGGAGGACAGCTGAGAGCAGGGTAAGAGAGCACTCGGACTGGGAGGAGGAGACAAATCGTCATCGGATCTATGAAACGATGCGCTGGACGTCCCGCCGGTGAGCAGCAACTGCTCGGCTGTTCCATCTTCCATTTGCCTTTAAGAGAGAAAGAACAAAGAGAAGCTGAGGATCAAGGGTCTGATGTTTTTACAAAAGGAAAGAAGGAATCCTTACAGGAGCACATTTACAAGCATCATGGCTTTAACTTGAGCATAAGAAATAAAAACTGCTGTGCAGTCAGTGTCATGGGAGCAGTGTTTGTTAAATTCTGTTTTAGTGTTTTTCCACAGCATTTACACCAAAATGAAGAGAATTAATTCTGAAGGAAAAATTAAACATCAAATCTTGAGGATTGTTCTTGTTCTTGATGAGATAAGAAGCTCCTTAGTGTCTGTTCTCTGTTCCTATAGGTTATTAAATCAAAGGTTACAACTTCATGACGTAAAGCTCCAGACTCATTAATATTTAGATGGACGTGCATCGCTGCACTTCCAGTGGAACATTTATATTTGGAGTTTAACACAGAATTCTCCAGAACACAGGTTTGTTTTAAATACCAGAATTTGATCCATTATTACAGATTAAAACCTTTGTCCTGCTGTGCTGCAGTGTGTTGTGAGTTGTTAGTAGTGATGATGGTTAACAACATGCAGCTTACATGCTGGTAATAACAGCAGATCCAGAACAAAGAAGAAGTCAGGAGTCACGAATGATAGTGCAAACAGATGGACAGAAGTGAAGTGAAAAAGGAGGTACATGTGAGGTTAGTTTGGTCAGTGTTTGGGAGTGTTTTATACTCGGAGTACTCACTCTTTTCGGCCCTGTGCAGCTCTGTCTCTCTGCCGGCGGTTCTTAAACCAGTTGCTGACCTGAGTGGGTGTGAGACCCGTCGCTGCTGCTAAATCCCGTTTCTCCCGGGGTGAGGGGTATGGCTTCCTGAGGTACCACTCTCTCAGCAAACTGCGGGACTTTTCCTGTAAATACACACAAAAAGTGAACACGTCACCTAATGAACGAGGTCAGACAAAGGAATTGGACTTCTGCATTTTCATCTTACTTTGTCTCAGGACACATTTTCTTTGTAAGTGGTGGTGTGTGTGTGTGTGTGTGTGTGTGTGTGTGTGTGTGTGTGTGTGTGTGTGTAAAGTAAACAAGTTGGACAAGTTGCAGGGCAGACATATCTTTAAGCAAAACATACTCAATTAATAGCATGTTTTTGGACTGCAAGAGAAAACTTATATGTAGAGTATGTTTTCTCGTGTTTTCTCTTGCAGTATAAAAACATGCTGTGTCCAGAAAGGACATCGTATGCCCCGCCCACTGTGAGTGGGAAGCACGTGCCATTCCCCCTGCTTTTGTGTATATAAATTTTAAGAGCAGCAAATGTAATTAAATCATTAACACAGAACAGTGCAGGCCCCTCGGTCCTGACAGAGGAAGCCCAATGGCCAAAAATAAAACATCCATCCATTATCTTCCGCTTTATCCTCTATTAGGGTTGGGGGGAGGGGGGGGGTTCCCCATGCCCATCCAGGGAAGAACGTTTCGGGCGCTGGGCAGATACACCCAGCACGGGGTGCAAATCTATCGCTGGGCACAAACTCACACAGACACACTCTATATGGGGCAATTTGGAGAATTCAATTGACTTGATCCATGTTTTTGGACTGTGGGAGGAACCCGGAGGAAACCCACGCGGACACGGGGAGAACATGGAACCTCCACCCAGATTGGGATTCGAACCGGGAATCCCTAGCGCTGAGAGGAGAACATGCTAAACACTAAGCCACCGTGCCCCCCCAAAAGTGAATCAGAGCCATTTAGTAAACACCAGAGGTCATCAGTACAAAGTCAGGAGCTCTGTGATTGAACTCCACAAACCTTAAAGCAGTAGCTGGTCTCCTCTCCGTCCCAGATGGTCCGCGGTAAAGGAAACTTCCGGCGCACTCTGTATTTGCCCACGGCCCCCAGGGGGCGCCCTCGCTGCAGCTCTGCCTCCAGGTACCGCGCCCGGAGCCACAGCTGCTGCAGGAGCGCGTGGCTGCGCGCGGAGAACACGTTCCCCTCGATCAGTTCGTACATGTCGCCGAAGCGGCCCTGATGGAACGCCACGGCCGCACGCGCCTTCAGCACGCTCTCCATGTTCTGTGCGCTCAGGAACGTGGAGATGGAGGGCAGGGAACGGAGGAAGGACGACAGGCGGTCGATACACCCGCTCTGCAGCAGAACCTCACACACACAGGCGACCTGGTCCTGAGAGAAGCCCATGGCCATGATGGAGACCTGAGGCTTAAACACGATTCAAATGTTTCTGTAATTCATCTGACTTTCTATATGTTTCTGTCCAAAACTAATGCACAACAGAACTTGGACTTTTTTTTTCTCCATAATTTGTGTTTACGTTTACAGTTTACATTTTAATTGGTCTTTTCATTTTAGTATGAGATTATTATTTTGGTATTAGATTCTATTGAATTAATAACTGACATACACAATTCCACTGCATTCTGCCCCGAGAACTTCACAAAGAAAAACCTGAGGACAATAAACCTTCCAAAGAAAGTGAAATTAAACATGTCTGATCCCCAAAATCCAACTGCATGCAGAATTCATCTGAACAGTAATCAAAATAAAGTTACCTGATTAGGATTCAAAGATTAATCACAGACCAGTCAATCCTTATGTTTAAGTCTGAGAAAGAGAGAGAGAGAGAGAGAGAGAGAGAGAGAGAGAGCGCGTGTCTGACTTCTGCCTGTACACTTCTGATCTGATCCGCCCCCCTGCTCAAGTACAGAACAGGTAACTGGAGCTCATGTGGGTTAAGAAAACAGTGACAAGCACTGACACACACATGCACGCACCCACCCACACACACACACACACACACACACACACATATACATACATATATACATATATATATATATATATATATATATATATATATATATATATATATGTGTGTGTGTGTGTGTGTGCACAAACCCAAAGCTGTTAATCTGGTTGAGAGATCATTAATAAAATAACAAGGGGAGGATCAAAAACAAACACATTGATATTTGAATGCTTTCTTATTTCCAAATCAAATGAGCACGTGGTCGTTTAGCACATTTGGTTAGACATGTATGTAATGTACAAAAATGAAAGTCATTTGCTTTTAAAAGTGCACCAGAGAAAATCAGACTGTGTTCAGAAGTCAGATCATTCAGAGGAATAATGAACCCGATGTTCACTGAAGACTAAGACAGAACACTAACACTAACAATGCACTTCATTAAACATATAGTTTAACAGGCACGGTGGCTTAGTGTTTAGCACGTTCGCCTCTCAGCACTAGGGATTCCCGGTTCGAATCCCCATCTGGGTGGAGCTTCCATGTTCTCCCCGTGTCCGCGTGGGTCTCCTCCGGGTTCCTCCCACAGTCCAAAAACATGGATCAAGTCAATTGAGTTCTCCAAATTGCCCCATATAGAGTGTGTCTGTGTGAGTGAGTGTGTGCCCAGCGATATATTGGCGTCCTGTCCTGGGTGTATCTGCCCAGCGCCCGAGACGTTCTCCCCTGGATGGGCATGGGGAACCCCACCGCGACCCTAATAGAGGATAAAGCGGGAGATAATGAATGAATGAATGAATATAGTTTAACAGCAGCTACAGAGGTAGTTACCCCACCCCACTAACCTCCCTTAGTGACCCATTAACAACCTGCAGGTAAAAATCAGGGGTCAAATCAAATCAGTACAAGCAGTCAACTGCTGATGAAATGATCTTGAAATAACATTAAAAAGTTCTTCAGTTTGAATCGAATGAAGAATCTCTTTATATTCAGTTTTAAATTGAAGACCTTTTTTGTTGCTTATATAAACCTTTAACGTTGTTTTATTATTTTGAAATAATTAGACGATTTTCCATCTTTGTTGAAGGGCTGTATACTGAAGCAAACTGATGGTGTGACCTTGTGTAGTTCTGGTTGGTTTGGATTCAGTGGTAAGTTCCTTTGTTTAAAAGCTTCTGCTGAATGAATTTATGTAAATGTAAATGTAAATGTTGATACATCGAACCACAGACAGAGCACAGACAGACTGTACTGTAAAATATGTTTTAATACAATACAAACAAAACTAAATATAAAAAAATAGATAACTAAAACAGGTACAAAACATGTCTATTTAAAGAGACGTGCTTCTTTATGATGATGAATACAAACATCCCTTTATTAGATTAAGAGTACATTAAATCTTTGGTTTGATCAGCTGCATATCTCTTATGTATGTGATTTTATATTTTAGTACAAGTTTGTAACAGCGACATGCACATATTCAACACATTCACATAGATTCCCTTTGATATACATAAACACACACACACACGCACACACACACACACAAATCAGGTGCATACATGAGACGGGATACATGAAGTAATACAAATCCTCAGTGAATAAATGCTACATGTCCTAATACATAAAATTTCAAATGTCATGTGCTAAAGTCTTTAAATTCACAGAGGCACCGTAAATAAGGCACTTTGAACATGAACCGAGGAGAGAACAGATCTGAGATCTGCAATGCTGTCAGAAATGCTTTAGTGGAGCGATGGAGAGGAAGCAAACGAGGATCACTCTGGAAGTACAAAACCATTCACATATCTATTCAACTATTTATGACCTCAATGTGCAAAACAAACCCAAAATCCTGCAGTGAAACGCATCCTACATGGAGATGACTCAGAAAGCCGTCTGTTATACATTATCAAAATACATATCAAAACATTTCATAAATGCACATTTGGGGCTCTCGGTATTCTCAGGGTTCTTTAGTCACCTGATCAAACTCCATCCTTAGTTATTGTGCCTCATTAGTTGATAACAGATTTTATAGACCACACCTCTAACGAATCTTGAACGATCCATTTGTACCAGAAGTGGTTTCTGAAGTAGTTTAACTCTGTGATGATCTGAAGGACACACTGAGCAGTACAGTTCTTCCTGTAATAACATATTTGACTTTAACTCAAAATTTGCTCTTTAAAGTTTCATTAAGCCCTCTACAAGTGTGATGTACTATTTCAGGCAGACAGATGGTTTCTCTTTAGATTTGAACTAATGACAGTATGATGGTGTGAATGATCAGCCTTCTCCTCTGATGCTTTATGAAAGTGTGTGTGTGTGTTCTGGAGTAGGATCAGCTGCTTGGACGGAAAGTCGAGGGTTTGTAGTGTGAACCTCCGTCATGGTCTGAACCTTTTAATTTATAAAGTGACATTTCATTTTGCATATATTAACATTACAGGTCTCTGAAGGTCGTAACCCAACATACAGAACCATCCTGACTTAGAGAACTGGAGTGTTCCACAAATGTAAAATACATAAAAATTCATCAAGATCTGATCAAAACAAACAGTTCTGGGATCAGATTTAGGTTTAAAACTGGATGTCCTATGCTCTGTTTGTTTTTAAACTGGGTTCCGGCACCTCTGGATTGGTTAAGCATTTGGCTCTATAAGAACGTTGTCTGAGCTTTTAGGACAGATGTGTTTAAATCAGACTGGGCTTCATCTCTACATTCTGTGATATTTAAAGAACACAGAAAGGTCAGTAAGACCCATTCTGATCCTTCGCCCATCTGATTTTTCACATGAGTACCACAAACATTCTCCTCTGCGTCATACAGCAACCAAATTTTAAAGAGGAAAAAAAGGAGCCCAGAAGGTGGTGCTGTCCGCGTGCACCATCTGCTTTGCTTCTGAACTTCAGGACTGTGATCTTATAAAACTGGTTAATAAATAACATTTAAAGACATCATTACATTAAATTCTATATCAAAAAAATAAAAGCATCCCATCAGCCTCAAAACCGTATTCATTATTTTGGGATTGGGACATTCCTCATAAACGTTATCTAAAGGTTTAGATGTTGGCTTTATAACTAAAGTTGAATGAAACTAGTCGTATCCGTATCCTCTGATAGCTGAGCCTGAATGATTGGAATTTACCTGGATGTAGTGGACAGTCAGTTCTAAAGCAGCACCGAAGGACCTCCTGTGTCCAAAAATTTAAAAACGTTGGGTTCATTTTGGTGGTGAGAGTGTCAGTCAGAGACACCCCAGACTTGGAACAGTTCCACCAGCCAGCAAAACCTCACATAGACCAGAGAACAGAGGAGTGCAATGTCACATTCTCCTACCTAATGTGACAAAATGTTCCATTTCATCTTTTAATTAAAGAACTTAATCAAGCACCGGAAGTAAAAGAACTGGGCTGTTGGTTAGTGGGCCCGGGTTAGGCCCGATGTGATGAGTCCTGTCGCTGAGATCACTTTGTGAGTTAAAGTTTGAGATTGTCCATACGTCTCTGTAAGGAAGCCCACTAGAACAATGGTTACAGACCCAAATCATCGTCCACGGGGACAGACTGCAGCTGGGTAAGAATTTTGGAATCTCCATCCATCTCCACGTCATCTAGATGAGATTCCTGATCTATGTCAACACTCTGAGGAGGTGTGCCTAACAAAAGAGACTCCCCACCTGGTAAGCTCAATAAGGTTGGGTCCTCATTCAGGTCCACTTTTCCACGTACATCAAAGAGTGTAAGGCCAGCTGAAGATGCCAGTGATAATGGGCTCCAAGCTGGTTGAAGATGATGAAGACCACTGGAAACACCACTACCAACAGGACTGAAGGACAGCATGCTCTCAGGACTAAGTGTGGCCTGGGATAAAAGCAAGCTAGTGGAGGTTGGGGTGACAATGTCCGCTGTGTTGTGTGATGCGGCTGGATTAGGGTTGGCCAAAATGGCAGGCTCAGGACTGCAGTAAAGTGAAGATGAGCCAATATAGGGAGAAGCTTGAATGGGACTGGAGGTCTGGACGGAGGATGAGGTAACTGGGATGTTTAGTGAAGTCTGTTGCATGCTGCTTGTAGTGGTTGGGACTATATTTTCTTGAATGGATTTGACTGGTACACTGGTGAACTGTATGCCAGCTGGGATGGTGATGACAAGTTTGCCATTTTGGACACTCAGAAATGGACTCCCCCCTGCCAGCAGGAAGTTCCCTGAAAACACATTTACTGGTATGTTTACATTGAGCGTTTGGCAGAATGGGTGTGGAACCTGTTATTATTATTTTCTTACCTGGAGAAGCAGATGGCAGCTGAATCACCCCTGAATTGAGAAGTTGAACACTTGGAATACCTCCAGGCGCTGGAACACTCTGAGGAGGACCAACTGGGCTTATACGTATAGAGCCCTGAGCTAACCCAGCAGCTCCTCCAGAGCTGGGGGCGAGGATCTGAAAAGCATTTCCAGCAGGTGGGATCGAGTATGAGGATGCTGCTGGGACCACTTGGGGAAAGGAAATCGCTCCAGAAGGAGGCCCAGAAATGGAGGACACGGGCATGACACGAGGCAGTGATATTAGCTGGGGCTGTTCATTGTCCTTGGGCTGTGAAAGAGGAACTACTTGTGTTGGTGAGGACACCGGATTACCAGGGGTGCCTAATGGGGTCTGAATCTGAGGGGCAAGGGATGAACTGGACGCTCCTGCTATCTGAAGTGTCAATGCTTGAGCAGTCGGTCCATTGGACTGCTGAGGGACAGAAACAACTGTGTTTTTAATGGTCAGTGAACTCGAGTCCAGAGTTTGGACTTGTGCAAGTCTAGTACCAATTTGTAGAGTCTGGGTTTGAAATGGAGAGTTGTGAGCCTGGTGAAGTTGGGGGCTAATAGGAGACACTGGTACTAGCTGAGGGCAGGAGGATACTTGCGTACCTGTTGCTTGTGGTACTAACTGAGATACTGGTATGCCCTGAATGGATGGCACCACCTGGGGTAATGTGAGAATGGGAGTGTTTGAGATGGTAGTAGATAACTGCATGGGGGAGATGGAAGTGGGTGAACTTAACTGAGAACCTGCAGTTGCTACCACAATGATATCGGGGTTCTGTGGAGACTGTAGTGGTATAATGGGGCTTGAGAGAGCTACACCTGGTGAAGAAGGTGTTGCAGAAAGGATACCGTTTTGGGTCAAGGGGGGTAGGGACGAGTGTGACATCACTGTGGAAGAAATGGAGGATGTGGAGGAGGTGTGGGGTTCTGGTTGGGTTTTAAAAGTTTCTGGAACACTGATCAAATCCAGCGGAGAGATGTGGTCTGGTGCTTTCATTTCCTCTGGTAACGGAACAGGAACAGTGCTCGTGACACTGGCCTGTGGGTTCAGGACCACCGTGGACATGCTGGCTCGAGTCTCCAGTTCAGTAATACAGTCACCTGGACCACCACTGTTGTTCACACGGCTCTTAGGAATAACCTGTGCCCCGTTCAGTAACAGTGGGGTGTTTGCAGTTACAGGACTAAGGGTGACCGCGTGGCCATCACTCAGTGTCAGTCCGTTAATTATAACGCTGCTGCTACTCCCCGACAGTAACGGACTCCCATTGAGTAACAGAGGACGTGGGTTAGTAAGAAAGCTCCCTGTGCTGTTCAGGATGAGCTGACTTCCAGGACTACTGGAGGAACCAGACAGGGAGATGAGGGATGCCGAAGAACCTCCAGCCTCTTGAGAAGGTTTATCTGTGATGTCATCCATATCAGCTTTACTGGCTTCATCCTCTGTGCTGTGGTTTCCATCAGACTCACTGAAACAAAACAAAATCACTGTTACAGTTCTGGAATTTTTGAAGTTCCATGATGAGCTGCAGCCCTTCAGCTGATTTCAGGACCATAAAGTCTCTCCCAAAGAGTTTCCAGATATTGTCATGATTTTATTAATGTAGCAGCACTTATTTTAAAATGCTTTAGATACTTTAGAAGGTCAAAATATGTCATATAAGAGACTATTATAAATTACATATCCTAAAACTGAGATTAGAATCCAGGTTTAATATAATCATTATTTAGAATGAGTATTAAGTTCAATAAAATAAAATTAAACTGGGAATAAAAATCCATCAGAAAGAACAGAATAACTAATAAAAGAGAAATAATCAGATTCATTAATACTTTTAATGTTTTCATTAAATGCACATTAATGTGATAAAGTAAAACACTTAACATAAATTAACACGATGTGATTAAAGAGCCGAGTTATTGATCTGTATCAGCGGATTCCTGATAATGTATACAAAAGGTCCAGTTTTATTATTTAGAATTTCACCATGGCATCCGGCTAAACACACACACACATATATATATATATATATATATATATATATATATATATATATATATATATATATATATATATATATTACACACAGACCCCACTGTGACGATGAACAGCTGTGTGTATCAGTGAGGTCTGTTAACATGGCTCCTCCACCTTGGCTAAAGTTGTCCTGATGAGTAGAGCATTGAAACCCATGTGTTCTATTTGAATAGTTTAAACTTTCCTTCAGAAACCTTAGTGCTAAATGTGCAGACAGCATGTATTTAGGTTTTCCTACATAATTATGAACAATTTCTAATTATTGGCTGAATTCCATTTTCTATTAAAGAAATGGATAAAATAAAAAAGTTAAAGATGTATTTTGAAATAATATTATATATTTGACAAATCAAATGAGGGTGTCTACATGTTATTACTGTAGAAATGGGTCATTAAATACATTTGGATTTAAAAACTTCAGTGAATCACAGTGTACGGGTTATTACTGGTTATTATTGTAAGGGTAAAGAGTTTGGGAAAAGCCCTTTTAAACCGTGGCAATGTAAGATGATAATCTTTAGTGTTTTACCAGCAAGTATTTTTAACATAAAAACGTAATGGCGCTGCGTCTTGATTTGCGTTTTAAAGAACCTTTCTCTCGACGCTTCGGTGCCACGGGGAGACGTCTCCGTGAAATCTGAGCTTCGCGTGTGCACGGCTCACATTTCACAACAAAGCGACACGTTTTAAGCACATCATCAGCCCCACAGTGCGAGCCCTCCGCGGCCCGTGGAACCACCCCACTCACCCCCAGCTTCAGGTGGCGCTTCTCCTCCCAGCTGCTGGGTTTGGACCCGGAGCTCTCCCACAAACGTTTGACTACGTTGGCCCAGACGTGGTCACGTGACGGGTGCCCCCCCCCCGCATCTGTGTTGTATTATAGGAATCTTTAGGATCTAATAAACCTCACACTGATTATTAATTATCATTCCCGAGTCGCTTTAACAGAACTGATGAACATCCCCTGTAAGTAAAGCCAGCGTGTTGTGTTTCTACTGTAGAAACATCCAGTTGGATTAATGTCAGTGTGTGTGTGTGTGTGTGTGTGTGTGTGTGTGTGTGTGTGTGTGTTCAACATCTGGAACGGATCGAAATTAAAGAAGAGAACCCAGCGCGCGCGTTCTGCAGAGAAACTCCATACCTTTTGCTGTTGGTGCCGGACGGGGTTCGGTCGCGTTGCCGTCTGTTTTTGAACCAGTTGCTGACCTGGGTCAGGGACAGTCCTGTGAGTTTGGCCAGCTTCTTCTTCTCGTCGGGGGTCGGGTACCGGTTCACTTTGTAGCACTCTTTGAGGGCGTTGCGGGACTTTTCCTTGAAACAGTACACGGTCTCTTCTCCGTCCCAGATAGTTTTGGGCAGGGGGAACTTTTTGCGCAGACGGTACTTGTCCACGGCGCCCAGGCTTCGCCCCCGCGACCTCTCCGCCTCCTTGTAGCGCGCACGCAGGTACAGGTCCTGCAGGAACCCGTGGTTGTTCGGGTGGAAGTCGCGGCTCTCCAAGATGGCGTACAGCTCGGCGAAGTCCTCCCGATGGAAAGCAACCTGGGCCCGGGCCTTTAGTAGGGTCTCGTTGCCACGTAGCACGTCGGACTGTGGAGGGATGGTGGCCAGGAAGCTCCACAGGCGATCCACGTTGCCCGCCTGCAGCAGAGCCTCGCACACGCAGGCGACCTGCTCACTGGAGAAGCCCAGCGCCGATTTCGGGAAGGTCTCCAGCAGCCGGTCGGCAACTTCTCCCGACTCGGTCTCTTCTTTAACTTGGGCTTCTGTTTGCGTGCTTCCATTCTCGGTTTGTTCTGGAGACTCCAAAGACAAGGAAGCCATTTTTAGTTGAACTTTTTTCTCTTTCGGTTCCTCCTCCTCCCTCTGCCCATTCTCCGTGTTTGCTAGGAGGGACTGGAGAGTCGCGAAGGAGTCGGTTCTTCTTACCCGACTCCTTTAGGAAGGAGTGCACAGTTTTCACTGCCATGAAAACAAAGTGCAAAAATGTAAAAAAAAATTAATAAAATCAAACAAACAAAAAAAAACCGTTTATTATTGATACATAAATGTATACTAAATAATGGGTCACAAATCCCGTTGTAATCTTAAATAATCATGAATTACTGTTGAATAAATCTCATCGTTACTACATTTGTACATGTCTGATTAAACATTGGAAATAGAAAAACAATTTCTTGTTAGTATTGTTGGGTGCCAATAATTTAAGACTTTTGTTCAGTTAACTAAAATACATGAAAGAAACTTCAAAGAACAGAATCGATTGATTCTGAACTGAATTGTATAGTGTGTGTGTGTGTGTGTGTGTGTGTGTGTGTGTGTGTGTGTGTGTGTGTGTGTGTGTGTGTGTGTGTGTGTGTGCATTATGGAGGCCTCACGCCCCTAACACATTTCATTAAAGACCGAACACCCGATCTGATTTTGTTCACCAGCGTCAGTCACAACCGGTTGGGATTAAGACTCACTCCACATTCAGTGATGCTGCTTTCAAACCCAGAGGAAAACGTTTTCAATAAATAATATGACTGTAATTCATTTAGATAAAAAAAAACAAGTAAAGGAGCCGACTGCATCATTGTTCTGGTAAAAATGGGGGATAAAGCGATCCGGGACGTCCCAACAAAAAAAAAAAAAAAAGTTCATTTAAACATTTTTTTCCCTTTATGGATAGAAAATATATTATGTAGTATTTCAGTTCAAATCTTTATAATAAATGTAATATTAATCATAAACTGAAAAAGTAAAGAACAATAAATGTGTCATACAATAAATTTGTACATAACATCAGCTGTACTAAGGTGCTTTTTGAGTGTTTTCAAGTGCTGGCTTGACTGACAGGCAGATCGTTGAGAAGGAGATCAAAACTCTTCACCTCAAATTTGCATAAGAAAAAGGGCTCCACCTGACTTCCACCTATTTTAATATTGTGGCCTTTTTAAGTTCTTTGTATTTAAACATTAAAAAAAAGGGTGGAGCGAATGTTCTTAAAAACCTGAAATCATTACTCACAATAAACATTTAAAAATAAAATGATATTACTTTTCATTTTTAACTTAATATTTCATACATCGATGAAATACTAAAAGTCTCCCATGTGTAGATGAATTTAAGAACCTTATCTATAACAGAAGTCCATGACCGTTATCTAGATCCAGTGTGCATTTTATAGGGCTGAGCCCAAACCCCTTATTGAGACTCCTTACACTTTCAACTGTAATTTAATGATTGTATTTTTAAACAATAGCTGTTAAGAAATTAATCATGTATACAGAATGAAAAAGGCATGTATTTAAATTGTGTATGGGTGTGGGTGGTGGAACTTTGCATGTTTGATCTACCGGGTGCTCAGAGGGTTGAGCATGCTTCAGAGGCATGTCCACACCTGGGGCAGATGGAGAGGGAAATGATGCTTACTCTTCCATCCCATCAATGTAAAAGAATGCAAATCCCATGGGGGAGACAGGGGCAGAAAGTCTTGCATCATACCCCTATCCATGTTAACCTCTGAAGTAACAGCCTTTAAGCTTTGGATTCATGCTTGTACTTACTTGCCATCACATTTCAGAAAAAGAAAAAGTGGAACAGACCAATAAAGAACTGTCTAATAATCACAAAATTAAAAGGAGTGCATTTGTCCTGTAGTGTTACTGAAGCTGAGAGAACCTTTAACATAAAAACACAAGAAGTTAAAGTTGCAAACAAGTGTTCGATGACAATGAGTAGAGCAGTCTAAAGCAATGACAGCTGGTTCATACATCTGGACATTCAGCAGAAAAATGCTGAGAGTTGTGCTTTAAACCTGAATATGACATCTGTTAATGTCTCCATTCATTCTTTAGAAATGTAATCAGTAATCAGTTTTATTATAATGACCATGTATTATATTTTATAAATATTATAATGAAGATGCAACACATCTTTTTAACAAACATCTGTTGTAGGGAAAAATAAATAAATAAATAAAATAAAATATAAAGGGGGGGGGGGCGGCACGGTGGCTTAGTGGTTAGCATGTTTGCCTCTCAGCACTAGGGATTCCTGGTTCGAATCCCCATCTGGGTGGAGTTTCCATGTTCTCCCCGTGTCCGCATGGATTTCCTCCGGGTTCTCCGGTTTCCTCCCACAGTCCAAAAACATGGATCAAGTCAATTGAATTCTCAAAATTGCCCCATATAGAGTGTGTCTGTGTGAGTGAGTGTGTGCCCAGCGATGGATTGGGGCCCTGTCCTGGGTCTATCTGCCCAGTGCCTGAGACGTCCCCTGGATGGGCATGGGGAACCCCACCGCGACCCTAATAGAGGATAAAGCGGGAGATAATGATTGATTGATTGATATAAAGGGGGTCAGATCAGATAACGATCAGGTTTGATAATTCTACAGTGTAGATGGTTTTCTTCATAACTTCTGACTTGTGGTGTTCTCATTTGTAAGTCGCTTTGCTAAATGACTAAATGTAAATGTAATGTAAATATAAATACTGAACGCAGCATGTGGTGAAGAAAAGGAACTATTTCAAAGAAAATCATTTATAACCTTTATTTTAAATGAATTAGTTAATAGATGATGGCCACGCCGAAAAACAGAATCCAGGTTGAACAAAGTTAAGCTGAATTAAATGTTTAGTAATTCAAGTTTTCTGATTTCAGTCAAGAGCGCAGATTTTAAAAAGTCTGTAACGAAGGCGAACGCTTCAGTATGGAATCCCGTTTCTGCCACTAAGAAGAAAATAAAAAGGCAAAAGTATACAAGAATTCTGACTATTTCAAAATTCGGACTTTTATGTCAGAATCCGGACTTACTGAGTGAGTCCTGCCTTAGTAAGTCGAATTGTGATATGAAAAGTCATAATTCTGAGATGCCTTTTCTCTTTTTAGAGGCGGAATCGTCTCCCGTACTTCAGGACTTTTTAAAAGAGCAATAGAATTCTGCGTAGAACAAAGGGGAGGTGTTCAATTGAATTTTATACGAGGCGCACTTGGCCGGTTTGCATATATGGATTGTTAAAGATACAGACTACGTAGTGCCCTACGGTAAAAGTGAAAGTCGTATTTGTAACGCAGCCCCGAACGAGACAGGCAGCTGGAAGCTTCTAGACGCGGACCAAACTGTGAGACTTCTGCTGAATGTTGTAGTTTAATCTTTAATATTTCGAACATTTACAGTAGTTTACATACATTCATTTATTAATTTTAAAATATTTTTCAAAAGCGAGGTGGTGTAAGCCCTGTAACTGTAAGCTAATGTAGCTTAGCTTGCTAACGGTAGCTGCAAAAAAAAAAATAATTTTTTAAAAATAATATAATGAAATAAAGCTTACGGTTAATGTTCAAACTCCATGTGAATTGCATGCGGCTTATACACACTACGTTATTTGTACGTTGTGTTTGGATGTATAACTTTCTATTGATCATCATGTGGGAGCGTTAATCCTGTAATCCATTCATCCATTATCTTCTGCTTTATCCTCTATTAGGGTCGCGGGGGGGGGGGTTCCCCATGCCCATCCAGGGGAGAACGTTTAGGGGCGCTGGGCAGATACACCCAGGACACACACTCACTATTTGGAGAATTAAATTGACTTTGATCCATGTTTTTGGACTGTGGGAGGAAACCGGAGGACCCGGAGGAAACTCACGCGGACACGGGGAGAACATGGAAACTCCACCCAGATTGGGATTCGAACCGGGAATCCCTAGTGCTGAGAGGAGAACATGCTAAACCACTAAGCCACCATAAGGCCGTTAATCCTGTTATATTTATCTAGCTTATTTCTATTCCGTTTATCATATAAACTTATTACAAAGCAGCTTTATGCAATGCCTTTACATAAACACTGAATCTAATATAACTAATCAAATATATCTGGGTTTTTAAAATCAAACTCACTGTGACTGGTTTAATGAGCCCCACACCGTTTTATTGTGTTGCAGAGATTCTTGAACCTCCTCTTGTTTGGAGGAATAAACACTGAAGCATGGAGGAAAGTGTGACCGTAATCACAAACCCCATGGTGTCAGTCCGCCTGACCAGCACCATCAGCTCTTTCGAGGCCGTGCGCAGGTTCAACAGGGGGATTACTGTTGCAGAGTTCAAGGTGAAGATCACACACATGTTCTCCCACATCATACTCACACACTTAAGTCTTCGTGGACCTTGTTTGTTTACTGCAGTGCAGCTTTGGTGGAACAGAAAAGGGTTTTCCCTGAACTGTTTTCACAAAGTTAGAGTTGTAGAGTTTTCGAAAATTGTGTCTGTGTTTCATATTAGGACTGAGTTAATCTCACGTGTCAGTGTTTGAGAGATGTGTTTCAGACCTGTTGTGGTGGTGGTATTGATCAGTGTTCTTTACTCAGACTAAACTGGAGATGATCACTGGTTGCCCCTCCACCTCCATGACACTTCAACTGTTCAGCACTTCAGACAAGTTCCTGCTGAATCTGGACAGTGATGAATCTCTGTTAGGTTCTTATCCCATCGACGATGAATGCAGGATCCATGTGAGTTATGGATGTGTGAGGATGTTAATTCTGATTCAGACCTGACACCCAGGTCAACCGTGTAATTAACATTGTGTTCTCTCATTTGTCGTATTTGTCATTTGTAATTCGCTTTAGATAAAAGCGTCTGTTAAATGACAAAATGTAAATGCAATAATAAGGATCTATTCACTGTCATGCCGTCACAACCTAAAAAGCCTTTGTATGAAATACATCATTTAAATCATCAAAGCTTTAAACCTGTTAAATTCACAAAAACACTCTGTTTAACACACACACACACACACACACACACACAGTTTTTACTGACTGTCATCAAAAAGAGTTTAATCACATCACTGCTCCCAGAATTAACCTGAGAATTAAAATCACCACACTTTAATTCAGGAGTTATTGATGAGGAAATTGTGATGTTTGTTCAGGTGATTGATCGCAGTGGAACTCTGACTGGAGCTTTTAGTGATCTATCTGAAGTGGAGAAATATGAGATCTCTCAAGAAGCGTATGAGAAACGAGCAGGTAACAATTAGAATAAATGTTAATCAGATTTTTAATCTACTCTGAAAACTCAGTAAATTAAAATGTGGATTCACAGATTCACTGCGTAATTTTAAAAAGAACACGAACATTCGACATCTAATGGAGGAGAACGTTGCCAAGCACCAGGAGGCACAGGCACAGAAGGAGGAAGATGAGAGAGCAGCGTTGGCCTCCATCACCGTCGGAAAGCGCTGTCAGACACACGTCCCCGGGCAGCCCGCCAAAGTTGGCACGGTCATGTTTGTGGGCAAGTGTTCACTGCTTCATCTTTGTGGGTCTGGTCACTGAAGACCAGCAAATTCTAATATATTTTATTGTTTAATCAAAGTTCAGTGAAATGAATAAAACCATGAAGATGATAGTAAAGGTTCTGGTGGCTGGTGGAGGCACCTCACTGTGAAAGGTCCAGGGTTTGTGTGAGGTCAGTGAGTCTGGCGGCAGACTGGTGGCCTGTGCGGGGAGTTTCCTTTTCATTTTTCCTTATGAGTGATGGGACAGTCTCCACCACTCCATGCAATTTATAAACTGAGTAAAAAGTAAAAATATTGGTCTAAATGAGGTCATGACGAAGTGATGAGGTCATTTACGTTTTAATTACAGCGCCGTCTGCTGGTGCTTCCATAGACAGACGTCACTCACTTCGTCATGGCCCAGTTTATTCATCAATTTCTATCCAGAATGTATTGAGACTGTTTTTATAAAGCACTCGGTACTGCCACCTGGTGGATTGTTTTTGTCATCACATGGTTCAGTCTTCAGGAATTGAGCGTTGACTGTTGAATTCACTGTTGCTTGTAGGAACCACAGATTTTAAACCTGGAACCTGGGTGGGTGTGAAATACGACGAGCCTCTGGGTAAAAACGACGGAAGGTCAGTGATTCCCTCAGATTCCCTCATCTCTTAGTAATGACTCCTCCCACTAACACTCAAAACTAATTTACTTTATTTTATTAGCAACCAGTGGATTAATGGAGCTTATGGTGATGAAGATGATGAATAATTTGCAGCTTCTCTTCCCTCGTCTGTGTTTCAGTTTGAACGGGAAGCGCTACTTTGAGTGCGAGCTGAAGTATGGCGCCTTTGTGAGACCGCTCTCTGTCACGGTGGGAGATTTTCCAGAGGAGGATTATGGTCTGGATGAAATGTAAACTGCTGCACAGATGATGAGGTGGAGAAAGGAGCAGGCACCTGCGAGGATGAACTTTAACCTCTAACAGTTCAATGGCCTTAAATGAAAAGTTTTTATTTCTAGTTCTCAGAGCTCCTCATTCAGCTTCACGCTGCTCACAGAAGATGAACTGGGTGGAACAGTTGGGTGAGATCAGGAGAGTTCCACATTCAGTGTAAATCTGATCTGCTGTCAGTGTCTTGTGTTGGCTGTGTAATTATTTGTACATTCCAGCAGCTGAATGACCAGGTTCCTTTCGGCCGCAGTTGGATTTGTTTACTGTGATTATTACTCACTCAGCTATTAACCTACAGCTTTGTTAAAACATCCAGATCGACGGTCTGAGCGGATCAGATCAATCACCTACCACAGGCTTCAGATCAGTTACAGTCAGCCGAGTGGCTGCTGCTGCTGATGATGATGATGATGATGATGTGGTGATCTCTCAGCTCAGAGATCAGACTGTATTAGAGTGATCGGAGTGGATTGTACACATCTGTTGCAGTCACATTCATCTGTAACACATTCACTGAAGGTTCTGCATGATCCAGTTCTCATCTCAGTCATCGTCTCTCATGCCTTTCAATGTGTCGTGGTTCTAAGGTGAACCTTTTGGAACATGTTTTTTAATGTTCTCCTTTCCATCATGAATAAAACCTCGTGAATGAGTCGAATGATCTGCTGATGGTTCAACTCACTCACAGCTTCAACCGCTTTAATTCTTGCTTCTTTTTTACTGTTTCACCTAAAGTTTCACCTACTTAAAAATGTTTGTTGATGTTAATAGAACCATTGCAGATGAACACTAATCTAGGTAGAGAACCAAGAGATGTAGTGTTAATAATTGGAATATCGGTCTCCACCAATTGTCCTCCACCACTGCAGGAGTCCAGTCGTCTTGGTAACACTGTTCCGTCATGGTGAAGGCTTACTGCACTGAGGTGATCAGAGAACATGCAGGTGTGATGCGGGAGAGTCCGAATCAAAGTCTGTCTCACAATTTAAAAACAATTAAATTCACCACCAAAGAACATCTATCTGGTTCATTAGCTTTGGACTTCTGGTTTTAGACTATACGTGTTCCATAAACCTTTTGTGGTCCAACAATTTTAAATAAAATTCAGGCTGAAAATAATTTTGGTGGAAACAGTGAACTAGGAGAGAGAAGCTTCGCATTATTTGGGATGTGTACCCAAGAAGAACTGACACCAAGGTGAACGGATACCATTTTTTAAGTTCTGCTGGTGGAACCTGAGGAAATCACTTGAACATCATTCAAGCTTTTACTTTGCTGAGAAACAGACTCCGGAATCACAATTCACTGAGTCGCTGAAAACCATTCTTTGGTTTTGTCTGTGCATCACTTTTTCTTTGTAGAATATAAAATATCAAATTGAATCTAATTTGAGTTGTAAAATGATTTATTCTTAATCTCATGTCTTTAATTTTTGTTTTACATTAATAAAATATAAAATGTTATCTTCACTTTTAAGCTCACCGACTTCTTTAATTATAGAAACGCTTTTGTTTTAATTGAATTGTAAATGTTGTTTAATTGTCTGTTGTTAGTCCTTCGTGTTCCTCTAGGTGGCGCTCCAGCACATGAACTGGACATTTCCAGCGCTCAGTGAAATGTGGTATGTCTTATTCGGTCCCGCGCGAGATCGTGGTGTAAGGTTCTGTATGTAGAACCCGTACAGAACGCGGCATTGAGGGTAAAACCTCGGCATTAATGGATTTCGGGCGACATTCTTACAAAAGGCACTTGGTCCGACGGGGCAGTTCACCTGCCCACCTGTCCACCTGTCCACCTGCCCACCTGCCCACCTGCCCACCGCAGCATCGAAATGTGGACGCCGCGGCTTTCTGCGCGTCTCCGCTGAGGTGACCGTAACCGTGGGGTTAAAGTGATGGCCAGTCTCCGGTCAGTTCTTGTTGCTTTAGTGGTTCATTGGAGAACGTTCTCAGTTCTGAACGTTTGTAATGATCCTGACTGTGTTTTTACAGATTTATCGTGTGATCTACTGTAGAACGTTCCTGAATGGGGGCGTGGCCTACGAAACATCAAAGCACACCTGGAGCTTTAGAGGTAAAATGACTAAAAACTTTATTATTTCATTGTTTGGTTAAAAGTTGAAGACAGAAACGTGTCCTTTAAATGAGTATGTCATTGTTTCAAGTGCCCATCCAGGGTAGAACGTCTCAGGCACTGGGCAGATACACCCAGGACAGGGCGCCAATCCATCGCTGGGCAGTTATTAATAATAATAGTAATAATAATAATACTAAAACTAATCACTAAACTACTAAACACTGCAAGCTGGTGTTTTGGTTTAATTCATTCTGTTTTTAAATTTTTATTCAGATTAAAATTTTGATTTATCTTAATTTCAAACCAGCGGCACGGTGGCTTAGTGGTTTAGCATGTTCTCCTCTCAGCACTAGGGATTCCCGGTTCGAATCCCCATCTGGGTGGAGTTTCCATGTTCTCCCCTTGTCCGCGTGGGTTTCCTCCGGGTTCTCCGGTTTCCTCCCACAGTCCAAAGACATGGATCAAGTCAATTGAGTTCTCCAAATTGCCCCATATAGAGTGTGTGTGTGAGTGAGTGTGTGCACAGTGATGGATTGGCGCCCTGTCCTGGGTCTATCTGCCCAGTGCCTGAAACGTTCTCCCCCGGATGGGCATGGGGAACCCCACCGTGACCCTAATAGAGGATAAAGCGGAAGATAATGAATGAATGAATGGATTTCAAACCTATTTAATAGGTTTAATAATATTTAAAACCTATTTAAAGCTCCTGGGTTTTGACTTAACATTTACAGCTGTTGCTGTTCTGTTCTGAGAAAACTGTTCTGTACTTTTACTTTTTGTTGTTGTGATGATTGGACCACACAGCAGAGTGCAGGGGGCATGTGCATGGGCACTTCCCTGGGCATAAGGACTTCTCTCTTCTTTAGAAGTGACCTTCAGATCGACTGCTCCTTCCAGTGAGGGCGACACTGCACTGTGAGTGTTAACCTGTTATTCATCCTGCAATTACATGGCTTAACAAACAGCCTGATGCACATTGTGTCTGACTCAGGGGGTAGTTTCATACAGTCAGTCATATATCATTTAACAGGGGTATTTCCATTTCATTTGTCTCCTCATTCATTGTTTGTTGCTTTTAAAACTAGAGCTGCACTGATACATGATCAGTACGGTTCCGTGTCCATGTACTCAACCTACTGTCCCAGTCCAGTTCTGCCCTCCAATCTCACAGATGACCGTTTGTTCAGAGAAAAATCATTCATTAGCATTGTTTCATCCATCCATCCATTATCTTCTGCTTTATCCTCTATTAGGGTCGGGGGGGGGGTTCCCCATGCCCATCCAGGGGAGAACGTTTCGGGCGCTGGGCAGATACACCCAGGACAGGGGGCAATCTATTGCTGGGCACTCACTCACTCACACAGATACACTCTATATGGGGCAATTTAGTGAACACAATTGATTTGATTAAACTCCACCCAGTTGGGGATTCGAACCGGGAATCCCTAGTGCTGAGAGGAGAACATGCCAACCACTAAGTAGCATTGTTTCATTAATGTAAATTAAAAGTGAATGCCATCCTTGATGAATTAGAACATGAATTAGTCCTTATGAATTAGTCCTTATTTACTTGTAACTCAGTATTCAGTACCCAGATGTCAGTAGCTGTACTTTGTCTGACTGAAACGTTATCAAATGAAAGCTGTAAGAATGGGAGTGGAGCTGTACCCTCAGCCTCACCCTTCTCGCTTAGGAAGCATGAAAAATAATTACTCAAAAGAAAATCAGAGCATTAAAACCAAGTATATACTTTAATACAGAAACATTGGTTTAAAGTATTATGCAAAGATAATGTAACAGAACATAAGGTTCTACAATACATGCACATTCATCTAAAAACCATGAGAACAGAATAAAAATGAACAGTATTCATTGTGTGGTGCATTTACACCAATCTAAATACAATCCTGTAACTTGAGTGATTAGCACTAATGCTACAAACTTGATATATTCTGAGTCAGGCGCTAAACTAATCATAACTCATGTTTATGTGAAAGAAGCTTCAGAAACAAACACTGTTACAATGTGCAACACCAGCACTGTACCACAAAACTCTGAAAATATACTGTTCTACACAAACTGGGGAGGGGGGGGGGGCTCGCACACCCTCACACACTCACTCACATACACTCGTACATGCTCACACACGCTCGCACCATCGTGCACTCACTCACACACTCTGGGCTTGGCTAGCATCAACACAGTTCATGATAATTAGCATTTCATCTGGTACAGGACTTTTCTGGGGGTTCTAGTTTCATACGGCTGTGAGAGATTCAGTACAGTCCTGATTCACCTACACACCTCACACAGTGAGTCCTTAAATCAATGCAGCATCACAGTCGGTGGTTTTTGATGTAGTGCGGGGTCTTTGACGTCTGATCAGAACACGTTTTCACATCAGACGGAGAACCAGACCTCGTGGAATAACTTTTAATCTGTTGGCTGTAATCTTGCTGATGGGCTGTGATGATGCGGCTTTCTGATTGGCTCAGACTGAACATTCAGTTCAATTAAAGCTTTGTCCTTAAACCAGAAGTAAACCACTCTGAGGTTTAGATACAGACAGCACTGACTGGTTGTTGGTGCAGTATGTGAGTTTGTCTGTTAGTGAAGCTGTCCTGTGATGCTGCAGATTCCGGTCCAGGTTAGTGATGTACGACCTCATTGTCACTCACCATCTACACCTGCTTTTATCTGTTCGTGCAGCCAGTGCACAGTGTTGGGTTAGATGTATAATAACATGGTTCCACCAGAGAAGTCACTAAATCATTGAAATACTGCAGCTTTAATCTGACTCCAGATAGCAGCAGTTTTATTGATCATTAAAATCTCAACTGATTGAAGTCAGAATTGAATCAGTATTAAGCTTGATGACTAGCTGAATCATTAGATATAAACACACTCCGTAATAAAGTTTAGTGTTCTGTCGCTCTTCTGTAATGTAAACCATGAGTTTAAATTTGTCCTGGCTCCAGATTGTTCTTGATTGGCTCCATCATTGCATTACCATTGCTTTCTTATCGCTCCACTCACAAACTCTCCAGACATGCTCAACCCTCCACATAAAACATAGCAGCTCCATCTTATTAGGTCCAAACCGGTACACATCCATCTATCTGCTTTGCTAAGTCCATTTTGTTCCTCACTTACTGTTACGCTGTTACACATTGCTTTAATAAATGGGAGATTAATAAGAAATCTAAATACAAAGATGAAGCAGATGGTCTGATCATCCCAATCACTCTATAAGCAGTGATCAGGTTAGAAGGGTGGTGGTGGGGGGTAAAAAAATGGAGTTATATTAAGAAACATATTTAAGATATCAAATCCATTCTGAAGCTGCGGTCAGGTGCCTCCATCCAACAATACTGCAATAAACGGGACATAGAAGATCCAGTAATACTGCCCCATCAGGCTGAAAGCTGGACATCCTTCCTGGTCATCCACTCCGATTGTCTGAGCAGCAATGAGCCTTTAAAAAACATCGGTTACTACAGTGGAGGTCACAAGTGGTGTCAGTGAATGTCAGCCGTATCTGACTCCTGTCATACGTTTGGACAGTTCTGACACATTCTCCGCCATGTAACTGCTTCGTAGAACAACTGGAAATGGGGTGTACTTTCTGGAATCATCTGTCAGTATTGCTACAGTTTTTCAGTCCCATCTCTCATCTCCAACAATCAGATACAGATACAAGCTTAAAAAGACGCCAGACAAATGAAACCGTAGGTCAGATATAAGTTTTAAATGACGTCGTCAGACTCTGAAGCGTTTGGATATGCTGGCACAGCCGAGCGGGGGGGGGGGGGGGGGGGTTGATTGGTTATCCTGGTTTATGTGTGCAGCAGTCTGACTGGTGAGGTGGACGGACTGCAGGCGGGAGAGGAGGACAGGATGTGGAGAAGAACTGCTTGTTCATGGTCCAGCCTTGAGGATGCAGATGTAAAAATAATAGTAGGAAAAGTACAAAAAAGAGGGTGGTGGACTATGGTGTGGTGGGGGTCATCAGCATGGAAAAGCTCCTGGGGTCAAGCACCTATAAAACTCCAAGTTCCTGTCAGCAGCCACTTCTCATGCTTTTCGGGAGAAGGCTCTAGAGCCAGGTCAGGAAGCTCTCCTTGTCGATCTTGGTGGCAGCCAGCACGGACTCCATGTCATTCAGGATGTCCGAGCTCAGCGCCTCCTGCAGGCTGGGCATCAGCTCCTCACCCTCCACTGCCATGCTCTCACCCTCCAGGGTGCCTAGGTCCACATCGGTGCCTGGGATGGCATCCAGGTAGTCAGGGAAACGGTTGGGCTGGGTTGCTATGGAAGCTGAACCGAGGGAGTCGCCTGGAGAAAAAAAAAAAATCACTAACAGCTAAAAACACTTAATTTAATTAATATGTAGATCATGTGTATTAATTCATCAGAATGAAACACGAATGTCACAAATAAAAAAACAGAATTAAAGTTTATTAGTTAATTATCTTTGTTCTGTAATTAGAGCTTTGCTCCGTGTCAGTACTTTAGAACCTCCCTGTAGATGCTCCTTCCGTTCACCTTCTGTTCAGTTCTTGAGGCTGAGAAGCATTCTGGTTCTGTCACAGAGGAGCGTTTCTACGGGTTCCGTATGTTTATGTGGATATTAAAGTCCTGTACCTGTCTCCATCTCATCCACGCTGTTCAGGAAGTCGTCTGGCGTGCGCGGAACGCTGTAGCTGCTCATGCTCAGACCGCTGTCCGTACTCTCGTCTCTGGAATGATACGTTCCACTGCACAAAGGAGAAACACATTTAACCTTCATTCACTGTGTCACCATAAAAACCTTCAGCTGCAGCAGTGATGATGATGATGATGATGATGATGATGATGATGATGATGATTCAGGAGAAACAGAGCTTTAGTTTAGGTCAGTGTTCTGAACACTGTTCCGTGGAGCCTCCCATTGAACTGTACCTGCTCTCACCTGTTCAGAAATGGGTCGGAGCTGTTGGTGGTCATGCTGCGTCCGTCCTGCCCCATGCCAGGGGAAGATACGGGGTTCTGGGTGCTGGGATCAAGCTCCATGTTTGAGGGTAACTGGTTCCTCAGGGCCAGTTCCTGAAAACAAACACAACATGGTTTTAAAAGAAGGAGTAAATAACTGATCATCTGTGTGATGAATGAATAAAAAGGGATTCATTTCTAATTCCGTCCCAAGGTCAGAAGGTTCTCGTGGTTTAAACAGAGATACTGCATTACTTAGGTTGGAGGATCCTAAACATTAGTTCACTGTTGGGGTTCAATGAGGTCAGATGTGGGGGGTGGGGGTTGATCAGCGGTGTTGTGAGGAGGAGTGGCTTTAAGAGGTTCAGTTGGTGGACATTAATGTGTGGGGTCATCACCCACCTCACTCACTGTGTGTGTGTGTGTGTGTGTGTGTGTGTGTGTGTGTGTGTGTGTGTGCTGTTTAGAATCAACAACATTTTTGCATTCCAATGAAAAACCCCACCCGGCTCCAAACCCCTACCTCGACCCCCTACCCTGTCCCGTCTGACCCCCCTCTGATTCCTGTGTTCCCTCTTCTCCCCTCCACCCACCCTCACACTCAGAGCATTTAGAACCTGGCTCTCATTAGGAGATCAGGACTCCTGTGGACTCACCTGAGGTCTCTGGCGAAGCAGCTCCTGGTGTTTTAATCTCAGTCTCTCCTTCTCCATCTGCAGCTGCTGCAGTTTGATCTGGCTGTTGCCCCCCATGACAGCGGGGTTCTGAGGGCTGGTTGGTAGCGGGGCTCCCTGTTTCACTGGAGCACTCTGGGTAACCCGCTGTTGGTTTAGAGCTGCACACAGGAAAAGAGTTTGTTTTTTTTAAACGGTGTTCCTCCACTCAGACTTAACTCCATGAATCTGAAACTGAGGCATAAACAATAAGTCCCTTCCTGTTCACGTGGACATCATGCTTCTAGAACCATGTGTTCTCCACACTTCAGTTTATAAGCATATGGTTACACATGAGAGGATCACAAACCCACCACATTCTCACTCATATAAGCTGCTTCAGGCTGTACGGTGATTATTACTGACCACAGTTCAAACTGTACACAAACAGAACCGACAGACTTCTCTGCAGAAGGTTCTGTGTTTTTTTTACATTTTATCAATGACCTGTGGGTTTGGAAGGTAAATGTGTCAGCGTCTGGGGTCGAGGTATCTGCAGCCTCTGCCGTGATGGGGTTCTGTAAACAGTGTTTCTCATCCAATCAGCATTCACACTGTGAGAACGGCATTAATGACAATGAGGTCATGTGTACTGAGACAAAGACTCTGATGGAGGGAGGGGTCACTGTAATCAAACCTCATTCACCCCAAACCGCCAGGAAAACAGTGCTGCGACGGCACTCCAGTTATTACATGGGAGGGAAACTCCCCCCTCCCCCCACCGACTGCCTGCCCCGACTCCCCACCCGACTTGTCACCATTCAATCAGAGTGTGTTTACTTGCTCAGGCTTGAATGAGTTTCAGCTCAGCCTTCTTCATGGAAAGCAGAACAGAACCTAGCTGTGCACACACAGAACCCTCCCCCAGTTTGGTGTGTGGGAATGGTGTGTGTGTGTGTGTGTGTGTGTGTGTGTGTGTGTGTGTGTGTGTGTGTGTTCATACTCTTATCTGGTGGATTAGTGTGTGTTAAATCAGAACTGTGGTTTAATGTAAGTTCTTGAAACAATGCAGCTAATGATCTCTGATCCGAAACCACATTACAGAACACAGTGTGAGAACTGAGGGTGTATCTTCTAAAATAAGCATATATCTGTAGGATCATAAAGAATTCTTCAACCCTTACAGGTTTATAGAACAGGGTGACCACAGAAACTCATTCACATGGTTTACACAGCATACAGCATATGCCCTATAATTGTTTTATTCTGTCTTCTTTTGTTAAATTGTTTTAATGTTGTCATAATTTATTATTTTATTTATTATTATTATTATTATCATTATTTTTTTTTATATCCAATTGTAAACTGTAAGGTGTCCTTGAGTGTCAGAAAGGCGCCTATGAAATAAAATGTATTATTATTATTATTATTATTATTACACATTACAGTGCAGATGAATCACATCAGCACAGAACGTCTTCAGTTAACAGGAGAACCTCATCCTCATCTCTATTCTCACTGTTGTAGACTGGTTTCTAATTGACTGCTTTAAAGTAAGCAGGAGATTTGAGGAGGTTTGATTGTTTCTGCAAGCTCAGGTATCACAGCTCCACCACAGCTCCACCACAGCACCAACCCTGAACCAGCTCCACCACAGCACCAACCCTGAACCAGCTCCACCACAGCACCAACCCTGACCTTGTCTATTAAACAAGTACCGTAAAAAACATGTTCTAGAGAAGTGATGTAAAAGCATGCATACCCAGAGGACGCCCACACGGACACGGGGAGAGCATGGAAACTCCACCCAGATTGGGATTCGAACTGGGAATCAGAACCAGTAAAGTCAAAATATTGTTACACTGAGTGATAAAGAAACAAAGAACTAGAGTTCTGACAGAACCACTCTGAGATACAGAGAACAGTCAGAGCCTGAGATACAAGCTGATGTGTTCTGCTCTTTGTTTCCATCATGCTCGTGTGGACCGCTTATCTCTTTATCCCTCAACCACAGCAGCAGGTCCTCCACTCGGGCAGCGGGTCGCTGGGCATGCTGGGGAAACTTCTGGATTCTGCTGTCTGTAGCAGCGGTGGGGCGTTGCGGCCCCTTTGAAGCTTTGGCAAATATTTGCCTGCTGTCTAGATAATGTTTGTTCTTCAAAGCTTCCGGACTGATAAAGACGTGACTGCAGAGAACAACAGATTGGAGAAGCTGGAGCCTTTTTAACGCTACATAGTTATTGGGAACAGTTTAGTAGAGGTTCTAGATCTGATCGATCACTTTATTGATTCCAGAGGGAAATTTACAGGTTCTGTTCTAAAGCTCATGTTTGTGCTTTATTCTACTCTTATATGGAAATGTTCTTCAGTTCCTCTCCACAGAGAGAAGACTAACCCGGGAGTGAGAGATCTCTGATCTACAGCCCTAGTTCCTGGTCTGCAAACACATCAGGATAAAGGGCACAACCTCCAAAAGTTCTAGGAACTATGAAGGTGTCCCTGCACTTCTTTTTGATCTTTGGTCCATATGACACCAGTGTTGGTATGGTTATGAATTAAAACACTCGGTCCTCGTGTCTTTTCGTATCTGTGTGAAAAAGCGGTCAGGACTCAGGTTTCAACCCCGACACATTTGGCACCAGAGCCCTTGGTGATGTCAGAGCGATGTGTACCACCTCTGCCCATTGCTTTTGTTTCTCTCTGTTAGTGTTTATGTGTTGCTCTGTTTATCTCTGCCGTGCACCGGTATGCCGTGTGCTGCAGTGTGGGGCGGGAGTGAGACAGGGTGATTGAGGTGTGAGTGCTAGAGGAGATGATGTCACTCAGCACTGGGGTGTCAGTGAAATGTGAGGCAGGACAGACATTTAGAGACTGCAGCACGACAGCAGTCTTTTCTCTTTCACTCTTTACTTTGCAGGCGAAGTGTGAAAAACAGCATACAGGCTACAGCTAGAACATTAAGCCCCACCCCCTCAGACTAGCACCACCTCCCAGCAGCTCTAGAGATTCCTTTATTCAGCTCCTACACCCCCCTCTGCCTGTCTCTCTATCAGTGTCTCTCCTTCTCTTTTTGTCCCACAGTCTCTCTCTGTCTCTCTCGCTCACTGTTTTTTTCTCTGTTTGTCTGCCTCCCTTTCTCTCCCTCTCTCCTTCTCTCTCTCTCTGTCTCCCCCCCCCCTCTCTCAGAGTGAAAGGGTCTGGAACACATTAAGTTCAGCTCTACAGTATAAAGAGATTTGGCTGCGACTCCAGTCTGTATGTGCAGCAGTAAAACCTCTCGCCTGATCTGGGCCTCTGGGGGGAGCAGGGGGTGGAAAGTAAGAGAGAAACAGTTTACAGCTAAAGGAGGGTGAGAGAGAGTGAATTACATTTGTGCACTGCTTTATTACGTAGTACGAGGGAGGTGGACTGGTGGGGGTTTTATTTTTTGGGGAAGTTACAAAACCAAATTTGATCTGATCCTGAATCAGGAGTCCCGAAAAAAGCGGGGTGTCCAACATGAGGACCGAATGAGGTAACTGTTCCTGGTTCTGGCCTCAGGATGGAGCGAAAAGTCGGACCCTGAGTCTTAGTGGACTCTGACTGCAGGACAACGAAATCAGAATAATGCAAGTGTGCATGGCGGGGTGCAATGGGGTGCAGTATTACACTGTGTTCTCTAAATTAGAGACCCCAGGACCATCAACCATGAGTAAGTTAAAGTGACACCAGCAGAAGCCTTCCTCTATTCATAAGGCGCAGAGACAGGGATTAGGAGAGGGGGCGGGGCAAAGCATATCAATAAGACCACCAGCACATGTACTATAGAACTAATTAAAACCTGTATGTACCTAAGAATCTGAAGTTGAATCATGAGATCGATTCTGTACTGCAGCTCGGTGATGCTGGATGAACACATGAAGGTGCAGTGACGGGTGACCAATGCCCAATTAATTTATTATAACTATTTATTAATTATAAATTTACAAATCCTAACCAATGACGAGCATCTGTGAGCTCATGTACCCCCCAGGACAGCTGCATGAGATGCAGCTCAAAATAAAGTAGCCAGAAAGGATCATGTGATCACCTGCCCTTCCTGAGAACCTCCACACATTGTCTGTTCAAAATGCAGGGTAAGGTGGTGTGTGAGTGTGTCCTGAGTGAGGAGCAAATCTGGATAAGCTCAATATGAATCATAGGATGTGGGAGCAGTTATGGAGAACTCCCTTATGCACGCTGAGCACTGATTGGTCGAGCCGTAAGACTCCTTTATATTCCACACATCACGTTGGGGTCATTCTAAAGGTCCCTAGATTAGAGCTCACCGTAGCGTGTGTCCAGCCTCGGGTCCAGCCAGGATGTGGTTTTATTCTTGTGGTTGATGTAATAGATCTCTCCCTCTGGGGTGATAGCCTGCTCCCATCCTTCAGGAAGAGGACCTGATGGAGAACGTCTAGGTTAGATCCTATAACGTCACCTGAACTGATGGTCTGGTGTCAGTGTTACAGTCATGAACGTGTTCGATTACAGGTTTAAATCAGCAGCTGTTGGCCAGAATCTCCAGATGATGCAGATTTATAAAACTCTTATCAGAGTGAAACGAGCAAATGGTGGACAGTACACCCTCTCTGATGCCTAGCAGGAGAGGGAGAGGCTGAGTGGGAGGAGTCAGAGTGCCGGTGCTGAGGATGACTGAATGATGTGGAGCATGGTGACTGGGAATGAGCTGTGATCAGAAGAAGAGATGGAGCGAGGATGGTGTGTCTGTGTTTTATGACCTCCATATTTAAACCACCTGAAAATGTAAGACGAATTTATATATATATATATATATATGTGTGTGTGTGTGTGTGTGTGTGTGTGTGTGTGTGTGGTTCAACCTATATACCTGCTGCTGGGTTCAAGAGGTTCTGCTGCTGAACCGGGGCAGGACTGGTCAAGTTTGTCTGGTTCAGCTGTTGGATCATGGTTTTTCGAGGATCCTGCCAGGTTGTTGATTGGTCGATGTGACTGTGGAGAGAGTTTACATACATTCAGTATTCAGTACCATCATCATCGGTTTCAGTAACACCTCCTCCTGCTCAAACCCAGGTACTGCTACACTGTAGGATCCACTTGCTCTCTCTCTGTGTGTGTGTGTGTGTGTGTGTGTGTTTATGTGTGTGTATATATACATACACTAAAAATAACCTGGCTGGATGACTTGATGTCTGTTGGAGCAGAAGTATGAGGAACAGAGGTGGAGCTAAGTGAACTTTGGCCTAGATCTGATCTGATGTGATCTAAAGTTAAACTGCAGAATCAGAAAAACAAAAAACCCCAGAATACAGAAGCTAATTGATCTGGTGATCTGATTTCTAATGGTGGGAGTGGATGAGGCTCTTGGGGAGATTTGGGTTCTGCAGCTAGTTCAGTGGCAGCTTGATAAGCGATGAAGAGTCTGAACTTTACACTCCATGATTTCAGCTCTAAGCCTCAGAGACATTTCTAATTACTCCTTTGTCAGGACTTGTGCCTCCATTAAGATGGAGGCTTGATTGAGGAACCATTCTCTGGCAGGCTGGACCGGTCTCATTCAGGCAGCGTCCCGCCTCCAGCTCTTCCCAGCCGCCTCTTTTTCTCTCTGCAGTCTTCACACACTGAAGTGTCAGTCCATTCACTGATCCGGCGCCACTTTTCCAAAGCTTTCACCTGATGGACAAAGACTCAGACTAACTACAACCACGAAAGAGCCTGACGCTATTCACATCCATCCCCCGCTTCCACCTTCACTTCCACTATCGGTCTGTTTAAAGGGTCCTGACGTTAGGAAATACTGCTCTCTCTCTGTCTGTCTGTCTGTCTGTCTGTCTGTCTGTCTGTCTGTCTGTTTGTCTGTCTGTCTTGCTCTCTCTCTCTCTCAGGCTATTTTAATGAGCTTTTAGAAGCCTTATTGACGAATATCACATGGTATTTCCCAAAGCTGGGGTCCAAAAGAAAATAACAACAATAAAAACCAAAAATTTACAAACAATAACAATAGGAAGCATAATAACAGTCCACAGAACCTCCATGCTGCACAGAACCTGCTTGTTCATCATGATGATGTAAAACATTAGGACCTTCAAATGATTCAGAAAGGACCATTAATTACTTATTGAACTGCAGTTTTAGAAACAATAACTTAAATAAACCATACAGTGATGTCACAACATCAGTGTTCACAGTGGATTCCCTGACAGCTGTTTATTCCACAAAGAGGTTAAATAAAGAAGGATGAGAGGAACAAACTAAAAGTACGTCAGTGAGACAAAAACAGTCTGACTCAGCACTCCACCCGATTCACCCCCTTCACCAAGCCACCCATTTTCAGCCCTCCTCTTGTTTATGCTTTACTGATCAAAGGCTCTGCGAGACACTCCTCCTAATCCCCCCACCCCCCACGGCACACCAGCCGACCCCCAACCACACACACACACACACACCCACAGGATAGCAGACCAGCCCACTCCCGAGGAGGGAGACAGGGGGGCCTCTTGAGGAGGGTCATGGGGGAGGGTTGAGCATCAGGGAGGAAAGAGAAAAGACGAAAACAACGAGTGCGGAAGTGAATCCCTCAGAACTTCACTGGCTGAAAGGATCACTGTGGTCCTGTTACACTCTGTTCCCACCACCCCCAGACCCCACACCCTCCACTGCCACCCACCCCGGCTGCTGTAAACTCTGAAGGATGCAATAAAGGAGGAAGGGGATGGAGGTGCAACTAGATTGAACTAGTTTGAATTAATATACAAGATGTCGATTTTCTTGAGTTTTAGGGTCGAAGCTGATGCAGATTCACAGGTGGTGCATCAATTTTCCAGTTCATATAAAATTTCTGAACAACGACGACAAAATGATCCATACACAGACAAATGAAAACTGCATCTACTGCTCCCCCAGATCCAGATCACTCCACGTCCAAACTCTGTCCATCCCAACTGTGTGAATGAAACCGTGACCCTGTTGTGTTTTCTAATTGTTTTATATTACCAACAAACTGGAGAATAAAAACCCTGAGGATTCAAATAAACACACAAACACACATATACACACACACACACCTTGATGATGTCTCACTTCTGCTTTCCTCTATTCAGCTCCCTAGGTCTAGCTCACAGTTCCAACACTTGTTCTTCCTGGAGTTTGGGAAAGTACCGGGAAATGGGAGGTGGAATGAAACCAGGCCAAAAGAAACAATGGAGCCACGTGGAGGTAAAGGAGCACTGACTCCTGCTCTCTAAACTGCTTCAATCTCTGTTCTTCTCCAACCATTCTGCTTCTGTTTAACTTGTTTATACAGGACAGAGGGGTGTGTGTGTGTGTGTGTGTGTGTGTGTGTGTGTGTGTGTGTGTGTGTGTGTGTGTGTGTGTGTGTGTGTGTGTGTGTGTGTGTGTGTGTGTGTGTGTGTGCGTGTGTGTGTGTGTGTGTCTGTGTCTGCTGGACTAACAGCTGAGGGAAACTTTATCAGGATGTGTTTTCTCATAATGAATCCGCACTAAACTGGGTGGTCACTTTTCAGCCTTGAAAGGAGCAAGTGGGAGACAGAATGTGAACCCTGACCCCTCAACCTCCTCTGATGAAGGACTTCTGGAGTGCAAACTGAGAATGGAGTATTAGTACACTTGCAGGGGGAGGTCACTTTCTAACTGTCATTACTGTGGTCTCCACTGAGGAAATCAAGCAAAGGGAAGCTGTAGGAGATTGTGGGGGTAGTGAACTCTGAGGATTGGGACAGGACCCACCCGCCCAGAACTGATTGATGGACCAATTATCAGAATCCTGTTTATTGTGCTGCTGTTATTTATAACAAAAAGGGGCTAGGGGTTGGGTGTAGGGAGGGGGTTCTGTGAGTTCCCCTTCATCAAATGAACAATACGTGTAACCCATTCATTTTCATGCTGGTGCTGAATCATCATGTCCTCATCTTCTGTACTGAGCTGGTGAATCACTGCCTTCAGATGAAAGTGGATTCTCATCAGATGCTGAATCACAATGAAGTAATGGAACCACTTAGAACTCTGGGTTCCTGTTAGAGCATCAGCAAGACAATAACAAACCACATCCTATACTGTGCTAACCAAGGACTAGGAACTAAGGTTTACTCCAGCAAGAGGTTCTAGTTCTCCCCACTGCGTTTATGTAGCAGCTTTAGTTTTAGTTTTTTTTTTTTACAGATGAAGATTTAACCAGGTTTTATTCATTTAACAAATAAACTAAAAAATTTACAATGATTTTACAAACAGAGGTAAAGATTAAATCAGTGGTTACACAATTGGTGTTACAGCTCCAGCTCCCACTAAACTTTCCATTAACGATCTGATTTATAAATAAAAATTAGATACAGAAAGAGTCCAGAAATCAAAATCATAGCTTTGGTATGTTCTTCTGTTTTTTTCTATCAACCATCTCACAAGGCCTTCATATTTACTGTGCTGATTACATTGATGAAGGTAGATCTTGGTTCATGCCATCAGTATGGATGCTGCTGAAATCACTGACTTCTTGTTCTGTTTAGGAACTAGACCTTCATCCTCCAAATGCTCCAGTGAGTAAAGCAATGAGGATCTGGGATTTCCGTCAGCAGGACATCATCAGGGGAGATTACCGGGTGACCCTCTGACCCCAGGCAAATGTGGGCCTCCCTTTGAAGGAGGGTTCACATCACACAGAGTTCAACACCAGCATGAGAGCAACACTTCATCAGATCAGAGTTCTGATTAAAGCATGAAACACAAACCTGGACCAGAACCATGTCACCAAACACCACAAGGACAATCACCTATAAACCATTAACCTCATACTTCTTGTTCCTGTGAGCCTTAAACACACTGCAAATATCTGTGGAGAATCTTTCCAGAGAGATGGAGGAGAAATCAAATCGACTGACTAACATCACCACTTTCCCACATTTACCTATTGGTCCTCAGTACCTCAGTTCCTGCTCTGTGGAGTTAAACACAGGGATGCTGCACTTCATGTTCCTGTATTAACATCCTCCTCACACTTAAACCCAGCAAGACGTGCAGATGGTTAAGTGCTCAGTAAATGCTCTGGACCTCACAACATGGTGATTCAGCAGAGACACCTCTGACCTCAGAGATCCCCGGAACCCAAACGCTAGTGATGTACGACTGCAGTAGCTTATAATGTGAACAATAAAAAGAAATAGCCTTAAGACTCTAAATTCATGTATTCCAAGACCTGGAAGTTAAAGAAGTACAGTTTCAGTGGAGAAACTGATTATCCAATCATGATAGAGAACAGAGCGCCTGCTAAAAAGGAAGGTTCCTGGGTTCCAGCATTCTCCCAGTGTGCAGCTCTAGCAGCTTTTTCTAAACGAGTGAGAGTCTGAATGTTTACGACACTGTGAGGAAATCAGAGGCTGTTTGGAGTTTTATGGAACTTGTGGCACACAGCGCTGGTGGCTTGTGGATCTCTGGCTCACTCTAATTAAAGGTCTCAGTTTCTTCTCCACAGTCACGCTTCCACACCTACATGAAGAGAGATGGGGAGAATAAAAGAAATGGGTTCTGCAGGTCCTGCAGGGGCACTGTGCTGGTTTTAATAAGACCATAGGACCTCCATTTGGACTCAGTTAGATTAGTGTCTTTCATTAGTTTATGACCGCAACATGAGCAATCCTGCCCTGTTGAGCACCCCCATCCCTCAAACCAACCTCCCAGTATTTAGGGATGAGAGGGGGAGGAGCATTGTGAACACCCAGGCAAGAACACCCCTCCACACACACACACACACACACACACACACACCACCCTATAAATCAATGCTCACGGTAAACTGCTTGGGGGAGTGAGACAGGTCAACGCGGCATGTTGACCTTTTCCCACCCTTCTCTTCAACTTGGGTTATAATGGAAGCTGGCAGACAAGAAGAAAGAGAGAGAAAGAAAAACTTAATCACTTCCTCTCTCAAACAAACACATGGTCAGTGTGACATCTGATTCGGTCTCACAGCTTCATCCAACAGTTTGCAGTAACATACAGATTGGACTGCTGCTTGGACTACAACAGGAAACTGCTGGTCTTACTGAAGCTGAGTGACTCAGGAGTAAAGCACTAACCCAGAAAACATACACTCTCATCCTGGAACCCTGTTCATACCCATTCATCCCAAATGTGTCATCCACGCAGGGGAATTTATAAAGACATGCAAACAAGCTGCTACGCATGCACACTACACCAGGTAGGAAACTCCAGGTTGAATCAATGACAAGCATTTTCTCATGTCATCATGAGGCCCCCAAACACATCCATCCACCCACCCACCCACCCACCCACCAAGTGGTTGACAAATCAAATTGGAGTCCTGTGGGAAAGTGAAGCACAAACAGAGGTGAGGTCGACACCAAACAGAGAGGAGAAGAACCAAATCCCATCTCTAAATCGCCCGACAAAAAGAGGGGGGAGGGTGTTGGTGTGGGTGTGTGTGTGTGTGTGTGGGGGGGGGGGGTCCTCGACTCTGTGCCACTTGTGCATTCAGCTTAAAGGCAGAGTGGATAGAGATCAAACACTGCCCACACACAAACAACTGATGTGTGTGTGTGTGTGTGTGTGTGTGTGTGTGTGTTTTATTTTGGCTCATACCAACTACAATGCCAGATCTATGGAGACACCTGAGTGATAAATCTTATTGCCTTTAAGCTCTAGGTTTCAAACCAAGGCGCGTTCACGCTGAAACAGGACAAGGCCTTACCTAAACTATTTCACACTGCATTTAACCAAAGACAAAGATTGTGATCCTGTTCCTCTTGTTCAACATTGGTGTTGGACATTACCGTTGCTCTTGTGGAGAGGTGATACAGGTTCCTGCAGGTGAAAACTGTAGGTTTCTCAATACTTTTGCTGATGCTGTGCATTTAGTATAAGAATGAAGTAATATTGTTCTTTAGCCTCAACCATGGGTAACCCCTCAGCAACCACCTACATGCACCATAGCAACCTGCTAGAACACTGCAGCAACCGACGTATTGCAAAGTTCCTTTAGCGAGATAATTAATAATGAAACAAACATTTGCCTGTATGATCTGAATTTCTTTCTCAAGATCCTGATTTGGGATTTTCTTTAATAGTTCCACCCCTCCCCCCACATCATCATCTCACACAACTGCTTTAAATCAAGCAGATGTTCTCCAGATGTTCTCTTCACAACATCTGGTTTAAAAAGCTGTGCTCTGTATTCCGGTAAATCGGAGGGTAATCACAATCGGCTGCTCAGATCGCAGGCCAAATTTACAATCCCTGAATTTCAATGATCAAAATAACAACAAATGTCACATGATGTGCAAAACAAACCCCTCCATGATGATGCAGTTGTAAACACAGAACACCGGGTCACAGTTGCCATGGGAACTATTACCAATCACATTAAACAGAAATCCTTGTATTAGTTAAAAGAGCTTTTTTACTGGAGCTAAAGTGGAGCAGATGAGTTTAACAGATCGGTCTGTCCTGCATTCTCTACCCAGCTACACTGCTCCTTTGTTCCCCTCTGAAATATGATACACACACACACACACACACACACACACACACACACACACACACACAGGGGAGCCCTCATTCTAGCAGTGGGGCTGTAACCAATCACTAAGCAGCTGGCTGTTTACAGAGATTACAGCCCTGTGTGTATTCCAGGTAACACGTAAACTATTAACAGTGGTTCTCACACACACACACACACACACACACACACACACACACACACATAAATTAACAAGAGAACCTCCTCAAGACCAATAGAACATGGCTAGTCTGTGCATTACCAACTGCATCAGCTTTTGAACTCTTTCACTGAATTCTACAGCTCATTAAAAATGCATTAATATTATTGGTGATCACGTGTGTTCCATGGAGCCATTACAAAACTCGAGTAAACAATGAGACTACAGTTTATAGCAGTTTGTGTCACATTTCTGAACCATGTAGTATTTTGTGTTAGTTTACTGTGAGTCCACTGAACTGAAATGAATGCAAATAATGGAATCTTTAATAAACCCAACAACAGTGTTATGACATCACAATGTACCAAGCTCCAATCAGCACAACTTCAATACAAGAATTTAAAATCAGAAAGCAAACACCAGTTAATAAGCTTAAATATCCACGAGTAGCTTTGGGTCAAAGGTCACCTGTATGTGGAACCTCCTCGAGAAGGTAACATGTGTAATAATGAATTATAAACACCAGATAGAAGTGATTACTGATGATGATGATGATGATGATGATGATGATGATGATGAAACTTTCACTGTCAGCAGGAAAGAAAACAAAACCCTAATCAGAGACCGAACCATGAGGCGCCACTCACTTAAGGAAGTATCTCTGGCCTGAAGGAGTCTTCGCCATCTCCCAGCCTTGAGGCAGGGGTACGTCATCGGAGATCTCGTATGATGGCTGGCGCAGGTGCTGTGGGGAGGTGCCCGCTGTGGTCAAGCTGGTCAAGTTACCCGATGTGACTGCCCCGAGCTGCAGAGAGGCAGGTGAGGAGTGTGCCCGGACATGCTGCGGGGTGAGCGTGGCGACTGTGCCAGCATCTGTGCTAGCCTGAACGACACACACACACACACACACACACAGGTCAGTACCTGGAATGGTTTTATTAGATGAGCAGATAACAGGTTAAATATTTAAATATGACATTAAACTGGGTTTTGTAAGGTTTTAGGAGGAAAAATGATTCAGAGACGAATGAGTCACAACGCTTTTAGGAGGGTTTAAAAAGAGAGACCTCGGATCAGGGGAATTGTCATGTGACTGTTATACGAACAATCTGACCAATAAGATTTGCTCAATTCTGGCACAAACGATCAACGTGTTCATGTTGGTGCAGACAAATCATTAGGATCCTTCTGATCTAGAAATGATATCAACTTCAGCACTTAGAATGAAGATACCTGCAGAACCAGGACCACACCCTACAGAACCACACCATGCAGAACCAAATACCCTGTGGTGTATCTCTGCAAGTTTAAGTGAAATGTAATTGACTCTGTAATGAATCAATAAATAGTTCAGATTTCTGTGTGAAAATTTCCTCAGATTTCATTGATGCGATTGGACAGATTTCATGTGTTTACAGAAGATGGCACTGTGGATGTCAGAACGACAAACTAAGCTGTAAACGACATGATTTATCTGGACTGACATGATACTGAAACTGGACAGTAACTGGACAACAGCAAGCTGATTCCATTAAACTCCAGGAACTAACCTGAACCATTTCAGAAACTGTGCCTGGTCACATGTACACCTCCCCATATTCACTTAGTCTTTAATATGAGTGTTCATGTGTTCATCATAATTTTTATGTAATCAAGTATTTTGATCATAAGTGACACTAAAATTTATGATGAAGAATATTAAACATTGAACTCTTTATATTTATACTGCAGAGTTTTTAGAGATTAAAGATCCTGAGATTAAATTGAGATGAGGATTAAATTATCCTTAATCCTGCTTTAATATGAGGAATGTTGAAGAAACGCACAGCTACACAGAACATCTAAAGAGTGAAACCTCACCTTCTTTGTAATTGGACCAGTGATTTTATTTGGTAACTTTCAGAACAAAAAAACAAAACATCCCAAAATCCAGCCGGCCGAATAAAAGAGAAATCTGGATGTAATCTGAGCAAACCCTAATCTTATCGCTCATCTTCAGACGTTTATGAATTATGATGAGGAGCTCATTTCTGTATTTGGATTATTCATCACACAGATTCTGTAACATCCCAAAATTTAAAAATGATAAAAGTTTTAAACTCTCAACCAAAATAGATTAAAGGAAGCAGATTAATGAAAAACTAAAGGAATATATTAAATCATTCACTTACATTAAATATATAATAATTAAATATTAGTTTAAAAGTTTAAAACATTTCACCAAAACGAAAGAAAGGTTCTTAACTTTTTTATCCATGCTACTTGTCTGCTACAATTTATATATTGGCTGCAAAAAATTATATATATAATGTTATTTATATTTTAATTTATATATTATTTATATATTATATAATTTATATAGTTATATAGTTATATATACCTGGCTACTTAATTTAAATCATTTTACAATTATATATATATATATATATATATATAGTTTACTGTATACTTTATACCCATGTTTGTACACATGTAAAAAAAAAATGTCACTACTTGTTTTATACTTCGTGAGAGCCAATGCAACGAAATTTCGTTTTATTTAAGTCTAAGTCTAATAATAAAGAGATGTATTTAACATTTTAGTAAAAGTTGTAAATGTGTCTGATGTTTGTAGAATGTTTGTATTACAGTGCAGAGGGTGAGCTGTGTGAGCCCGGAGACTCGGCTTCCAATTCAATACGAAGTGCACTAGCGAAGTGCACTAGCGAAGGTGTTCAGTCTTTTTGCTGATATCTAGGCCACTTACGAGATTATGGCAGTATTTGGAATCACGCCACTAAATATAGAGGGTTTTGACGCATGCGCAGTACGCTTGGAGTGCAACGCTATGCAGCTGAAGTTTCGCTGAAGAAAAAAAATCAGAGTTAAAAATTCAGCTGATTAAAAACAAAAACAACAAGAGTTCAGATTTAACTTAAATAACTTTAATTCTGAAGATCGTTAAAATAGTATCCTAACTGCTTTTAAGGCTTAAACAATGTCGATTATATTGGATATCAATACAGTTAATTAGTTTATTATTGATTCAGTTTAATATTATCATAATTATTTAGTTAATAGTTTAATATTATTTTATATATAATAGTTTAATATTATCATAATTATTATTGTTATGCAACCAATTCCCGAAACTAGGTGTTTAGTCCCCACTTCATGGTTTAAAGTGGAACCATTTTCAAGTTTAAATTATATTGTTAGCTTCCCAAAAAAATGGTTCAATCTGGAACCATATCGAACTCGTCCCCCTTGACGACGGTCTCAGGTTGGAGAACCTTATAGAGAACGAGTCCCGGGGTTCTCCCTCCCCCCTCCCCCCCCCCTCCCTCTCACAGAGGTACCGCCGCGCTCTGTGGACCACCCCGGATTTAAAGAGAATCTTTTTGGGGCCTTATTTAATGGTTCCCAACGTAGCCTCTGTGCTCGAAGAATTTAGTTCAGAACACGAACTAAAACTTTAACTAAATACAACTTCAGAAAGTTTCTCCAGTTCTGAAAGTGAAAACAGCAGAACTTTACAGAGAGCTATTTTTATAAGAGATGGCATTCAGAATCGGTCCTTAAAGGGTTCCCCCCAAAACGAGAGGGGACTAAAGGACTATAATGAGGGAGAAGAGTGTCGCGTTTGTTAGTGTGAATGGTTCCGGTTCTGGTTACCTGTCTGGAGTGGGACTTTGGTTCTGGTGGTTTAAAGAAGGAGTCCGGGAACTTTCTCATCCTCATGGGTACAGATGAGGGAATGGTGGCGGTTTTGGGGTTCATCACGGCATTGAAAAGCGCCTCCAGGTCCGTTTCTGAGTCTCCCCGGACATGAACCACCTGGTGTCCCGCTGGTGGGTTCGTCTGGCTCGGATCCATGGCTTAAAATAACAAGGGACAGAAAATTCCACAAAACGTAGCAGAGCGATCCTTTGGAAGCGCGTCAGCTCTGAGAACCCCCGAGACGCATGGAGCGGCCCCCGTTCGTTCAGAGTTAAACTCGATCAGAGGGCCGGGCGGGCGGGCGGGCTGGCTGCGCTGGCTGCGCTGCGCGGGTCGGAAAGGCGCATATCCACCGCGCCGCAGAACCGTCCGCTCCGTCCGCTGCGTCCGAACCTGAAGCGCGGGATGAAACTTCCAAACTTCAGAGCAAAGACATTTAAAACGCCACAGAAAGTGGATTTCACCCCGAAAATCAGTGCGCCTTCACTTCACTCTGCAAACTTTTTTTCTCTCAACTTCGCAAACTTTCAGGGGCAGGACGGCGAAGCTTTTTTTGGGTCGATCACGTGACCGGTGACTTCAAACGGGCGGAGACATGGGATCGTCCAAAGCGGACAGCGGGTCTGTCCGAAAGCGCCGCCGGTGCACTGTGTAATAAACTGACCTTAACGCCGGTGCACTGTGTAATAAACTGACCTTAACGCCGGTGCACTGTGTAATAAACTGACCTTAACGCCGGTGCACTGTGTAATAAACTGACCTTAACGCCGGTGCACTGTGTAATAAACTGACCTTAACGGCGTGTTATAGCGTAAACCTTACACAGTGACGTCATCAAGCTTCCAAACCGATTATAAACAGTTTGTGTTGAGGGTTTTAAATGAGATCGGGAAGGAAAGACGTTAAATCCACGTGATTGCTCATTTAATCCGCACGCAGAGGAAAGAGCTCTGCCTTTCTACATCAAATACTTAAAGTTCAACTCAGAACTCATCAGTTTGAAATTCTCATTCCCGACACAATCCTAAAGTTAAGCTACTTCCACACTCAAACCAAAATTCATCCATCCATTATCTTCCACTTTATACTCTGCCAGGGTCGCAGTGGGGTTCCCCATGTCCATCCAGGGGAGAACGTGTCCTGGGCAGATACACCCAGGACAGGACGCCAATGTATCGCTGGGCACACACTCACTCACTCACACAGACACACTCTATATGGGGCAATTTGGAGAATTCAATTCACCTTGAGCCATGTTTTTGGACTGTGGGAGGAAACCGGAGGAAACCCATGCGGACACGGGGAGAACATGGAAACTCCACTCAGATGGGGATTCGAACCGGGAATCCCTAGCGCTGAGAGGCAAATGTGCTGACCACTAAGCCACCGTGCCGCCCTTAAACCAAAATCGAATTCAAATTTGTTTATAATTCAGCTTTTATAATATAGTTATAAAACATCAGGTAATAAATAATGAGTTTCACAGATAATCAGCTTCTTTACACAGAGACTCAACACACAATTTAAAACGCTTGACTTGTTTAACAGAGATTTACTCTTGACTAATGAAAGAGAAGATGTGAATTTGCGTGAGACTTTCCAATTTTATAAATCAACATATAATGTTAAATCAGGACTGAACCCAGAAAATACATTTAGCACTTCAGGGGAATAACGGGGGATCAGCATTCCAGGTTTTTATTGTGTCAAGCAGAGGTCCATGTGCACACAGGATCTGTTACCCAGGATCTTCAACTATCTTTTTTCCAGGTTTTATATAATTAGATTGGTTTGTTTGTACAAACTGTATATTTTGTAAAATATATTCTGTAGATGGGCGGCACAGTGGCTTAGTGGTTTAGCATGTTCTCCTCTCAGCACTAGGGATTCCCGGTTCGAATCCCCATCTGGGTGGAGTTTCCATGTTCTCCCCGTGTCCGCGTGGGTTTCCTCCGGGTTCTCCGGTTTCCTCCCACAGTCCAAAAACATGGATCAAGTTAATTGAGTTCTCCAAATTGCCCCATATAGAGTGTGTCTGTGTGAGTGTGTACCCAGCGATGGATTGGCGCCCTGTCCTGGGTGTATCTGCCCAGCGCCCGAAACGTTCTCCCCTGGATGGGCATGGGGAACCCCCCCCCCGCAACCCTAATAGAGGATAAAGCAGGAGATAATGAATGAATGAATATTCTGTAGATAATACAGTGTAGATAATACAGTGTTACTATCAGTATTATCCGTGGTGCCATCAGCAGTGTTATAGTAGTATTTACACTGTATTCCTGTATTTTGTATACATCTTTATTTCTCTTCTTTGCCTTTATATAATATATATATTGTTGCTGGAGTGTAGCAGCCCTGGGGCAGAATGCATAGCAGTATGCAATGGACTTTGATTACAGAAAGTGTGCGCCCTTTATAAGCTGCAGAGATCGACCACGAGCTGTAGGAACATGAGCACTTGGCAGATAACAATGGCCAACATATGTGGTTTAATGAATTTAAAATAAATACATTTTAGGCCACTGTATATGCTGTATAAACATAAAACTGGTGACACAGTTATTACCATAAGTTAACTCACAGTGCTGAACTCTGTGCTCAAGCATATTTTTACAGTATTCAGATATACATTCATTCATTTTTACTGGTTCATAAACATGAAGACGTTACAAATCCATGCAAACGAACACAGCACTGTCCACTACTGACAGCAGAAACAGACAGTAACAGACAGTAATCCTGAAATTCCACAATGTTTTGGAGTATGGCTAAAACTATTTTTTTTGTTCCAGCATGCTAATGCTCCTGTACAGGAATCAACTCAAGCATCTGCCAAAGTTCCAACCTCAGATTGAAGGAACCTTTTAGGCTTGGATGTAGAGTCCGTGGATGTGAGGTGGACTCATTTAGTCACTAAATAACCCACATGATGCACCAGTTTGTTTCTCTGTGTTTGTAAAGTGTTAACTTTCATATACATTCATTCTTCACCTGCTGGTTAATGCACATTTTAATGAGACACGTTAATGGTGCAGTGATTAACCTGCTGAACAGCTCTGGCCTGCAGGACCTGCCATGCAAGACTCACAAAACATAAAAAGAAGTCATTAAGCCTTCATCTCACCTGAAGTGAAGAAAGGTACATTTTGGCATGTAAGTGCAGAGCTGCTGGTACTCTTGTGGCCGCGCCCCCGGGCAGCCTGTTGGGACTTGTCACGGCAGGAGGAGGACAATCCGGGCGGCATGGAATAATCCAGCATAGACTTGTCCTCTTGGTAAAGAGCTAAAAGTTGTACCACACACACACACACACACACACACATTCACACACCTGCAGAACAAGTTCCAGTTCTTTGTGTCTTAATCTGGTGAGATGTCGTGGGCTGTGTCTTTTACCCACATTGTCCCATGTTAGAGCAGCAAGACATTTAACTTCATTTCCTCTTGTGATCTTGAAAACCCTGAGGCTTTATTTCTACACAGGTTTCAGCAGGAATATTTTGCATCTCTTAATCCTGCAAACCGAACCTTTTGGGGGAACCCCACCCCCCTATCTACTGCCCCCCCCCCCCCCCCCCCCCCCCCCCCCCCCCCCCCCCCCCCCCCCCCCCCCCCCCCCCCCCCCCCCCCCCAGTTACACGTAAACTTATGAGGATGAGAATGAATGGGTGGAGCTCTTCAGGTGGAGGCTGTAAGGACTTTAATCTATAAAGATCCACTCCCAAAATGTCAGTACTGATTATTTAAACCAGAAGACAGAAAAGTTTCCCTGCAGAAGATCATTCATTCATTACAGTTGTAAATAACAAACAGAACCATAATTATTAACCTGCAAAACACATAAGAAATTGACGTCTTCACAAAATCAATTGATGAAATGATTAGAAGAACACAAGTCCATTCACTTCTTACAAGCCGGATCATTAATAAGCGGCTTCTCTTCATCTGGGAAAGGAAGACGTTCTACAGGCTTCAGAGTGAATAAGTGGCTTTGTCCTAAATACCATGTGACCTTCTGCACACTAAACATATCAAACCATGTCTTTGTGGACAGAATAACTGCCTTACTGGACCAGGAATGGGTTTTCCCTTAAACTGTTTCTACTACTGTTTTAAAACTACTGTTTGCAGAGTATATGTGCCTCCTGGGTCAAAGGTCAGAGGAGGAACGTCCACATTCTTTTGGTGATACAGTAAGTGTATATTATATGTATGTTATTTTGCTCAATAACAGGGGTTCTCAACTGTTCTCAGCCCTGGACCCACATTTTCTCGTGGTCATTAAGTCACAACCAACTTTTATAGAATTTAAACCAAACAAATTTCCATCCATCATCTTCCGCTTTATCCTATATTAGGGTCGCGGGGGGGCGGGATGGGGGTTCCCATGCCCCCATGCCCTCAAACCACTAAGCCACCGTGCTGCCCCCAAACAAATTTCTTTTTGAAAAATACCATTAAAATACACATTTAAACCTTTGTATGTATTTATGTATGCAAAGTGAATTTAAGAGTAATTGATGACCGAAATGATAGACATAAGAAATGAAAACTGAGGCACCCATTTCCATTTAAATCAGCTTTATAGAGAATACATTTTTACAACCTGCCCAGAACGAATATGAACCCTGTAGCAGTCGCGAAACCCAAAGTTGAGAAATAAGTTATCTCTCAGGCTTCATGTGGCTCAGGGTTCATATTTATTCTCAACTGGTCCAATGACAATGTGCTATATATAAAGGATCAAGGTTAATTAAGAAAGTTCGGGACAGAGGAGAACTCTGTTGGGTGAAGTCAATAGCGCCGATGTGAACAGGTGTGGCCGTTAACGTGGTACTTGCGTAGAGTGGCACATGCAGCCTCGCCAGGCTGGGACGACTTGTTCTGCAGGAAGATTGTAGGAGTCAAAAAGACAGAGAGACAAAGACTTTAGAACAAGGCTGCTTCCATTACATAATAAAGTGCTGCATCATTTAATCTGAAGCAGAATCATTTCCACCCTGATAAAATTCTTATCTGCTTCCTGTCCATTAACCATAAATATAATCAACATCATTAATAAAACTGACTGTCACGTGAGAGGAAAGATTTTATTCAGAATATAATAAAATGTAATACATCTACAATATAATATCTTCTTAAATAGTTTTAATCATTTCAATAGTTTAAATGTTAATCCAGTCCCCTTATTTATCTACAGTTCTAGTTGTTTTAAGATGAATAAAGTGTAAGGAACTGGAACTAAAGCTGATTGTGGGATATGGGTTTGTTAATAATGGCTCACATGTGCAGGAGGATTTGCTCTGATGCTGTTGAGTTTGGGTATCCCTGCAGCCACGTTCTGCACATCTTCATTTCCATGTGGAAGAGAAGCAGATATCATTTGTTCTCATGTTCTTATGTTACAGATTTCTATATTATCTGAGTGATCAAACTCACACAGCAGGTGACAGTTCAGCCTGTCGAGTGATTGAAGAACTTTCTGCTCCTCCAGGGACAGAGCGGTGAGGCCTCGCTGAGTGTTAACATACACAGAGGAACTCTTCAGCTTCGGCTCCGACGCTACCGGATCATCAGCAGCCATTATCTGCAGGACTGATACACACAACAGAGGAGAACCGAGGTGTGTGTGTGTGTGTGTGTGTGTGAGAGAGAGATATTTAAATATTTTGTCTAGAACGGACATGTTCACTTACTCACACAAAACATCAGATTTAAAATACTGCGTGTTTGTAATGGTCTTAAAGTTTCTACCTTCAGCACTCAGCTGCTCAGGTTCAATCAGATGTGCACTCAGGTGTGCTCTCTCTGGTACGGACGTCTGCAATCACGACACACAACAGTATTAAATCAACATCCATTAATACGGTCTGATATCATTTTAAGATCAAATCTGAGAATTGTTTTAATTGGAGATTTAAAGGTTCTTCAACCATTATGAAGCAGATTTAAAGATGTTTAAGGTATTACAGGTATTCATCTGAAATGATTAGATTACTCAGATTCAGAATCAATGGTGTAAATGTTCATAGAGGTGTAATTGGCCACAACTTGGTGTTTTTTTTTTGTAAATGGAACATTATTTATTTAAGCCATTAAAATAATGATTCGTTGATTGGTTTATTGCACGTGACGCCCAAATTACATCCGTAATTGGCAGCTCACTTAAGATCACAGGGTCCTGATAAGTGAGTCAAATGTGGTCATCAAAGCAACGCTGTGGATTTGTATAGGGATTAAGTTGTGAACCTGATACAGCACACGGGTCCGTCTGTCCCCCACTGCTACAGACCGGGTTCTGTTATGATCCACACCGGTCCCATTTCTGACCGTGTTGCTTTCTAAAGATGGCCGTCTCATTGAAATCTTCCCTGAAAAACAGAAATGCAGAAAACAGAGACTGTATGGATTAGTCACTATAAATTAGTCTAATTAAGTCTAATGAATAAATATGCATATATAAAAGCAAAATTGCAGATGAACTGGAATTTCACGACATAATCTAGTCCAGTTTTTAAAGTGAACACTGATCACTGAGAAACAGGATTCTGGTTTCTGTGACAATCAAATACGGCCATCTAGTGGCCATATTACAGAACACAGTTTACAAAAAAACAGCAGAAACAGGATTAGTGCTCTTCAGGAATTGACTCACTGTTTATATTAGTCTGTATTTTATGATTTAAAATAATATATTGTATATCACGCATTAATACGAATGTGAAGCGGTCAGGAGCGCATTATTATTGCATTATTGTGTATCAGAGTGAAAACAGAGAAAACAAAGTCAATCCAGATCTTTCTGTAATAAATCAGACATGTTAGAAAATGAATGAATGATTGAGACAGCTTCATTTCAACGGAAGAGTAATCCTGTAAGTGGCTAAATGTTGGTTCCAGGAGGCCAAAGCAAGTACACGTGCTGATATAACGACAAAAAGAGCCTGTGGCTCTGCAGACTGCAAGCTGCAGAACCTGCCGGCACACAAAGGGAGCTCAGTTCCAGCAGATGACTCCTGTCTGAATATATGACAAGGTGTAAAGGAACTTCACTTGTTCTGTCGTGTGATGTTGCTGGAATGTGCTGGATCCTCAGAACCTACCTCAAATCAGAGAAATGAAGGCGGTTCCTATATTTTAGCACAATAATAAATCAGCGCTGTGGATCTGAGATAGGAACCTTTTGACAAAATCTTTAAACATGATGATGACTTCTGACATTTAATTATTACATTTGGTAAAGATCTCCACATTACAAAGACCCCCAGATCATAATCAGTTACTGTAAAGGAAGAGCGGTGAGGTGCCACGATGTCAGGTCGTTAAGTGTCATCACACATGTGAAATTAAAAGTAAAGGATTAATTAATTAGAGGTTTTGACAATGTACAACTACAGACTGGGTTTGTATATGATGTTGGCATTACCATCTTGGCTGGCTAAGGCATGACGTACCCCATGCCACAGCACTGAGATCTCCTCATCGGTTGGCGTTCGGGTCCAGCTCCCAATGTTCCGGGTGCCATGCTTTTCACTACTCACGTGGGCATCAACACAGCAGAGGGTGCAGATACAGTTACATACAGCTCCATGTGGGTGAGTGCAGGGGGGTGGCACTGGGACTAGTCTTTCTGCAGAGGGTTTATAGAGAAGCTGCTCTGGAGGCAGGACGACACAACCTGAATGTTCTTTAGCCATTGATGTTTTGGAGATCGCAGTCTGATTTTTGGGAGGGGGCCGAGGTACCAAATGCTTTCCCTTAGATCTGATTACATGCGTCATCTCTCTTTCAGATTGTGTCCGAATCGCCATACCTCTTCTGGGTCGATGAGAGATGAGACCAGTGCCGGTCTTGGCTGAGCGTCCTTGCCGGGGAACATGATGTTCATGGGGATAGGAAGCGGAACTCTCTCTGAGTTCTCTCTGCTGGCGCAGATCAGGATTAACGTCTAACCAGGCCTGCTTCGTAGAGTAGAGTAGAGCAGAATTAGAATTGACTAGTTTAACTTGTTCTGCCCCATCTTTACTATCCAGCTCATCAAACCAGCGCAGTCTCTTCTTCCTACTCTTGTCCGTTGAATCGCCTCCTTTAACTCGAGTGAGCTCCAGACTGTCTCGAATGGCCATGGCTACCTGTCTGTTAAAGATATTACACCCTGAAGTGTGAGACAGTTCAACATCTCCTTGCTCAATGCAGTTCTTCTTCAGAATTCCCTTCTGAGATCTTCCAGTGCTGCTCTTAAACTCATAATTGCTGCATGGACGTTCAGATGGTCTCTCCTTCATCTCTAAAGTCTTCGAGATCATATTTGCCTCCTCCCTCACGCCCGCTGGCTTTAAACACCCTGCTAGCTTCAACCTTTCCAAATTGTCAACTTTGGGCTCATTAGCGAAGACTGGCTGTGTTTCCACTGAACAACAGTCAGTCTGAGGTTCTTCGTGCTTTAGGGCCGACTTCCCAGGTACAGTTTTAATGGAACTCTGGAATAGGCTATGCCATTTTTCTTCATGAGTAAGGTTTGAGAACCTCAGTGGTGTAATACCTGGAGCTTTTTTTTCTTTCTTGAAACCCACATCCTCTGCATCCCTTAAAATATGGTGATGGAGCATTAAAGCAGGTTGTCCTGAATGAACTGTTAGTTCCTGCTTGCTATCTGTGTAAAGATACCTGGAAGCATGGTGGTTGTTGGAACTCTCAGATTGGTGATTTGTGTCACAATGCTGTGGGGTAAGATCTCTGACCTTCTGGTCCTCATTGACAGAATCATTTTCCTGAGATGAAGATGACGAGGAGCTGTGTTGGTCCTCCTGATTTAGCACCGGATTCGAGCTCTTTGGAGGACAGAGGACAGATGTTGAACAGAAGTGGTTCAGGGGATGGGGCTGTGATGATGTTCTGGTATCATGAATCTCAGAATGGTTGACAAGAGCAGGTTTATTGGAATGTTCTTGATGAGGGACCTCGTTCTCCAGACTGTCTATGCTAGCAAGGCTTGCAGAAGGACTTATCTGTTTATAAAATGAAGACAGAGGGATGTTTGTAAGTTATAGTTATTAGTCATTAACTTACTTTGTTTAAGATTTGACCTTATTTTCCCCTTATTTGAGTCTGAACACATAGGTCAGACTTCTCTCCATCACACAAAAGTGACCAATCAATGTACAAGGACACCGCATGCAGTCAGCTGGCTGCTAAAGCAGAATTACTCTCTGGTGCACATGATCTCATAGACACTGACTATCACCTCTGTGATTGACAGAAAGAGACCATTAAATCCCGCCCCTCAAGAGCCCCACCAATTCCACCTAAAATGAAGCCACCTCATTATACAGCTGAAGAAATCAAAATTAATCCTAGATTACAGGTTAATTTAAATGAGCTCCTGAGGGATGTGGTGTGATTTCTTATTAACTTTATCATATTCATCATTCATCATGTAATTTATTATATTCAACATCCCACTAAGGTTCCTTAGAACCTGAGAACCTTTTTGTTTATAAACACACCAAAGCACCAGCTCAACAAATTCTCCCCTTCACTGTCAACCCCAACACAATTATACTCCTGATGGAGAAACATCTGGAAATGACGTCTACAGAACCCAAAACAAATGATTTAAAGGTACTATAATTTATGAACAGGATTCCAGCTCCATGAGCCTGAACTAAATTATATGATCCTCTCCAGTTTTAACCAAAACAGGTAGCATTCCTGTGTGTGTGTGTGTGTGTGTGTGTGCGTGTGCTCTGTAAGGGGCCCCTGGGCGTGTTCAGACACACACACACACACACACACACACACACACACACACACACACACACTTCAAAGCACTTGGTTAAATTGCTGTTTCATAATTTCCACTTGTGATTTATGATTATAATTAAAATGTGATGTTTTTTAAGTATATTATTTATTTGAAATTGCTCAGTGTCAGAAGCTGTGTGGTTCTGTATAAAGAACACTGGCTCATTCTGATTGGCCTCACAGCCCAAATTTAGCGTATTTAATAGTTAATGAAATATTGAATTGATTAAATATCAATTGAAGTTGCATCAGAGATGATTTGCTCATGTCAGTGAATTTGGATTGTGCATGTGCAGTACGACGGAGTGATGATTAAGCACACAGCTGTATGGTTCTGTAACCTGTTGATGACCTGTGTCAGAAGCTGCTCTTGGTTCAGTTCTCTCTCTCTCGTCGAATCCCTGTGGGTCTTTGGACGCTGAGCGCTGAGTGGGCCGATGGCGCCTCCTGTTGGCGAAGATTTAAAGCTCCTGCAGAAACGTGAAAATCAGCAATACTTCAAAAGTTTTAGGTTCAAGCAACTCTATGTTCTGTTCTATTGCTGTTATTTGCTGCACTACAGTCCCATTGACACAATGGCTTTATACTTAATGTAAAAACAATAACATTCTCACTTATAGCAAGAAGCTTCCTAATTATGAAAGAATATAAAAGAGTCTGAGAGGAAATGATATTAGGTCAATTAGCAGAAGCTTTTATCCAAAGCAACTTACAAAGTGAGCACATGGTTGGCCAAGACATTAGTGTACCTGGGATTTGAACCCACAACCTTCAGATTGATAGCCCAACACCTTAACCACTGAGCTACTGCACCCCACAAATAAAAACCAATCTCTGCAGAAGGAACCTGTTCTACCTGCTGACAGGAGAAGCTGAATAAGGGGGTGAGCTCAGGGTCCCCCGAATATGCTGAAGAGCTTGGTGCAGATTGAATGCTCCTTTATTAGAGACTGAGGAAAAAGAACAATTACAACAAAAATCCACAATTAGTATCCGCACAGAACCAAGCTGACCTTTGGTACAGTTATCATTCTGTTAGGATATGGTTTAATCAGCTGCTGTTACAAAGCCTGAATATATATAATAAAATGATTATTATTATTATTATTATTATTATTATTATTATTATTATTATTATTTCATTCATTCATTATCTCCTGCTTTATCCTCTATTAGGGTCGCCATGCCCATCCAGGGGAGAACGTCTCGGGCGATGGGCAGATACACCCAGGACAGGATGCCAATCTATCGCTGGGCACACACTCACACACACACACACACACACTATATAGGGCAATTTGGAGAATTCAATTGACCTTGATCCATGTTTTTGGACTGTGGGAGGAAACCGGAGAACCCGGAGGAGACCCACGCGGACACGGGGAGAACTTGGAAACTCCACCCAGATGGGGATTCGAACCGGGAATCCCTAGTGCTGAGAGGAGAACATGCTAAACCACTAAGCCACCGTGCCGCCATTATTATTATTATTATTATTATTATTATTATTATTATTATAAATAACAACATTTAAAGCAGGGTGGCACAGCAGGCAGCACCCTCACCACATGGCAAGAAAGTCCTGGATCCAGTTTGAAATTACCTAATTGCTGGGATAGGCTCCTGCAATTCTAAAACCCTGAATGAAGTTTAAAAAGAGGATTTTCTGATTGAATTTTTCAAACGTTAAATGTCATTAGACTATTAACTGGTCTGAGGTCAGCTTTGAATCAAGTAACTGTGTTGAAGCATTAGATTGGATCAATATTATTGACTGATTTGGGAACCGTGAACCTCGCTTGGCTGACCTGCTCGGGTCTTGTGAGCTCTCTGATATCGCTCCGTAGCTTCCTGTTGCTTTAGTTTGCGCTGCAGCAGAACATGTTCTCGCAGCCTCTGCTCCTGAAGGTCCCATTGCTTTCTCTTCTCCTCAAGCTCCCTGAGATCAAAACAGAGTGGAAATGATTCACTTTAAAATCCACCTTTTGATTTTAAATTGCTTAATAACCATTGGCTTATACTATCTGTTGGATTCTGGTTATTCTTCATACATGTGCCAAGTTTAATTACTGTTTCTTATATAACTGACATATCAGGTGAATAGCAAGTTGTATATTGATATCTGTGACCTGAACATGGCTTTACTTACTGCACCTGAGTCTAGCTCAGAAACCTGAGCTGATGGTCAGGATGTGAGATCAGCAGCAGTATGAGACAGTAACACAGGGTTCTATAACTGTGCGAATGTGACTTTACTCAGCTGTGCATCAGCTGTGTTTCTTTTTAAAGTTCTTTTAAAATTTTTATCCAGAGCTCAAAACTGTAATGTATGTGTGTGTGTGTGTGTGTGTGTGTGTGTGTGTGTGAGTGTGTGTGTGAGTTTACATGCACACGATTTTTCCTTACTTTCTTCTCTGGTTAGTTTCATGGCAGCTGTGTTGTGCTCGGGTTCGATAGGCCCTTTGTTTCTGCAGCAGTAGTTCTCTGTCCTTATCAGGAACTTTATCCAGACCTGTGCTGATGTTCCTGGGCTGTAAGTTAATGAAGTTCCACTGATTTAGATCTAAAGTTTTATGATCAATTATTCCTAAGGTCATCGTGTAATTCATTACCTACATTTAGTGGTTCAGTTTTAAAAAAACATACACCAAACAGAAACTATGAAATGGCCTGTAAATGTACATCATTATATATCTCTCTCACTCATCATTATAGACCACAATCATTCAGATTTGACATTAGAAAAGCAAAGAACGTAATAAATAAATGATTAAACAGTGAACATCTAACAGAAAAAAATGTCATTGATTTATTTGTTTTAATAGTAATCAGTAATAATTCGATATTTCTACCCAGTAGGAAGTATTGACAGTGATAACAGAAGTAAATGAAGTCTTTAATTCCTCATTTGATTTTATGTTCCAGTAAAAGAGAGCAGGGGAGATTAAAGTGAATAAGGATACGAGTAGACCCCTGTGTCCTTCAGCACCTGCATTCCAACAACAACACAGTTTCAAAGACCTGGCCTCTCTGCACACGTCGGCAGGATGCTGCTGCTGCTGCTGCTGCTGCTGCTGCTGCTGATGATGATGATGATGATGATGATGATGATGGAGTGGGGATCTCTTTATCTTCTGTCCTGTTTAAACTCATTTAGATGATGGTCGGTTCTGGTGTCGGACCTCCTCCACCTCATTCCCTCACACAGCCTCCTCTCTGTCTTCTGCCTCCGCGCTGTGACCTTCATTTCGTTAGGAACATTAAACTCTGACTTTATGAGAGCCACAGAATGTTGACATGTCCACTGATCCTGAAGCCTGTGTTCTTTTAAACCCGAGCCGCTGAGTTAGTTACCGCAGACGCGCTTCCCCGACAACCGGAGCGGTTTGGTTTGAATCGGCGGTCTGCATGTCGACGGAGTTCCCTACGGAGGGTGCACACTTTAATCAGTCTCTGAATGTGGACTCCGGTTACGGACGGGACGTTCTGTCCCACTGCAGAGACTGGAAGCGCAGTGAGAGAAAAACAACGTATCTCAGAATTCTGACCTTTAATCTCAGAATTCTAAATGTTTTAAATCTTAGAATTCTGAGATACGTTGTTTTTTTCTTAGTCGCGGAGATGGACTGCCTTAGTAAAACATTTATGAAGGTTTATGTAACTTTATTTGTACAAGGACAGAGATAATTTCTAGAATATTAAAAATATGTTCAAATAGTGTAAATAATGTCATGACTAGTGTTGTTATTGTTACTATTATTGTTATTATTATTATTATTATTATTATTTAATAATATTATTATATATATATGCGGCACGGTGGCTTAGTGGTTGGCATGTTCTCCTCTCAGCGCTAGGGATTCCCGGTTCGAATCCCCATCTGGACGGAGTTTCCATGTTCTCGCCATGTCTGCGTGGGTTTCCTCCGGGTTCTCCGGTTTCCTCCCACAGTCCAAAAACATGGATCAAGTCAATTGAGTTCTCCAAATTGCCCCATATAGAGTGTGTGTGTGTGAGAGAGTGAGTGTGTGCTCAGCGATAGATTGCCCCCCTGTCCTGGGTGTATCTGCCCAGCGCCCGAAACGTTCTCCCCTGGATGGGCATGAGGAACCCCCCGCGACCCTAATATATAGGATAAAGCGGGAGATAATGGATGGATGGATAAAATATATACAGTCAAGCCCGACATTATTCATACCCCTGGCAAATTTTGAATCAAATTGACTTTTATTCAACCTGCAATTTTATTTTGACCGGAAATGACACAGGCATCCCCCAGGAGATAATACGATGATGTACAAGAGGCATCATTGTGGAAAAAAAAAATATTTCTCAGCTTTTATTCACATTTGAACAAAAAGTGTCATGTGTGTATATAATACATCCTGCATCGATACCGGGCTTTTACTTTGGAATCGAGTCTAACGTAAAAGTCCCTGCTCCGTGTCGCTCTGTCACTCCGGTAATCGACAGGATGGCGGCGGATCCCAACAAAACCGACATTCTCACCGTTTTTAAAAGGCTGAGGTCGATCCCCACCAACAAGGTGAGCGGTCCGAGCGGGTCGCTCGATGCGGTGGAGGGCTGGCGGCGGTGGTGTCGGTGGTGCTGCTGTCTGTAATGTGATTACGTGTCGGTTTCTGTGAGCCGGTGGCGTTCCGGCCTGCAGCTCGTTCAGCATGGCGCCTCAGCCTCCGCCTCAGCCTCCGCGGCCGGCCGCTCTCATTCCGCTGAGACACGACGCTGCCGGCGGGCTGTAATGACGGCTGGGCTGAGCTGAGGTGAATCTCCGCTTTGTGTTGTGAGAGTGTGTGTTGGAGAGACGCCGGCCGCGGTGTGAGCACAGACCGAAGCTAACGGCCACGTCAACACGGTCAGCTGCTCCCGGCGGCGGAGGCAGCAGCGGCGGAGGGGCAGCGGCAGCGGCGGGGGCAGCGGCAGCGGCGGGGGCAGCGGCAGCGGCTCTCTGGATCAGAATAATAAACCGACACCGAAGCTTTAACAGTGTTTATTAGATGAGATCGGTTTATCAGCTGAACTCATGATTTGAAGCTTTAGAGCTGTATGTTTAATGTTTTGTACGAAGGGAGGAGATATAAAACATGATGTGAATAAGTTTTAATCGTGGCAGAGATGCTATATAAACATCCAGGAGTTGTGCTGAGAGAACCTCGTGGTTCTCAGTTCAGTACAGGGGCCACAGCTGCAGTCATGGACGGTGTGTTCGTCCACCTGCTGCAGGGATCTTCGTTCTGAAGGCTGGATGTTAACTGAGCGCTCCATCACTCCTCTCACTGCTCATCAGCATTTACAACAAACAAGTTGGAACACGGGCGGCACGGTGGCTTAGTGGTTGTTTGGCATGTTCTCCTCTCAGCACTAGGGATTCCCGGTTCGAATCCCCATCTGGGTGGAGTTTCCATGTTCTCCCCGTGTCGTTGTGGGTTTCCTCCAGGTTCTCCGGTTTCCTCCCACAGTCCAAAAACATGCATCGAGTCAATTGAGTTCTCCAAATTGCCCCATATAGAGTGTGTCTGAGTAAGTGTGTGCGCAGCGATAGATTGGCGCCCTGTCATGGGTGTATCTGCCAGTCATCCGAGACGTTCTCCCCTGGATGGGCATGGGGAACCCCACCGTGACCCTAGTGAAGGATAAAGCAGAAGATGATGGATGGAAGTTGGAACACTTAAATCAAGATAATAATGAAACTGAAGAAAATGTCTTTTTTTTCTCCCTGATGTTTCTGAGAATGACACAGCATTAAAACTCAAGTTCAGTGGCTTTTATCTTCTCACAACAAATGTTGTGTGAAGTGTTTTATCAATATGAGATGAATTTTAAAACCCCATGCTTGCTGGTGTTGTGTTTTTCTCTGAGTTTCAGCTAAGCTTTTAAAAGAACAGAGAAGTCACATCATTAGTCTCAGGTTTCCTTGTGACCGCTCTGTTTAAATGAATGTGAACGTTGTTGATTCTTTAACCTGACTTTCCTCCTCAGGCCTGTTTTGATTGTTCTGCTAAGAACCCGAGCTGGGCAAGCATCTCTCATGGGGTGTTCCTCTGCATCGACTGTTCAGGGATCCACCGCTCACTAGGTGTCCACCTGAGCTTCATCAGGTTCGACTCGATTTATTCTGCACGTTACAGTTTAGTTTAAGAGGGAAACAGACAGTTGCAATGTACAGTGAGATTCTTACCCTGCACTACCTCCCAAACTAGAAGTAACTAAAAGTAAGGAGAACATCCTTAACATGTGAATTAAGGAAATGCACACTATATCTCATGTAGTGTGTGTTATAGTTGACCCATCAGACCAGCAGGTCAGAGCAGGACTCTTTTAACCCCTTCATGGCTGTGTGATTGTGTGCAGATCCACTGAGCTGGACTCTAACTGGAGCTGGTTCCAGTTACGGTGTATGCAGGTTGGAGGAAATGCGAATGCGGTAGGTTTTTCTTCACATAGCATATTTACAAATGATCATTTCTTTAGCCTTGAGTAAACCAAAGCACTGTCTTTCTCCTCATAATCACCCATATCTCGGTGAAGATGGCATTTTTCCGGCAGCATGGCTGCGTCACAAACGACACCAATGCCAAATACAACAGCCGTGCGGCACAGATGTACCGAGAGAAAATCAGACAGCTTGCTAACGCCGCTCTCTCCAGACATGGTACCAATGTGAGTATAGTCCACCTTCTGGTGGAAGTTCACAACTCTAAACTCGGGTGCAGCGTGTCTCCACGTTCTCATCCTCAGTCGAGCTTTGACCCTGCGTGTCACTTCAGCTCTGGTTCAAACTCCGGCTGTCTTACATAACCAGCATGTTGACTGCAGAGCTTTCAGTTTGCTCTTTTGTAGAATGTTGATTTTCTGGGGCTTCATTATTGATGAGTATTATATTGTTTTGTTATTCAGCTGTGGATTGAACAATCAGGACTCACTTCACCTGCTGCTCCAGAGAAGAAAGAGACGGACTTCTTTGATGAACATACTCAGGTGTGATGCTCAGGGTTAATACACTAATTAAAGGATTTTAAATGACCACTGCATTGTTTAATTCACATGTGCTTCTGGAACAGGCTGCACACAGCTGGGACATGGCCTCCCCCACAATCACAGAGCAGAATGGATCTGTTGGTGTTTCCCCTCAGCAGGGGCATGATGCACCCAAAGTACTTGACACTGCTGCGCGTAAGTTCACATGACATGACCTTGAGTTTTTGATCAGGTGCATCACTAACATTTTATTTATATATACACTCACTCCATGAGCATCATAACAATATACATTTGTTGGACATCATGGCCAAAACTACAGTGTGTGTGTAGGCTTTAGTGGCATCTAGTGGTAAGGTTGCAGTTAGCAGTCACTTAAATATCTCTTGCTCTGATCAAGCTGCCTTTCTTTCTGCTGATACTTATTTAATATAAAATACATGTTTTATTTTTTCTTAAAGCCTTACTGTTTTGTATGAATAGACTTCAGAAGCTCGAGCTTGCCTATCACAAACTTTTGGCAGAACTTTGGTATGAAATTAAGCCACAAAGTCTTTAGAGATTAAAGTATTTGTGTAATTGCGGGAACCTAGTTTTTCTGTCAGGGTGCTTGTTCTGTAAGAACAGAACTGAAAACAAAATGCAGATTAGGGATGTTTTGTTCTGTTCCTTTTATATTTTATCCTGTAGAGCTGGATGAAGGACCGAGCACTGAGGGCTTAAACACAGAGCTGAAATCCTCCTTAGGTGAGAAACCTTTCTTTATTTTTAATGAAACATTATAAACTTTAGTTTATGTACTTAAACTTAAATTTACATAATCAGGTATTACAGCTCAGTTTCGGTGACCACCCTCATACTGCCTGGTTTGCTGATCTATTATCTCTTTGCGACCTCATTAGCTTTGTGTTTAAATGGAAGTTTCATGTTGCGACCTGATCAGACTAAGCAGTTAATCAGCTGTTGTAGTTATAGTGTAGTCCTGATCAACATCTGGGTACATTTATGAAAACAAAGAGTTCTTGTGATTTGGTTCTTGTTCTCTGAATTTTACATGATCCTGAAACCAATCAGTGTTCAATGCTGTTTGTCCCAATCCTCAGATTTAAACCAACATATAATCAAGTTCACATTTTATTTATGATTAATGTATAAATCTGATCATAAACTGTTCAGTGTGTAAGTTTTCCTCATTACACTGTATTTATACCTACAACCAACCTACATACCTGTAAACACAGTTAAGAGTGATTGTTTTATAATTGTGTGTAATAATCTGAAGTATTGATTGAATAAAGCAGCTGTAAAGTGATCTGGTCTTTTTACAGATATATTTAGAAAGATTAAGGTTAAATTATCTTTTAAAATACATTTTGAATGCTACAATTAGTATTAGTCGTTTTTTTTCTGTGTTTATGAATAAAAATCACATCGATAAGGTTAGGTGTTAATGAGGGTGAAGTTGGGTCAGAGTTTGTTTGTAACATGTCTATGCTCTGTTAATGTAGACGACTCCATGAGATTGGCGTCTGATCAGGTGCCACCTTCTAAAGGTGATTTTGAGTTTGGCTGGCTGCAGCATGGTTCTGCACATGATAGTCTTTTCTGCACTGAAACGGTCTGCTTTAAGTTAATTTCCTCATTAGTACCGCAGTGATGCAACGTCCTGCCTCCTAATGACTCTGTGCTACATTTATACATGTTCATTAATGACCATAAAGCCAGAGTTGATAAAGAATACACTTTGGTGAAGAGATGTAACATGACTTTACAGATCAGTCTCCACTCCTGAGCACTGTTAGTGATTGGCAGAAGATAATCATCCAACGTTATATAATTATTATTCCATCAGAATAAGGTGTTTCCAATAAAACCTGGAACCTGAATCAGACAGTGTTCACCTGAGCAACACCTATTGATTACAAATTAATGTAATTATACAGCCGCCATGATTTTGGTTATTTGGATCTTCTTTCCCTCATCGACATCCTGTGTGAGGTCAGTGATCTGAGCATGCTCAGTTGAATTTGAGCCAGGGTACACAGAGGTCCACTGAGGATTAATGTGCTGGAACAATTAGTTTAGAGATGCTCCCTCCATTTAAATCAAAACCCATCGGTTCCTAAGCATTAGTGCATCCGACGGCTGGACTTGGTGCACTGATGAAGTCAGAGCTTGTAATGTGTGTTTCATCAGTGTGATGGTTCTGCACACAGTGGCTTCTGGTTAGAAGTTTTAATACCATCTCTTGCACTTTGCCAGCTTAAGCAAACTAACTGCAAAAGACTAACAACCTGTGATTACTCACATGACAGGACTGGAACTCTTCTGTCTTTATTTATTCACTATTTTCTTTTTTAGAAGCGAGACCTTCCATCATTGGAAAGAAGAAGCCAGTTGCTGCTAAAAAAGGGGTGAGAATATTTATCAGTGTGCTGGGATAGGCTTTAGCACAAAATTAATCTACTTTGGATAAAGGGATAAACCTTTGACTAAATATAATCAAAATTGAATGTTTAGCGAAGCTGTGTTGAAAAAAAAATAAAAGTCCAGGTTGGTTGTGGATGAGCTGTGACTTTAAGTTTTTCTGGCAGCAGAACTGATGTAAATAGATGATATTTTGTGTTGCTGGGCTTTTTTTTCAGCTTGGAGCTAAAAAGGGTTTGGGAGCACAAAAGGTGAGCAGTAAGAGCTTTAGCGAGATGGAGAAACAGGCTCAAGTGGCTGAGAAACTGCGAGAAGAACAAGCTGTTGAGGCAAAGAAACAGGCCGAAGAGTCAATGTGAGTAAAAAGTAATTGAAATGGATAAAGGTGTAAATGCACTACTTTACCTGATAGTGTCACATTTTTCCCTTTATTGACACCAAGAGTTTGGTCTGAATTCAGCATTTTGTACTAATTATTAAGATCAAATGATTCTGGTTCGGTTAATTGGAGTTTGTGAGCTCTCGAGGTACTAATGACCTGGTTATCTGGGTTCAGTGTGGCTTCAATGCGTCTGGCTTACAAAGAACTGGAGATCGACAGGAAGCTTGAGGAGAAGAAGCTGAAGAATCTGGAGGGGAAGAAGAGGGAGCAGGCTGAGAGGCTCGGCATGGGTTTAGGAAGCAGGAGGTAACATCACATCCTCTACTTCACCAGAAATGAATGAATGAATGAATGGAACTGTTATGAGCATGAACTAGTCATGATTCGCCTGTCAGTGGTCGGAGCAGCTTAAATCACTGACATAAGATAAGAAAACAAATAATGTCTCTGAGATGTTCCACAGTGGACATGCTGTTGGTCTGGATTTACTGTGATGATGATGATGATGAGGATGGTGGTGGTACTCATTTGTTTTCAGTGTCGTGTCCCACTCTGTGATGTCGGAGATGCAGGTGATCGAGCAGGAGAACCCTGTGGGCTCAAAACTCAGTTCTCGCTCTAAGCTAGACATGTTTGAGGAGCCTGGATTTACTTCTGGACCCCCAAAGTAAGTGAACCGATATGTTGGTCCTGTGTTCTGCTGTTAGTGTTGATCATGAGAACCTGATATGGATGGGGCATGGTAACCTGGACATGCTGTTACAGGTACAAGGATAACCCCTTCACTGCAGATAGCTTTGGGTCTCGCTGGGATTCCGATTTAGGCTCTGCCTCGTTCACGTCCTCGTGGGCTTTAGAGAAGGAGGAGCATAAAGAGCCTGATATCACCATCTCCAGTATCCAGCCTATTGGAGAAAGGTCTGATCTTCATCTGATCACATTTCTATGGTAACATTTTAACCTCTGTGTTACCACTAAGATGTTTTGGTCCTTATCTCTTAGGTTACCCAGCAGAAGGAAGGCAGACGCCTCCGCGTCGGTGGCAGAGTCCAGCGAGGCGCGTGAGAAGTTTGCTAATGCCAAAGCTATCTCCTCTGACATGTTCTTTGGTCGTGAGCGTGATGCTGAGGTACTCGCGTGGAGCCGAATGGAACAGGATGTCCTGGTTGTTGCTGTCCATGATGATCATGGCGTTTGTGTGTGTGACCCCTCTGTGTTTCAGTACGAAGCTAAGACTCGTCTGGAGGGCATGTCCTCCAGCACCTCCATTAGTTCTGCGGATTTGTTTGGGGAGGGGAACGCACGGGCCTCAGGTAGGAACATGTCTAATCTGTGAGTTTGTGCAGGTGCTCTTCCTTCCTCCTTGTGCTTACTGTGTTTCACGGTGTGGATGATTTAAATGTGTGGAACCTCCTCTCTCCTCTCTTTGGAGCTGATGCAGATGTTTTGTTTTTGATGCTGTAGGGAGCACCGGGTTTGAGAACGTGCTTCCCTCTGGACCTGACATCGCTCAGTTTAAACAGGGTGTTAAGACAGTAGCTGGGAAAATGGCTGTTTTGGCGAATGGTGTTATGAACAGCATTCAGGTGAGCGGCTGAGTCCGAGCAGCACTGCCCGGGTTCCTTAACTATCTTCTGAGAAGCTGGAGTCGAGGTGTTGCACATGTTCCTCACTGTGGGGCAGAGTTCCCTTTACTTCTCATTTCCTCTCTTTCCGTTTCAGGATCGCTATGGCTCTTACTGACATGGCTGCATGATCTATACAGGAAATGACATCACACAGGATATACCACACTGCTGACTGGATCTGCCTTGTTTTTACCTCATGCATTGTTCATGAATCCTGGAGAGAGACATGGAGAAAGAATAAGAGAGGGTGAAACACCGTGCCTCCTCGTCTCCTCCATCTGTTTGTATTCAGACTGACAGTATTTCGGTTCTTCTTTTTTGGGGTTGTATTTTGGTGTGTGCACAGAGCCTTGAGAGGAGGCGGTGTCTCTCCCATTTCATCAGACCCTGCTGTCTTTTTTACATCGTGTTTGGTCTGATGTTTTCATATATCCCATTTAAAGTGTTCTTTATGAAACCTGTAGCTCGGCTCGTCCTTAGTTCTGCTTTCTCACAGCTTCCTTTGCATTTAAACGTTCTTATGTTCTTCACTCTGATTCATGTTCCCTTGCAGCTGCAGTAACCCTGAGGCTGTCCACTTCAAACTGTAGGTAAAGAGTTCCTCCTGTAAAGAACCAGAACCTTTTATTTTAAAGATGCTGTGTGTAGAATTTAGAACCCTCTAATGCCATGAGTTCAAACTCAGTCCAGATTAGTTTCATGTGACCAACTGTGCTTTTCTGACTTCATGAGACCTTTACATCCGACGGCTCACTTTTTGAGGAGTTGCTATGTTGGTCAGCAGACGGTGTATTCGGTTGGTTGCTGTTGCATCCTCAGCAGTAGATGCTGCTAAATCCTACACACTGATTCCTTTATGATTTAGGGAATGAGATGAGAAGCCCTGTTCTTGTACCTGGTGAGGACGCGTTCATCCAGGTTTTAATTCAATTAAATAGAACTTGGACCAGGAGTCAAACTTTTAAACTGCCCCAGGATCAGAGCTGCTGAGACCAACAGTCATGGTTCTGAATCCGGTTTTCAGTGTTGATTTCAGTCACAGTGTTGTCCAGCATTTCCAACATAATCGCCATGAGTATGATGATGGAACTGGAGCGAAGTGCAAATTCAAACAAAATCCTGGATGCAGTCAATGTTTATTCTTCATGCTGCCATGATGGGAGGAAGAACCTCAGGGGCAATAGCATCCCGTAAAGTTACCATATCTAACATTTCTCTAAAAAGTTTTTTTGCTAGAGCTCTCTGATTTGATCATGTAAGTTCCAGGTGTGACCAGAACTGAGGTTCTGTCTGCATTACTTTTAGGACAATTGTTGAGTTGAGGCTTGGATTTGTATATGGTGTAAATATTTATTGATATGATTTTTGTAATTAAAGGCCCTCATTCTAAATTAATAATGGGAATATTCGACCACTTAGGTCTCTGATTGGTCAGGACAGGTGTGATGTCATCACTCAGGCATTAGGTTGTAAAATGCTGGACTCTCTGGTGATGTGCATGCCGACGGGATGTGTATGACCAACCCTGTTTTAAGGACAGGTTTTAATTCAGTCCTTTCTGTCTAATGTTTGTAGTGTGAAATTTAAATAAAAACCATAATTACCTTTAAAAAGCTAATTGTGAAGCAGTATGTGGGAAAGGGGTCAGTGAGGTGCAGTGCTGTCCCTGAAACACGGATTCAAATTAAAGGTTGAATGCTGATCTCTTGACCCTGTGCTCATCACATGACCTTTCATCTGGTTCTAATTCAGGTGTATTGCAGGTTCCTCTGATCTAAAAGAGAGAGACGTTCTCAGCCCTGAGAGATCCACAATCTGTCCTGCAGGAGGCGTGTGTTCCGATGCCAGCGTGAGGTGAATGAGTCTTTGATGGAGCTCATCTGTGTTGATTCACCTTCTCAGTTCAGGTGTTTATTTAAAAAAAAAACATTTAATCCGGCGGCACGGTGGCTTAGTGGTTTAGCATGTTCTCCTCTCAGCGCTAGGGATTCCCGGTTCGAATCCCCATCTGGGTGGAGTTTCCATGTTCTCCCTGTGTCCTCGTGGGTTTCCTCCGGTTTCCTCCCACAGTCCAAAAACATGGATCAAGTCAATTGAGTTCTCTAAATTGCCCCATATAGAGTGTGAGTGTGTGCCCAGTGATAGATTGGCGTCCTGTCCTGGGTGTATCTGCCCAGCACCCAAAACTTTCTCCCCTGGATGGGCATGGGGAACCCCCCCCCCCCCCGCGACCTTAATAGAGGATAAAGCGGAAGATAATTAATGAATGGACATTTAATTTCTGTAAGCAAAGGTTTCCAGATCCCTTGCGTATGGATCAGCTGTTGAGCTTAAGGAGAAGAGGGAACCTGTTGAGGCTGTGTTACAGATTCATACACAAATGAAATTATATTTATTGTAGATAAAAAATACAAATAAAAAATTTGAATAAAAAATACAGAATAAAAAATACAAATAAAGCCATAGTTTTAGTTGTGATGGAGAGCTTCACACCAGATGCCACCGTGTCACACGGTCCTAGGACATGCAGGGGACGGTGTGGCTTTGATTACTGTGGTAACACACTTCTGAGTAAATACAAATACACATTCTGTCTGCACGCTTGTAAACTGGGAACGTGCTGGAAGTGAATGTTATACAGATAGTACAGTATGTGCTAAGCCCATAGAAGTATGACGGTGAGTGCCATTCCATGACCACACCCACTTTAACATCTGCTGCTAAACACGGTGAGTTCAGAAGCAGGGTTGTGTCACGCTGAGGGTGGAGCCTCTGAAAGCTGGAAACACGGCAGCGTCAGTTAATGGAGGAAAAAATTTCAGTCTCCTCCCACAGAGCGCATCGGTCCGATACAGGCTCCTGTACAGCTGTGAGCGTCCGATCCAACAACGCCGTGCGGGACGGAAACTTGGGCCACTCCTCCTGCATTTTACCTGTGAGTTCAGGTGGTCACAAAAACACGTCAGGAATATCTAAAGAGTACTGCATACGAGGATAAATAAATCGAACCTTCTGTGATGAAGTGAATGAAGTGTTTGGTGAGCGTTTGCTGGAACTCTCTGTCTGATAGTGTTAGGGTTCCGAGTGCCTTATCCAGCCCACCAAAGAACGCCAAGCTATCCAGCATGTGGAAGGAGAAGCGGCTGGTATATGGAAGGAGGGAGGAGGTGGTGGCAGCTTTGGATGGAGTGAAGGTCACCAGGTAACGGTACACGGGGCTTTTCAAAGCATCTGTAAATGATCAGAGTGGAGAAGATGTCACGTCAGTCTAACAGTTCCAGGACTGAAGTACCACTCGCATGGAGCTGGCTCCAGTTCATCTCTGAAGTGTTTTACTGTGATTGAGGTCAGCACCTCCCACTGAAAGGTTGTTCATGCCTTTTTTTATTGAAGGAACTACAACTGGTTTTCGTCCCTTCAATTGAACTAATTATTCATTAATTCATTCATCCATTATCTTCCGCTTTGTCCTATATTAGGGTTGTGTGTGTGTGTGTGTGTGGGGGGGGGGGTTCCCCATGCCCCTCCAGGGGAGAACGTTTCGGGCGCTGAGCAGATACACCCAGGACAGGGTGCCAATCTATTGCTGGGCAGTGAACTAATTACTTCTTTTTAAACCTGAAGGAGCAATGTGCAGGATTTAGTGGCCTCTATTGGTGAGCTTGTAGAGTGCGACCTACTGAACACCAGTTCCCCTGACCACTGTGATTACGTGGTGGCCCCACTTATGGACATTTACTCAAAAAAATATAAAGGAACCATTTAAGAGATTATAGTGTAGCAGCATTCACGAACTTCCCACTGAAACTGAGCCTGCTATTGATTCATTTTTCTCTCTGCTCATCATCAGTAATGACCCGAAACACCACAAGAGTTCCTAAAGAGGACAGTTCTTAAACAGGAACATGTCACTCTGATTGGGTTGCAGGTATGTGGTGGGATCAGGGTGATGCATGTGTGCTTACCTGCAGCTCGCTTGCTCAGGTGGTTGTTGGGACAGGTGACCCTGACGTCAGACACCAGCGTAGTATACAGTCGTTCAGGGCAGCGGTCAGAGGTGGGACAAGGGGCAGATTTATTGTATAGGCTGAGGGCTTTAATCACCACATCCTCCCCAAAGGGCCTCAGCTTCTCTACAGAGTGCAACAGTGACATTTTACCCCAAATTCATTTACATTTACCCATTAAATGCTCCCTTTACCTGTGAGGAACCACTCGTAGTCCCCCCACGTCCAGCTGGAAATGTTCTCTGATGGCGGGCTGAAAGACATGTACATGTGATGAGGTTCCACATTCTTTTGGGTGTATGGTTCCAGTGACAAGTTAGAGCTGTTTACCTGTAATCTACTTCTTGTTCTGTAGTTCCAACTACAAGAGGAACATCATTATAAAAGTTTTCAAATGGACGAGCAGATAGAACTCGATCATCCAGAACCAAAACTGCACCAGGGGAGCTGCCCTTAACAGGGATGTCCTTTAGTTCTTGTTTCCCCCATGGGAAATCCTGCCATGGGACAGCCTGCACACCCACACATTACATTCCAAAATCACAATATCCTTTCACAAGCTTCACTGCTCCACAAATTCAAGAACCTTGGAGTAACACCCACAAAACTTCCAGTTCCAGAAACTTTTTGTTGATTTAGGAATTTACTTGAAGGTTGACTTATTTAGTTTTGAGTGATTTTAAGGTTGTGTTTAGTGTGGGATTTTTTTTATACAAATTGATGTTTTATAAAATATAATAAGATCAGAGGAGGAGTGGTTCGTGTGGTGGTTCTCACAGGAGGTGGGTGGTCCAGTCTCACCTGCAGGACCTGTGTAGTGTTGAGTGCTCGCAGACAGGGGGCGTCCTGGCAGCCACTTCTCTTCAGGAAAACCATGTTTTGTTTCTCTGTTGTCTCCTGGGAGGCGCCATCCGCCAGAGAGCCGCTCATGCTGATAGCACGATGAAACAAACCTTTAGCAGGAGGTGAAATCATCAGAGCCCAAACTGAGGTTCCACCTGAAACAAGCAGGAAAATATTTCATTACAGAAAGTTTACAATTTTTAATAAATACATTTAATAAAAATTTTTTAATAATAATTGTAATAATAAAAAATTTGTATTTATTTCTATTTAAACAATGTTGCAAGAGGAACCCTGAGTTCAGTTCAACTACAGACAGAACAACTCTGTGGACCAATTCTGCTTTAACTCTGCGTCCTCTCAGCTGCACAGATGATCCTGACTTTGGAGAGAACATCCACCCTTTTTACTGACACCATCGATTGAGAACCTTGGGCATCAGCACCGTGATCATGATGGGAACTTGCACTCACCAAAAATGGTGACTTTTGCTGGATCTCCACCAAAGACATGGATGTTCCTCTGAACCCAGTGAAGAGCCTGGATCTGGTCCCTGATCCCGTAGTTCCCTTCATTTGAAATAAAAGAACCTGATTATTAATTAAAACCAAACAAAAAAGTTTGGACTTCATGGAAAGAACAAGACCTCTCTCCCAAGCACGGTGACGAGTGACAGGACTTTTTAACAGGTACACACCTGAGGTACCAGTAGAACCTTCTCTCAGGATCTCCAGCGCCATGAAGCCAAACACACCGAGTCTGTAATTCACACTGACATAAACGGTCCGTGTTTGGGATGCCAGCTCCTCTCTGGGTGAGTAGCCCTCCTCCTGCCCACTGAATGTCTGTAGGTTTCCTCCGTGCAGCCACACCATGACTGGCAGGGCGTCACCGGGGACCAGGCTGGGGGTCCACACACTCAGGTATAAACAGTCCTCCTGACCCATTACCTGGCCTTCCCGTCTGAGAGGCCTCACCTGGGTGCACACACTCCGAAACCGGGTGGCATCATAAACACCTTGCCAGCACTGTCCCTCCTTCAGGTCTGCCGGAGGGTGCCAGCGACGCTCTCCCACTGGCGGTTCAGCATACGGGATGCCCTTAAAGGAGTAGCTGTTGGATTTGTGACGTCCACGTAAGATACCGCAGTCTGTGAGCACCTCGACGTAGCCACGGGGTGGAGTCTGAGCCACGTACGCCAGGTATCCAGCCAAAGCAAGAAGCGCCAGCACGCCGCAGCCGATCAAGAACATGCACCTGCGCGACACCACCAGGAAAGGGCTTGTGTAAAAGCGGCGGGCATACTGCACCTCCTCCTCCGTCTCGTCCTGAACCAGGTACCGGTACTCGTTCCTTTCAGGCACCTCGAACGCCTCCTCGCTCATCTGTTGAGAACCAGGTTGGAAAATATGTACAGTCACATAATGATGGTTCTTGTTTATAAATAAGAACCAATTACTTTGATTTAGAATGAAAGTTTATGGTTGTATCATCTGGACTTTCTGTCTCATATGGATATGAAGGTTCATGGAACCATGTGGTAATGATTTTGTTTACATTGTCATTCAGCACAAGCTTTTATCCAAAGCCACTTACAAATGAGAGTTAAAGAAAACCAGCTACACTGATCATCATCCGATCCGTTCTGACTTCTAGATAATTATTTTTTATTTTTTATAGCAAGTGCTTGTGGTTAATGATATGGAGTAATAATATGTTAAGATTCCATTAAGATGGAAACATGTCCTAAATGTCAGCCTGATTTTAATCATCACTCCTGAAATCTTATTGTTCAGTTCTTGTTTGTGTGTGTATGTGTGTGTGTGTGTGAGTGTGTGTTTGTGTGTGTATGTGTGTGTGTGTGGAGGGGGGGGGGTTAAAGTTTGGAATACAGTTAAATCACGTAACAGTGATCCGTCGACACTTTAACGTAAGGATCGTAATGTAAAATCGTGGAACAAACTGACTGAACACCGATTTAATAAAAACTTCTACCATCTTTCAAAACATAATGCGACATTTAATATTACGTTAATAAGAATTATAAATTGAGTAAAACGCAAAGCACCGATCTGTAGACTTTATTACAGAACGAAACAAAATTAAAGAGATGCGAAAAGGGTTTTGTTTATTTGTGTTGGTTGCAGTTGCACCGTGTAAAGAAGCGTAAACACGAGCAGAGCAGAGAGGGAGGTTTATAAGAACGTGTTAATAAGTCAGCGTTCATCTTTACTGAAGCGCAGCTCGTTTCTTACCTTTGAGTTGTTCCCTCAGACAGGAGGCTGAAGAACGACCTGCGAGCCTGGCCCGTTTCTCGCGCCCTACGAAGGGAGCCTATGTAGGGAGCACTCCGTCACTAAGGACCAGCCCCTTCCTCCGAAAGCGCTGCGACACAAACTTTGAAGGTTGCGTTGTCACTTCAGGAGAAAGAGTCTTAATTGAGTTTTTGGAAACTCACTGGCTCTTAAGCTGCTGAACTGAGGGCTTGGTTTCCACTCGGGGTTTGAAATGCAGATTTAATGGAGTGAAGCTTCTCCATCTGTTCTAAACGACGCTCCCGAGGAACACATCCATCTCCTCAGATCGTAGACATGAACGCCTTTCATTCCTTTATTGCGTTTCAATCAGAACAAACGTGATCGAGAAGAAATTCTGAGCAAAATAACAGCATTTATACAATAATAATAATAATATCTGCAGCTGATCAGAAGTCTGATTTAATCACATTTTAAATTAGATGTCAAATTAAATTTGTTTTTCACAGACAGACATTCATTCATTATCTTCCGCTTTATTCTCTATTAGGGTCGCGGTGGGGTTCCCCATGCCCATCCAGGGGAGAATGTTTCTGGCGCTGGGCAGATACACCCAGGACAGGGCGCCTATCCATCGCTGGGCACACACTCACACAGACACACTCTATATGGGGCAATTTGGAGAAATCAATTGACTTGATCCATGTTTTTGGACTGTGGGAGGAAACCGCAGAACCCGGAGGAAACCCACACAGACACGGGGAGAACATGGAAACTCCACCCAGATGGGAATTCAAACCGGGAATCCCTATCGCTGAGAGGAGAACATGCTAAACCACTAAGCCACCATGCCGCCCGTTTTTCATAGACAACACCTTTAAATAAGACATTTTTTATTTTATTCTGAATTTAAATTCTTGCAAAACAGGAAAAAGGGAACAGGAAATGGAACATTGTTTCTGTATAGAATGGATTCATTTAGATAATCAACACAGAATTCAATTACTGCAAAAAGTTTTATATAAAACCAAAAATGCATAGAACTTTGATGTGTATTTGTGAGATCAGGTTCATTTATTTAATTAAAGGTCTTCAGTGAGGATCGAGGTTTCAAACAGGTCACCAAACTACAGCCAGGCTGAAAGAGGATGGGGCCTTCCCTAAACTGTCTCCATCCTTTTGGCTACATGGTTAAGATGATCATGGAGATTAGTCACTTTAACTGTTTAGTTCAGAAAATGGATTTAGATTCTTATAAAATGGTAAAAAGTCTGACACTCAGATCCGTGGAGAAGAACTTTCAGTTTGATCTGAGATCTTCAGCAGCTCCTGCTCTTCAGCCCCAGTTATAAAAATACACCTTTTGCCATATGGGTAAGTACTCCATCAATGGACCTAAACCAAAACAGCCCACATCAGAACGGAGAACGTGCAAACAATACCAACCAAATGATGAGTCCACTTACGTGCAACTAATCCAACTCCAGGTACATGATCAGCCAAAAAGTGGAGGAGGAACAGGATCTTTGTTCTGTAACCAAACAGCAGCCACATGGATGTCAGGGGTGAAGTCCTTATATCAAACATCAGTCATGTGATTAAAAAAATGTTTTTATTATGTTTTAGGTGAACGTTCCTACTCTCACGAGGGTCGTACAGTCGCATTTATTGGTAAAAGAAACCTGGATCTGATTCTGAACCGGATGAGAATGGTGAATCAAAAACAGGAGATGGAACTCACTCGGAGTATCTGTCATAGAACGGTGAGCGCAGAAGGTAGTAGAGCAGGAGGAACGCTCGCCTCCTCATTTCTGCTCTTTCCCTGCGGTTCAGAGTCTTCACTGCATCCGACAACAAACTGAAACTGTCCAAAAATGTAGAACTGAGTATGGTCCACTGTGGGTTCCAACTCAAAGCAGGAACTAAAGAAAGAGTTCCATACCTTGTTATCTCCAGGAGGACCGAGATGATCCATGGCTTCCAGGAACGTCTGCCACACAGTCCGAGAGCAGCCACTGAGGAGATGCGGTGTTAAAGAGAACCCAGTGTTGTGCTGGAACATCTCCCTGATCAGATACAGAGTTCTCCCATGGACATCAGGAAGAGAAATACAAACACACATTCTGACCTCGAGCTTCTAACCGAGTGAATCAGAGTTGTAGTTTTAACATGATGACGACTCAACACACATTTCTTCAAAACACTTTGAAGAAATAGACGTGAAGGTTGGTGCCATGTAGTCCTGTGATGTTCTAAAAGTATTTAATGTTTATTAGAACACCTCAGTTGGGTTCTAGGTTGTTGCTAGATGATAGCTATGGCTAAGTGCTGGCTGTTGATGGTTTGTGTGTTCTATGACATGACTTAAACTATGAGGTGCTTTTTTTGATCACTAGAACATTAAGGTGGCTGCTGTAGTATTTGTGAATGGAGGATACGGTGCACCACGGGCCGGGCGATGAACAATGATTCAGCAATCGTCTCCTGCAGACCCAGGGGAGTGGGTGTGGCCTGTAAATCTTCCTCCCCGTGCCTCCTCTTCCTCTCTCTGTCAGAAAAACCCCACAGGCCAGAGTGCAGTGAGGAGCCTGAGAAAGGAAACTACAGTCTCGAGATGCACAGGGAGAGAACATCTGAACATGGAGCTGGTAGACAATCTCAGATGCCCTCACCACTTCTTAAAGGTCGGATCACTCTGCCAGAGCGCTGTCCCACGATCAACTCGCTCTCCACGCCATCCTGATCTGATTTACACGGTACAAAGATTTCAGAAGAATGAAAGGTTCCGCTGCATACAGACCACTTGGGTTCTCAGCCCCATTCTCATATATAAGGTAGCATTTGCACCCATTTTAAATCGTTATGCATCTGTTTCATTTAAGAGTCAGAGAAAAAGCTCTATTATAAATTGTGCAGGAAACAGGTTTCCTACAGGAGCAGTTTAGAACAATGTGTAAATAAAGCAGCCTCAGTGTAATGAACAAAGAGCGGAGGAAGCTGCTCCACCCGTGAAGCACGCTGATTAATGCTCATGGTTGTGTTTGTCTTCCTCCCTCACCTCTGCTGCACAGCTGGGAGTCTCTGTCCAGTGGGATTATTGGAGGTGAAGTCTGGATGCCTGATTTGTACCAGAAGAGCAGCAGGATTCTCAGGACAGCTCTGTGAACGTGAGTGACGAGGTTATTAAACATCATACAAGACTCAGAATCATCAGATCAAAAATAAATATCTAAAAGAATTTCACGGTGGCTTAGTGGTTTAGCATGTTCTCCTCTCAGCACTAGGGATTCCCGGTTCGAATCCCCATCTGGGTGGAGTTTCCATGTTCTCCCCGTGGGTTTCCTCCGGGTTCTCCGATTTCCTCCCACAGTCCAAAATCATGGATCAAGGTCAATTGAATTCTCCAAATTGCCCCATATAGTGTTTTTGTGTGTGTGAGTGTCCTGGGTGTATCTGCCCAGCGCCCGAGACATTGTCCCCTGGGTGGGCCTGGGGAACCCCCCCCTGCGACCCTAATAGAGGATAAATCGGAAGATAATGGATGGATGGAATTTCAATCGCTTCATTAAACTGATTCAAAGAGTCAGTAAATCAGGGTTCCACCGATCCGATTTCAGGACCTGAACCAGTCTGTTAATTGGATGCTTGGAGAACAGTGAACTGAACAACACACAAACCACTTCACACCTACATAACCTTCCCTAAAGTGTTTCCACACATTACAGCATCTAATCAAGACCCTTTACTGGTGTTAGATCCTCAGTCATCATTTATGAGCTTTATGTTTCAGTTTAGTGGGTAAACTGACTTTCACAATTCAGATGATGGATCTTTAAAGGATAACAATAAGAAAACTACAAAAGTGCTTTCATTCCATCCGTTGATTCACTGCAGTGAGCAGCAGACGGTGGCTCAGCTCTCTCTTCACTATCTCATCAGTTATACATGTTTAGGACACATCAATTTGCACTTTGCATTATCAGGATTGGCCAAATTTTATCTGCTCATATAAATAATTCAGAAGTTTAGAGACGAACTTTCCAATCTGAATGAGGACAACAACCAGCCAGCGACCCGTCTCACCCCACAGCTTAGTGGCTCCCATCTCTGTGAAAACCTCCACATACTCCAGCACAGACAGCCATGTTAGGAGTCTCTGTTGTGAGAGAGACTGAGAGAGAGACACAAACACAAAGGTTTCAAAGCATCATGACGGCGTGTTTTAGTTTCAGAATGCACTCAAGTTGCAATGATTCTGGTCATATGATTCAGTGTGATGTCACAAAATTCAACATTCGATCTGGTGATTGTGGGAAAATATCCTCCTCTGGTTTGTGGTCACATGACCCCTCCCCTCCCATCATCCCTTCACCCCTGCTGATGTGCTCACTGTGTTTCTGTGACTTGAATGAGGAACTTGTTGTTTCTGTGCAACTGAAAACATACTGGACCTTTACATCTGTCACCATGACAACCACACACAGCTCTCCATCAGTGTCTGACTGTGTAAGGATGGGCACTGCTCGGGGTCAGAGAGTAAAGATGGATGACCATTACCACAGGCAGAGTTTTGGAGAGACTCTTCCGAAGGATGTTGTCATTGAGCAGAACCAGCAGGTTGGACGCTGAATAAACTGAAAGCAATTAAACAAGTCACAGCTCACGTTCTCACGTTCTCAGATTGGTTTAAAAGTCAGCAGCAGACATGATGACATACAAACATATGATTTAAACATGATCTGCTACAGGTCAGTAGTCTGGGGTTAATCTTCTTGATCTTACCCAGTTCTGAAAGTTCATGGGAGTCAGCGAATCGACCTGGAAACAAAAACATTACAGAATTATAAATGAATCAATCAATTCAGATGTTCAGCCTCCTCAAATCTAACCTTTAACTTTTACACAAACATTGATTCCTTTAGAATAAATCACATCTTTATTTAATCAGATTCTAATGATATGTTAATGAAGTGAAACAGGAAGGAAAGTCAGGTTCAGGTTCTTTATTTCTGTGGCGTTTTTTACATCAGAACGTCGTCACAGAGCAGCTTTACAGAACGAATAGACTTTAAACCCCAAAGAGCGAGACGAAGAGACAGCGGCAAGACAAAACTCCCTGATATGCTGTTATTTAAGGAAGAAACCTTGTGAGGACCGAGACTCAGTGTGTGTGTGTGTGTGTGTGTTCTTGCAGGTGGACTGTGTGTGTGTGTGTTCTTGCAGGTGGACTGTGTGTGTGTGTGTGTGTTCTTGCAGGTGGACTGTGTGTGTGTGTGTTCTTGCAGGTGGACTGTGTGTGTGTGTGTTCTTGCAGGTGGACTGTGTGTGTATGTGTTCTTGCAGGTGGACTGTGTGTGTGTGTGTGTGTGTGTGTGTGTGTGTGTTCTTGCAGGTGGACTGTGTGTGTGTTCTTGCAGGTGGACTGTGTGTGTGTGTGTGTGTGTGTTCTTGCAGGTGGACTGTGTGTGTGTTCTTGCAGGTGGACTGTGTGTGTGTGTGTGTGTGTGTGTGTGTTCTCGCAGGTGGACTGTGTGTGTGTGTGTTCTTGCAGGTGGACTGTGTGTGTGTGTGTGTGTGTGTTCTTGCAGGTGGACTGTGTGTGTGTGTGTTCTTGCAGGTGGACTGTGTGTGTGTGTGTGTGTGTGTTCTTGCAGGTGGACTGTGTGTGTGTGTGTGTGTGTGTGTGTGTGTGTTCTTGCAGGTGGACTGTGTGTGTGTGTGTGTGTGTGTGTGTGTGTGTGTGTGTGTGTGTGTTCTTGCAGGTGGACTGTGTGTGTGTGTGTGTGTGTGTGTGTGTGTGTTCTCGCAGGTGGACTGTGTGTGTGTGTGTGTGTGTTCTTGCAGGTGGACTGTGTGTGTGTGTGTGTGTGTGTGTGTGTGTGTTCTTGCAGGTGGACTGTGTGTGTGTGTGTGTGTGTGTGTGTGTGTTCTCGCAGGTGGACTGTGTGTGTGTGTGTGTGTGTTCTTGCAGGTGGACTGTGTGTGTGTGTGTGTGTGTGTGTGTGTGTGTGTGTGTGTGTTCTCGCAGGTGGACTGTGTGTGTGTGTGTGTGTTCTTGCAGGTGGACTGTGTGTGTGTGTGTGTGTGTGTGTTCTCGCAGGTGGACTGTGTGTGTGTGTGTGTGTTCTTGCAGGTGGACTGTGTGTGTGTGTGTGTGTGTGTGTGTCGGAGGTGAATCGGTTCCTCACCGGTTATCAGGTAGGACAGAGTCCGCACAGCGCCCTCTAGCTGAGCTGTAGCCTGCGGGTTTTTGCTCACATAGTCCCGGTAGCGCTCATAAACTGCCCTGAGCTTCTGAACAGAACCCCGCGACATCGGAACCTACAACCAGATCAGAACCGAACAGAGAACCGAACCGAACCGAACCGAACCGAACCGAACCCGACTCAGAACCCCATGGACCCTCCAACACCCGGAACTTCTCACGTCATCAGACTTCCGGGACTTTGGAGGCGGAGTGACATTTAAAGCGAGCGCGAGCGAGTGCAGATCAGGTCACGTGACGACACAACGCCGGCGAGCGAGACCAACCAAAAACAAGGTGCTTTAGAAACTTATTATTATTATATTATTATTATTATTATATTATTATTATTATTATTATTATATTATTATTATTATTATATTATTATTATTATTATATTATTATATTATTATTATTATTATTATTATTATTATTATTATTATTATTATTATTATTATTTTATTATTTTATTTTATTTTATATAAAACAATCCAAACGTAAACACATCGGTCATTATTATTAAAGTAAACGGGTCATACACTAATATCAATTCACGTTCAAAAACACGATTTTATTTGAATAAAATATCGACACAAATTTTTACAATTCTTATTTATTTGACAGAATAATTATGATTAACGAGTAATAAGCTTTAATGAAAACATTTTAAAGGTGTGAGACGGATGAATAAACAGAGCAGTGGTGAGTCTGCTGGATTTAAAGGATTTAATGCTGCATGTTTGTCTCTGAACTGATTCTCGTGTTTAATATGTTGCTCATGCTGAACTGCATCACTAAAACATGGATTATCAGCTCTTCTGAAGTAAACCAGGTTCTGCTCTTTCCTGATAAGCCCACTCCATATTTCATGTAAAAGCAGCAGAGAATAAAGGTGATGTGACTTCAGGAGTAAATCCATCCACCTCACTGCTGTGGATCATAAACCGAATCAGAGCTGCACTAAAGAAACATCACTCACCTCAAACTGCTGAATGAGTCTGAATGTCAGGTTCAGACATATTTAGTGAATTTAAATTATATTTACTACATTATTTAACAATTTTATTATTTCATAATAAATATTATTAATAAATATTATGTTGAAATACATTTCAACAGTTTTTTGTGGATACTTTTGAGTAAACAATATATTTATATATCTGTTTCTCTATTAACAAAATTTTGTAAACATCAGAATCAGCGATTCTTACGATTATTACTGCTGATCACCTTATTGATTGGTCTGCACTAATACTCTCGTGTTCTAAGCCACACGCTGTGTTCTGATTCAGAACTGAATTTAAACTGTTACAAATATTGATGCTGTTTTAATAAGTTCTTGATAAGTATTTTATTTCATCAACAAAATCAGTAAAAGCTGTTAATCAGCATCAGGCTTTAAGTTGTTGGTCACTGTTGGGTACGCATTTTACAGAAATGTGAATTAATTGGAATAAAATATAAATAAAGGATATTTGAAGTGACATTGACTCAAAATCAATATAACTTTATGAGAGTTTGGATGTAAACTGCAGTATATCTAAACAGAACTGCTTTTGATAGAGCAACAGGTTCAGAGACAAAAGCATTCTTTCTGTATCCATCTTCTGTCTTAGTCTAATTCTCTATCCCCTCCTTCAAACTGCTGGACCCTGCAGATGGTTCTTGTTTCTCTACTAAACCTTGTTGAAGGTGGAAAAGGAGATGGAGGAGCGGGTGGGATTGAGGAGGACGTTGGCAGCTGAGCATCGCTTTTCCCCCTGTGAGCTTGACGTATGGCTGAGAAAGCAATCTCACGGTAATGAAAGCTCCCCTGAGCACACACACCTGCTATAATGAGCATGAGCATGTACACACACACACACACACACACACACACACACACACACACACACGCTTGGGCAGATGGGTCCACATGGAAGCAGGGAGGTCCCTGTAATAGAACCTTATATTTAGTTCCTAAGATATTTCACAGGAATTCTGATGAGGATTATACTTTTAATAAAGTGGTTTATTAATAATATTACTGATTACCTGATTCCATCTGTCCTGTGTCTGTAATTATACGGAGCTGGAAATCTGGAGATCTTTATTTACCCTCTTAGGTGTGTTGTGAGATAGGAGGTTGTTCTTTTTCTGATGACTAAAATACAGGGAGGTGGAAACATACCTGAACGGACAAGTCTGTATGAAAGAACCAAAGTGATGTTCATTCCCCGTCAGGGATTGAGGTGTAAAGAGGACTGATGTTAACATCATGTCCTCATGGAGCTTCAGACTGTTCTGACCCTGTTTGTGCAGAAGGTGGCAGGTTCTAATCATCTATCTCGCTCTCATTAGACCAGAACAGACGTCTGATTAAATATTAAACTTGTTCTACTCTCTAATCCTCTGTGTGGTTCTGATGGAGGCTCTCAGTGCAGGGATTGTTTTATGTTTCATTATGTGATAGTATTATACATTATAATGATAATTAACTTAATGATTGAGGATTAACAATAAAGCAGTTCTGAAGCTGGTGATATTGAGTGGAGCAGCTGGCGTTTCAGCAGCAGATTCATGTTTTGTACCACTGATAGTCTGGATTTATTTTAGTTATCTAGCTGAGTTTCTGGTGCCCTGGTGTCCTGGATTTCATGGTGCACATGGTGTCCTGGTGCCCTGATGCCCTATATTGGAATTAAACTTCACCCTCTGTTCAAATATGCAGATAGAGGGGTGTCCACATAATTCTGGTTATACGGTGCTTCTGTCTCACGGTAGGAGTTGAACTGCATTTAGATTAGAATTTATTCTGACAGGTCTCTCTCTCTTTGTGATGTAAATATCAAGGCCACTCTTTATAAGTCCCTTTCTAAGTGGAAGGGAGCAGAGATAAAGGGATCAATACGGAGGTGGCGGCTGTAATTGGATTAAATGCTCCCTATGGGCTGTGAGTTCATGAATCAGTGTTTTGTAATAAAGATCAGATTGTAAAGCATTCTGTCGATGTTAAAGAAATGCTGCAATGAAGTCTCTGCACAGTTTTAGGATCAGCCACTGAACAGAACTTTAGTTCCTTTGCAGCAGTGCATACTGTCCCATCAAGCAGGTGAGTGAATGGTGAGAAAACACAGAAATGGTCTTCAGATTATTTCTTTTTCTCTTATTTTCAGACCACAGACCGTATTTATTTGACCTGTAAGCTTTTTTGTCCTCAATGTTCAGCTTTTATACACAACCTAGTTTTTTTTCCTGAGTTAATATTTTGGTTCCAGAAAGAAACCATTCAGAAGGCTTGTGGAGATTAGTTCTTGACTGATCAGAGCTGCTGTAGGTTGTCTGGGTTTTAATTACATCTTTCATTTGGTTCACTTCATTAAAGAACAGACACAAGTTCCATCAGAGATTTTCAAGAACAATTAATGCATCATCCAGCTAGAGGTGTATGCTGCTGACACACACACACACACACACACACACACACTATGTAGGTTCCTCGTGACCTCCAGGCTCCAGTCCTGCTTGTCTCTGTTGCGCTGTGTTTCAGGTCTCCGTGTGAATCATCAGGTCGAACCTCTTTTGTTTTTCTCTGTCAACATGGATGATTAAAGTTTCTGGAACAAATAAGGTTCCTTTAGGAGGTTTAGCTTTGTGTTGGAAGTGTTCTGTTCTTCAGTAGAACCTCTGGACATAGGAATGAAATACAGCAGAACTCTGCACAAACTCTGGAGTCTCTTTACAGAAACCAGTGGAAACAGAACCCCTTAGTGTTTAGAAACAAGGAAGACTATAGTTAGTAAAATGTTAATGTTTATTGGTCTGATTAAAGGAATGTTGGTTCAAACTGATTTGTGCTGTAACATGATAACCTAATATTTACCTCAATGGAGGTGATTAATTAACAAGCTCCTTGTGTATTCACTCTCCGATGCTTAAAGGACCAGCTGGACACCTTTAAAGTGAAAGGAACCACTGGTGTGGTTCTCAGGTGTGTCTCAGTTGATGGCGATGGAGCTGCTGAGTCGTCCTGCTCTGACCTCCATCGCTATGGAGACGGTTGAGATTTTTCCACTTTAACCTCTGTGTTGTGTTTAGTCCTGATGACCAGCAACATCATTGATTGAGGGCATCCATTTAAAACGATATAGTCAGGGTGATAGAGCTGTAAGTGCAGACACACACACACACACACACACAAGTACAAGTATGGCCTACGTTATGTGATTTATTATTATTACCTCACAGCAAGAAAATTCCTTGCAGAGTTTTCAGATTGATGTGCAGCTTCTATTCCTCTGGTTGGAGTCTCAGTAGAGGAGGCATCAGTATATAGAGTTGTGTCATGTTTAATTCTGAGCTGTGTTATCAGCTCGTCTTCATTTCCTCTCATCTTTCTCTCGCTGCTCTCCTCTCTCTGTGAGGATGAGGCTGAGTGTATAGATCCCAGCATGTGGTAATGGATTCATAAATAGCATTAGAGCAGCGTTAATGTGCACCATCGGGGAGTTTGGGACTGGAGACAGACTTTCCATCAGTGCTGAGGCTGGACGTTCAGCTCTTCCTGCCCTTCCTATCCGCGGTAATGCACTTACACACAGCAACTTCCTAAAGCAGAGGGACTGAGAGCTGCGCAGCATCAGAGCACTTAGTACTGAGGTCACAAACAGGAACTGTTCTAGTGAGGGATTGTAGAGGACAAAGCTGTAGAGTAATTTGTGGTCACAATTCAAAAAGAACTAACTCACCTGATCATTTAAAGCTGAGATGACATAACGTTATATAGAGAGCAGCTGTAATACTGAGTGACAGACGGGAAGCAGCGCTGGTTTAATTCCCTCTGAATGATCGCCCCACTTTATTGAGTGTCAGCCGGCAGATCGTGCAGAACTGTATTTTAGACAGCAGTGTTTGGATTGTGTTTGTGATGGAAGGTGTGAAAGATTCATACCAGGCTGTCTCTGGGGTCTGGGGCCAGGGGCCTGGGTATGGGCTGTGTTTATCAAAGTCTGGCCCATACCAGGTTAAGGACACCAGATTAGATTCAGGTGTCTAATATTCTGGTTTTGTGAACATTTGAATATAATATAAAATAAGGTTTTTTTATGATCCTCCATGATAAACGTTGTTTTTAGTTAAACCCTCACTGTTCTCACTCAGTACTAAATGTACTAAACATTCAGATCTTAGATCTTCAGTTCTAATGAGGTGCTGACATTATTAAGAGGTAATGTGTAAAATTAAAGGGATTGTTTTTATTAAGATGATTAAAGTGTTTTATATTTTAATGTCTCATAAACCAGTGGAAGCCCTCACATGCATATCTCTCTCTCTCTCTCGTCTCACTTTGTCAGTACCAGTTAATGATCTTTGCTGAAAGGAATGATTATATTTCATTGCGTCCTCACTGCGTTCATGTCCATGTTCTTTACCGTCTCGTGTTCAGCTTGGTTTCAGTCTCAGATCAGAATGTTAGATGTGTTTTTTAGGGGTCATCAACATTTGCATTAGGGATGTCCCACGACTCTCAGTGATGCTTCACCAGAATCTGCACTTTATAAATATGCATTGACATCACTTCCTGTTTCAGATGATTTATTGCATTTTAAGCAGATCGTTTAATACATTGCATACATAAATCCATTAGTTTGATTTGTGGTGGATGGTGAATAACAGACATGGGGACCGTGCAGATCTGTCAAACCACCTCCCTGAATACTGTGTGTGGGAGCATGACGATGGTAACTGCTTACTCAGGCATCATCGGCTCATCCCAGCTTGGCACAGAGCGCTGGGTTATAGATGATAAATGATTAACTTCCATTAATTTTGACTGTTTGTTACCCCTCCCCACCCCCTCTTGGGATTATAGTGTTGCTCATTAGACCATTCTGTCCTAATAATGTTTTGCATCCTTATGCTGATAAGATGTATTGATGTAAAGAACCTCTTGCTCAGATTTCTGTCCTCAGCCTCATCTCACACCTCACACAACAATTAAAGTTGTTTGCTTATGTGGTTCGTCAATGTGCAGAGGTTTCATTAGCAGAAGAATATATATTTTAAACCTGCTTCCATCAGGATTCTGGTGAACGTGTAAAACAGTGTGAAGCCCAATGATGGTAAAGCAGGTACATATGCTGAGTTCTCTGTCTATTAGGTACCTAATAAACCGGCGGCTGGGTGTCTGCTGCAGTTCCTGTTTGATGCACACAGTGTCGAATATGTGACATCCACAAATTCACATGGCTTTCTGAACACAGGAGGTTTTACATACAGTGGTGTGAAAAAGTGTTTGCCCCCTTCTTCATTTCCTGTTTTTTTTACGTTTGTCACACTTAAGTGTTTCAGAACATCAAAGCAATTTAAACAATAGTCAAGTTTTGTCAAAATAGACAACACAAGTAAACACAAAATGCAAATTGTAAATGAAGGTGTTTATTATTAAAGGAGAAAAAAAATCCAAACCATCATGGCCCTGTTTGAAAAAGTGATTGCCCCCCTAAACCTAATAACTGGTTGGGCCACACTTAGCAGCAACAACTGCAAACAAGCGTTTGCGATAACTTGCAATGAGTCTTTTACAGCGTTCTGGAGGAATTTTGGCCCACTCATCTTTGCAGAATTGTTCTAATTCAGTTCCATTAGAGGGTTTTCGAGCATGAACGGCCTTTTTAAGGTCATACCACAACATCTCAATAGGATTCAGGTCAGGACTTTGGCTCGGCCACTCCAAAGTCTTCATTTTGTTTTTCTTCAGCCATTCAGAGGTGGACTTGCTGGTGTGTTTTGGATCATTGTCCTGCTGCAGAACCAAAGAACAGATGGTCGGACGTTCTCCTTCAGGATCTTTTGGTAGACAGCAGAATTCATGGTTCCATTTATCACAGCAAGTCTTCCAGGTCCTGCTGCAGCAAAACAGCCCCAGACAATCACACTACCACCACCATATTTTACTGTTGGTATAATGTTCTTTTTCTGAAATGCAGTGTTCCTTTTACGCCAGATGTAATGGGACACACACCTTCCAAAGAGTTCCACTTTTGTCTCATCGGTCCACAGAATGTTTTCCCAAAAGTGTTGGGGATCATCAAGATGTGTTTTGGAAAAATTGAGACGAGCTTTAATGTTCTTTTTGCTCAGCAGTGGTTTTCTTCTTGGAACTCTGCCATGCAGGCCATTTTTGCCCAGTCTTTTTCTGATGGTGGAGGCATGAACGCTGACCTTAACTGAGGCAAGTGAGGCCTGCAGTTCTTTGGACGTTGTTGTGGGGTCTTTTGTGACCTCTTGGATGAGTCGTCGCTGCGCTCTTGGGGTAATTTTGGGCGGCCGGCCACTCCTGGGAAGGTTCACCACTGTTCCATGTCTTCGCCATTTGTGGATAATGGCTCTCACTGTGGTTCGCTGGATTCCCAAAGCTTTGGAAATGGCTTTATAACCCTTTCCAGACTGATGGATCTCAATTACTTTATTTCTCAATTGTTCCTGAATTTCTTTGGATCTCGGCATGATGTGTAGCTTTTAAGGATCTTTTGGTGGACTTTACTGAGTCAGGCAGCTCCTATTTAAGTGATGTCTTGATTGAGAACAGGTGTGGCAATAATCAGGCCTGGGTGTGGCTAGAGAAATTGAACTCAGGTGTTAAAAACCACAGTTATAGTATGTTTTAACGAGGGGGCAATCACTTTTTCACACAGGGCCATGATGGTTTGGATTTTTTTTCTCCTTTAATAATAAACACCTTCATTTACAAATTGCATTTTGTGTTTACTTGTGTTGTCCTTGACTATTGTTTAAATTGGTTTGATGTTCCGAAACACTTAAGTGTGACAAACATGCAAAAAAACAGGAAATGAGGAAGGGGGCAAACACTTTTTCACACCACTGTAGTGGAGTTACTGCATGCACAACCACTGAGTACAAGAAGAAATTTTAAAGCACTGGGGCCAAATCCTGATCCTCCAGTGAGCTGAAGCTTTCATTATGTCGGGTGTGTATGTTATTCTGGTAAAATATAAGTTGGCATAATTTTTAACTGCTTCTTTTGTTGTTATTGTTGTATAAAAGCAGTTGGACACTCAAGGTCGTGCGTTATCATCAATAACCGCCTTCAGGCGCCTGAGATGGTTTTCGTGATAACACACGACCTTGAGAGTTCCAGAGCTGTGAAGAGAAAAGTGTTACCATTTATAAAGAGAAAATGTTTCAGCATCTTATGAAAGTTTGTTTGGAGGTACATTGGTCCATTATGCTGCAGAACAGTGCGTGGGGTGGATGTGGGGTATCCATGATAACAGACTAGTGGTTTTGGATGCAGTGTGGACTGTTTAACATAAAACTCTGACATTAAAATCAGTCATAGAGATTTAGATGTCTGGGACCTGTACCAGGGTTCTAATGATACCTGAATTGTTGTTTACACATTCTGACATCGGATGTATGCTTCATTTGTGGTTAATTCCTCTTTACTGTAAACATGTGGAACAGAACCCAACACACCTTCACTCAGAGATCTGAGTGTGTCTGCAAATCTGGGTTTAGTGAGCACACATTCACACCTGTGAGCAGTTCAGGAGACAATGAGAGGAGAGAGGGGTGAGGAAGGGTGTGATGACTGGAATACTCACTATGCACCCTGTGTGGTCTCTGATGACCAAGGACCAAACTTAGAACCAAATTGTTACTAATCATGAAGATTTGTTGAGTAAATTATTCATATCCAGACTAAGGGGGATTGGTGGAATGTTTTTTATGTAAGAAAATGGAATGGCCCCGTGGCAGAGGTGGGGGTGGTGGAAGCACTCAGCAGTCACTTATTGATGGTAAGTGCGACAGACTTTAGCTCGGCTCACTGCATATCGCCGTCTCAGTGTGTAAACATCTCAGCAGGAACAGGTGGAGGGGCGTGAAGCTCAGAAGCTCCCATTAAGAGAGAATCTGCCACCGGTGAGAACAAGGCAGATCTCACACTACTGACATAGTCTCGGGTTCAAACTCACAGTTTATCCAAATAAGACTCCGTCAGGTTTAATACCTAACCTGCTGTAGGAGACCTTTTCCCTCTTATCTGAACATTTACAAGAAAATAATGTGTGTAATTCAGAATATTGCCCAGCGATAGATTGGCACCCTGTTCTGGGTGTATATACCCAGCGCCCGAAACGTTCTCTCCTGGATGGGCATAGGGAACCACCCCGCGACCCTAAAATAGGATAAAGTGGATAATGGATGGATGGAATTCATAATATATATATATATATATATATATATATATATATATATATATATATATATATATATATTCTGAGTAATAAAATGAATAGTAACATAATAATTATAATAAAATAAAGGTTAAACCTTGTATATAACAGTTGGTTTTCTTGTCTGGCTGTAGAGTGGGAGCTCTGTAAGTGTATCAACACCTCCAAATATCCTTCGGTTACCTCAGATACAATGAACAAACCACTTTGTTATCTGAAGAATCAATTAACCAATCACAAAGCTCACAGGAACTGTACTAAACACATTCTGTAAAGGTGCCACAGCTCATGAGGACCATCTGAGTCTCTCCAGGAAGACATTCTGTGAACTGTTTTGTATTTGGAAGAAAAAGCACACAGATGGTAAAAGGTGAAGCGAGGTGACGGGATCATCATGGGTCAATGCTGGTAGATACCTGAAGAACAGGAGAGCTGATGTCTTTGGAGTTAAAGTCTGACAAAGAACAAGCAACCGAGCGCAGTGTCTGCAATGGAGCTCAGTGAGAACCCGAACCACACAGTGAAAACTAGAACTGATTATACGGAAGAAGAAGCTCAACTACAAACCACTGCAGCTCATTATAGAATCACGAGCAGATGGAGTGTCTGTGACCCTGAGGAGGGCGCTGCCGAGGGCACAGGATTAAAGCCCCGTTTCCTGATGAGCAAAAGCCATCCAATCAAAACCACATGCTGCTCCATTAACAAGAGGAGATCAGTTATGGTTCTGTAAAGCCTCTGGATGGTACCGGTGTGAAGTTCAGCAGTAATGAGCTTAATGTGTATTAGGAAGAACAACTTTCCATAATGCCCTGTGCTCAGCTACACCCGTAGGAATGTCAGGAGTAATCCTGCATCACTTAATCGCTGTTCATCTAATCTGCTGTTACACTGCATGTTCAAAAATATATGGACACACACAGCAAACATTCAATCCTAAGTCAGGTGAAGGCTCATGATTTTTGTGTCATTGTGTCATGATCATTATGTTTTGAAAAACTAAAAAGTGTGTAGAGGTATGGGGGGGGGGTACGAAGGCATCTACTTATTACTGGAAAGCTTTTCTTTAGATCTCTCAGTATTGTGTGACACAGTATTCTGTGTTATATTTGATTCAACGTTCCAGTTCATTCTGTTCAGGTCAATGTCAACAACACTGATGAGCTTCATGATGATCACTGACTGGATTCTGAGCACTGAGCTGTTTTAAACTTCTCCTGATCCACTGAGGTTTATAAGACGACCCAAGATGTCCACCATGAAGCTACACTCACTGCCCTATGCTAAAAAGCTTGCTAGGCTAATTGCAGCGTAGCAGTTCGAGCTCCATTTTCAGCTGTCTCCAGTTTACTGCCAAGGATCTTAAAAAGCTCATGGCTGACAGGAATCCCATTAAAGGCCGGTTGCTTCTTGAACTGGTCTTGCTGGGAGGGATCCAAGAATGTGCAGTGGAGCTTCTGGTTCTCACACAGGAAGCTCAGATGGAGAGTGAGTGTGGGGCTGAATAAGGACTTGGCTGATTCGCCTGCTGGATTCATTTCCCTTGGTGGGTATTGAATCTCAAGATCACTGGGGTACTCTGGTGTTAAATACCGCAGACTAATGGGTTCATCTGAACTTACACTGATGTTTTAGGTTTAACATTCGAACAAGTTTTTGGATGTGGTGTGTTTTATTGGATAACCTCTTTTTCACAAACTTCTAATTTAAAACATTCAATTTATCAGAAAAAGAGAATCTGTGTGATCTGTGCATGAATTTGGATTTTGTCCTGGATTTTGGAGAGATGTGTAGGTACTGGATAAACAGATTTACTGGAGATGTGGGACAGAGGTTCCAAGGGTGTTTTATTACATGGGGGTTGGGGGATATTGCCTCTATGTTCATGAATAGAAGTTGGTGACATCATTGAGGTCTAATGATAAACTTGAACATGATCCAATTTCTGGACAAGGTTTATAAAAATATTCCACTTCTTTTGATTTTGATCTGAGTACAGAGATATGACTCGAGTGATTGAATGAGATTCAGGCTTCTACCGAAATCGAGGTTTGGATATAAGCTGAACAGTATAACATCCATCCATCCATCCATCCATCATCTTCCACTTTATCCTCTATTAGTGTTGTGGGTGGGTGGGGGGGGGAACCCACGCGGACACGGAGAGAACATGGAAACTCCACCCAGATTGGGATTCGAACCGGGAATCCCTAGCGCTGAGAGGCGAACGTGCTAAACCACTAAGCCACCGTGCCGCCCTGAACAGTATAACAGTATTGGATAAAAGTGGATAAAAAACCCCTCAAGTCACTTAAGGAATTTTAATATGGACTCAGAGTCTCAGAGCCTTGAGTTTAGAACAAAGTACAACAAACAGGAATTTTTTCAGAATCTGTTTTCAGCCTTCGTCTGCACACCGTATCCATGATTGCTCTCGTGTGTGAGTGTTGCGGCTGGCTGAAGGAGAGAGGGAGACCTTGAAATGAAGGGAATTTTCTAAAAGTGTTTTCTTTTGTCATTTCTGCTGATATTTGATTGTGTTGTTCGTACATTGGAAGCAGCCTGATCAGAAAGTAAAACTGAAAACTTTAATATGTACATATACACATCTGATGCAGTGATTTTTAGCAGCAGAGCAGCTTGGAAAGTAGCTGTGTGTGTGTGTGTGTGTGTGTGTGTGTGTGTGTGTGTGTGTGTGTGTGACAGTATTCTTCACACTAGCCTCCTAAACAGATGGTTAGAAGCTCCCAGAAAGCGAGTCATATTCGCTCTCACTCTGAAATTGCTCCTCCGTGTCTGTCCATGAAGTCTCTCCTTTCACTGAAACACTGCTGTTTAGACAAAACGGCCTCGTGTCATCACCGGTTGTCATGGGAACTGTGTGTGGAGCAGGCCTTTAGGATGAAAATTACTGTGGGAGCATGTAGGAGAAACACTCAGCACGGCTGGATCCATCGCTCCTATAAAAGCATTACAGTTAGAATAAAACAAAACTCACAGTGCAACCTAAAGACCACGGTGCGAGAGAGAGAGAGAGAGAGAGAGAGAGAGCGCAGGTACTGATCTCTGTGCAGACTGAAGCTTAAACACCACTCCTTTATGAAGTTATTAACGACTTCCTGTTCTACCACAAACCTCTGATTAGTTCCTAACATGACATCATACATCCCGCAGGAGGACATCATGAGCTCCATAAACACCTGATCTGACAGCAGAGGACTGTATGCATTAACTCTGAATTCCTCTTTAGCGTGTTTTTTTTTTTTTTAAATGAAGGTGCCTCGGGTTCTGTGCAGTTTCTAAACTTGTGCAGTGCTGAAGCTGTGAATCAGACTGTCCATGATGAAACAGATCTGAATTTAACACTCCGCGTGTTTTTAGAACGTTAGTGCAGCACTGTGTGGAGCTTTGATTGAAGCCAGTGATTGATGCTGTGGGACGTTTTATTCAGTATAATCACATTAGCATCTAAATGAAATCCCACTGAAGGATCTTACAATGTGGAGATCTGATTCAGCTTCCTGAGTCACTGTCAGATTATTCACTGATCCACTCACGCTGTGTTTGATCTGAGTTATTAAGGAACTGGTACCTATTTATTTTTGACAGAAAGCACCTGGAGCTTATCCCAGTGCTCAGTGGAGATAAGAACCCTGACTCAAGATTATACTGTATATAATAAAACTATAAAATTTAAATATATTTATGTAATTTTATTCATTACATTCTCATTACTTTGTCATCATAAAGGAAAGGAACACCGCAGTTTAACATTCTCTTTCTTCTTATAATAAAATCAATAAAAGTTTAATAGTGTTATTTTATTTTAAGCACAAATAAATTTTTTATTAAGCAAGAGAAACATCCATGTGCTGAATCAGAGAGAACATTTCTGCTTTTTCTGGTGCTGCGTCATTTGAGTACCTTTGTTTAAATAATTTAGACGCTTTGAGTGTTTTACAGGAAGATGCAGACATTTGGGGTTCAAAACAAACATCAGGAGCCGTGACTTTAAATCTGAAGAATCATATTAGATACAAATGACTCACTGAGTCAGATAGAAGTACTTAATGTTTGCAAAAGAATCATGTTCATGTGGAAATGAATCAAACACTGACTCATTAAATTTCAACAACATAAATATATTTTAATTCAAACAAATCAGTGAATCAAACACTCAGTCACTGAACTGTGGTGGGGTGGGGTGGGGTGGGGTGGCGTTTCAGCTCTTTTAGGAGATTAGATGTCATCAGAGAGGCTTTATAGAATCCTGTAATGATGCAGATGATGGCATGGATTTCCCTGAAGGGTGATGATAATAAAGGTGAACAAGAGCACTTAAAAATCAGAACTGGAACCTGTAAAGGTGTTAACCATCCTCCCTCGGTTCTCCTCCAACACTGGGTATTATTAGCCTTGTTCTGTATTATAGCACAAGATTACTCCTTTTACCTCTGTGTTGTTATAGAAGCATTACCCCTGTCTCCATCTAATAAGAACCCTCACTCTAAACCCTCATCTGCTGGAGACGGAGGGACTTGGATTTTGATTTCTTTAATGGGAACGGAGGAACGGTGCAGGATTGAATTCCTAAACCCAGCTGAAATACGAGAGCATGAAAGAGTGAAGGAGATTTCAGAAATAACTGTTTAATTAATAAAGAACGTTTTTTAAAGGATAACACCATGTTCTCGAGCAGAGATCAGATGTGAAACAGACACAAGACAATGACAAGGTCGTGCTCTTTCTGCTTCAGAATGATCCGATGGATCGTGTGATATCTGTTGTGCTGCTGGCTCGTTCACTCTGTAGAGTTTCATTTAAAGACATTTACATCCTGCATTTAGTGAAAAGCCAGCGAAAAAGAGATGCACGTCTGAAATCCCAGCATGTGTGAGAGCATTTGAATTCCAGTAAAACTACATTTTATATATATATATATGTATGTATGTGTGTATGTGTGTGTGTGTATACCATGTCTCTGAGGTCTGTTGTGAAGCATGTTTGTATTTTCTTTCAAAAGGTAGTGCAGTGTACTGTAGTTTTTGCCTGAGCACTTGTTCTGTAATTGGGTTCTCCATAAATAGTTCCTCCCTATGGTTCTAGAACTGTTAAGCCCTTTATGCACAGAGAGCAGTCACACTAAACAGAAAAGGTTCTTTAATCTCCCAAACTGTTTCCGTTGTTCTTAGCCTACATGAAAAAACTTGATGCTCATTCCATCGTGTCAAGAAATTTAAGGCTTCATAAAATAGTTTGCTGTTGTGAATAAACTCAGAAATAAACTCTATCTGACCAAGTGAGTTGAAGGTGGAAGGTCCAGATGCACAACAGCTAAGAACATAAGAACCAGACATAATCACCCCTGTGTACTGCTTCCCTAGTACATCACATAATTCCATGAGTGAGACCCTCAGTGTTTGTAATGTGGACTCTGAACAGAGCTGCAGAATGGGGCAATGGTTGACATGGAACCCTGCAGCTGTGCCATGGTGGGCTTTTAGTTCTTTTAGTCTCACTGCAGAAGTCTCTTGATGATTTCTGCTTTAAATGCGGTGAACAGCTTGCTAACGTCCCCGCCATGAACATACTCGCAAGCACCATTATGCAGATGGAACGCCGACGAACACTGAAGAATGTCTGTACAGGACCGGGACCATTCTAGACTTATATTATGGTGAATGTTAAAATGTTAATCAGTTGGGAAGTGTGTTTTTGTGTGTGTGAATCCAGTTTCAGGGGTTTTTGGGTCACCCATCAGCCCATCCATCTTTTTAATCGTCCTGTTTCAGATGATTGTGTATGTAAACATTACTGTGTGTGAGTGTGTAGATGTGTGTACATGCTCTTCTTGGGAGGGGTGACAGGGCGGCACTCTGATGCCCTGCCGTCTCTGTTTGTTTCTGGGTGTATGAATCCCACTGAGATGTTAATGAGCTTCAGGAATATGAATGTCCATCTGTCTCTGTCTGCCGAGCTCTGAGACGCTGCTCCCAGGTGGCTGGTGCTATGGAACGCACGCCCACCTCGCAGTCTTCAGCGTTCTCCAGTCTCGGTCTGGCTTTCTCACTGACGCCATGAGAAATTTCAGTGGGAATAAAATATAGAGAGAAGCAGAAGTTTTCACCATGCCAAGTTTGAAACTTGCAGATCTGTGAGACTCCCACTTTATTTGCTGAGTGTAGTTCACCTCATGATGGCATCCAAACGTCCTCCCTTATGTCCCAGCAGCAGGTTCATGCTACACAGCTCATACTTACTCACTCGAAAACTTAACTTGCTGAGGGTTCAGAAGAGGCACGCAGCCCTCGTGATGTCCTTGTTGGACCTCATACTGTGCTGGCACATTAAAGAGTCTGATGATATGGTAATTATGTCTGCGCCTGTGTGCACCTTGCTCTACAGTACTGCCCTCATTCTTACCCCTGTCTTTAGTCCTGCCCCTGCCTTTTTGCTGAAGATCCTGCAGGACAGAAGCATCATGTTCAGCCTGTTCACTTCCTGGTTTCTGTTTTTCCCTCGTTCTGTTCTACTTTACCTGGTTCTCTGTTTCAGCAGAACATTGTGGTCACTCTGACATGTCTGACATGTTTCTCAACATGTCCTTTGAGTTGTGTTATGTAGGAAACAAAATAAATTCCCATCAGAAGTTAAGACAGACAGACAGATCCCCTCCCTCATCGTATCATATCTATCAGAATAACTGAAGACGGGTCATGACCACATTTGCTCCTGTCTGGTAAGGCTCCTGGCTCCTGTCAGCACTCTGTAAGCTGTGTGTCCTCACACCCACCATCAAGTGATATTCTGTTTGATTGCATGACACAACGAAGGCAGTAACATAGCAATGAATATGAATTAGGATTGTTAATAAAAGAACCCCCCAACCCAGTCACTCCCCCACCCCCCAAAAAAGGTCCAAAGCTACCAACGGAATACAGGACATAAATAATTCACTGTTAATTCCGTACTGTCACTGTTATAACCCTGATATTCATCCACACATTACACACCTTACACTCCACCTCTTTTAGCCTCCACTAACCACAGCCTTCACTCCGAACCTACAAAAGGACCCTGCTTTGTTCATCAGTGAATCGTTGTTTTAGTGGGGGTTAAACTGGGGTCTCCAGGTCTTTAGAAGTTCCAGTTGTGTAGTCTTTATAACCGAGGCCCTTCATTAATGATAGACTTCACACTGCCTCAGGAGATGCATGAAATATTCAAAGCTCATCAGGACAAGGTACGAGATGTGAAGGAGTTTGACAGACGCAACATGAGAGGAAGAGAGAGAATTCACACGGGAGCCAATCACACAGCCAATACACACCGGCATGGCAGCCGTCAACAAATAGACCCATTTGACAGCCAACAGGCATGTTGTATGTGTATGTGTGCGTGTGCGTGTGTGTGTGTGTGTGTGTGTGTGTGTGTGTGTGTGTGTTTTGATGGGTTCTATAGCTCCTGGTGAAGCTTTTTAGTGCAGTGGTTATTTCGTTTGGATGAGCTGCTGAAAATAATATGTTCTTGCTGCTGGCAGAAATCACACTGAGGAACCATACCACACAGGATGTTAGATTAGATTAGATATATTTGGAGAAAGTGTGATTATTCATTCATTCATTCATTTTCTTCTGCTTTATCCTCTATTAGGGTTGCGAGGGGGTTCCCCATGCCCATCCAGGGGAGAACATTTCGGGCGCTGGGCAGGTACACCCAGGACAGGGTGCCAATCTATCGCTGGACACACACACACACACACAAACACACTCTATATGGGGCAATCTGGATAACTCAATTGACTTGATCCATGTTTTTGGACTGTGGGAGGAAACCGGAGAACCCGGAGGAAACCCACGCAGACACGGGGAGAACATGGAAACTCCACACAGATGGGGATTCGAACCGGGAATCCCTAGTGCTGAGAGGAGAACATGCTAACCACTAAACCACCGTGCCGCCGAAAGTGTGATTATAATATTATTATTGTTGAACAGTAGTAATGTGTGTGTGGAGCTGCCATATGAACAGTGGAGTTACAGAATGCCCCCTAATGGACAAGCTAAGGAATTAAAAACCCCTTTGGTCTAATATGTTGGCACTGTCTCCTGAAGTTCCTCTCGACGCTGTCTTTCGCACATGAGGTTCGACGGGCACCGTCACAGAGCTGACGGTTGGCTTTAGTGAAAACAGAGGTTGAACTCACTTGTTTAGTCAGCTGTGTGTTTCTGGTGCTGTGGAAAGTTTGGGGAAGGTCTTTTTTGTGGGTTTCAGCATGCTCACAGTAAACAGACGCCCATGATTTACTGCATTTCAGGAACTTTTCTTTTTATTAGTAATGTGTTTTTAGCTCTGCTGGTTAAATTCTGTTCATTTCTTTCTCAATGACACGCTATCTAATCTAATCTAAAAAGTAGAAACCCTGATCTAAACCCTGACAGCAGCACACATCATAAATCACACAGCCTGTACACCAGCGGGCTTTTATTTTTAAAGCAGTGCTGTGTGGGAGAGCAGTGGGGACGGGGTGGTCCGGTAAGGGCTGGAGGGTGGTCGTCATTCTGATTGGCTGTAATAAAAGGGGGCAGGCAGAGGGGGAGGGGTTTAGATATGCTGAAGCCTTACTGGCCTTTTCAGCAGCAGACCTGCTCAGAGCCCAATGTGAGGAGCACTGAACCTCTGCTGCGAGAGAAAGCAGAGCGGGGCATCGGGGTTCCTGCCGCTCAGTGTGTCTGCTCTCAGTGGACTCTCTGGATGCCACGTGTGCCGTGTTTATACCGGAGGCTGTAAACAGGGTGCTGGGAGTCAGTTCGGGGGTCAGGGTCTGATCTTCTGAAGTCTCGTTTGGTAACCTGGGACTCGTTGTGAGGACTCTGACCTGGAGTGTGAGGTGTTCTGGAATAAAAGCAGCACCTCCTGTGACCTGTGGATGTATCCACCTCTTTGGATTTAGGAACTTGTGTGGTTCTGCCTGGGATCTGGTTCTGAGTTGAGGACAGAGTTGTCATGAGGTAAGAGGTGAACAGACTTTTCTTAACCCTAGTGTTCTCTCACAGTCAGGGTCTCCATGTGACCTGAACATTCCACAGGATTCACTCTGAACTTATGACATCATAATTTATATTTATAACAAACCCATCGTTGCTCTATATTTGAAGCCTCAGGGGATTAAAGTGTTTTGATGTTGTAATTACATCTTCAGTCTGTCGGTCCTGACACCACACAGCAGTTTAACGAATCAGTCCTCAGCCTGTGAAGCTCCAGTTACTGAACCATGTGTACAAACACAAAGTCGTGGATGAGCAGGAGGGTGCGGACGGCTGTGTTTACTGTCTGTCTCGCTTGCTCTCTCACACTCCTGTATGGCTGTGCTTCTACATTTTCTGTAAATACAATCATATTTGATTGTGTGTGTGTGTGTAAAAGAGCTCTGGATGTTGAAGAGGTTACTGTTAATTAAACTACATTCTTCTTCAGTGGAGCAAACATAGTGAATTTCCCATCTGATAGAGCACCAGCTGTTACTCCACAACTTCCACCTCTGTATCTGTCTGACTCCATCCTGTCTGTCTCCTCATCTACATCACCGTTATTCTGTTTTTATATTGGAACAATTAACATGAACCATTTATATTGTGTGTGTGTGCACGCTCATGTGTAAGCTTTAAGCTTGTGTGTTTGTGTGTGTGTGTGTGTGTGTGTGTGCACCTGCGTGTAAGCTTTTAAGCATGTGTGTGTGTGTGTGTGTGTGTGTTTGTGTACATGTGCATGTGCGTGTGTGTGTATCCACTGAGGGGATGAGGGAGTGTTTGGTGTGAGAGTACTTCTCAGGTTGGTGTAGAGCAGCAATTCTGAAGCTCAGTAACTGGATTAAACAGCTTCATCACTGAACTGATGAAGGTCTCCTCCTCTTCATTCCTCCACAGGAAGCTGCTCTGCAGATCAATGCTGATATCTGATCTTCTGTAAGCACATGGTGGATGTAGCGAAATAAAGCTTCTAAACCACAACAAGCAGCAGAGTCTGATCTGTACACATCTGATCATGCTGTAGATCAGAACGCAAAATCAGTCAGAGCTGGGTCAATGTTACAATAAAGAACTGTTCAGATATCTGTACAGGAACATCATGTTTAAACCTGTTTTTGTTTAATCTGCACAGTTACACAAGTGAATTCCATCTCACACACACACACACGCACACACACACACACACACACACACACACATACGCATTTTTGTAGGTTCCACAGCAGTTTGGTCAGAGGGGGTTTACTTCAGTAGAACTTGAGCGTAATGCTGCAGGACAGAACTGGGAGCTTCCATCAGGAACATTCAGACCTTCTGTGTGTAACAATTCTATGCTTAAGAGAATAAAGCTGATGTAAGGCTGGAATGTGAGGTTCTCCGAGTCAGACAGAAGGAACATCAATACACTGAACTTTGAAATTCATTTCTGTAGTCAATGAAATGCAGAAAGAATAAAGGACACTCCAATTGTGATGTAAGAAGTGGTGTAAGAATATTGAGTGTCCTAAAGCACCGTCCCCTACCTCCACCCCCCACCCCCCACCACCACACATCTATTAATGTGATATAAAACAGGACAAATACCTCTCCCCCTACCTGTGGGGGTGTGTAAGAAAATGTTGTCACTGGATGGTTTGGTTTGCAGGGGGTAAAAGCCATTGTGTTGGGAGGTGGGGGCTGAGTTGTGCAGGGATAAGTCCTGCTGTGAGGTCTCCAGCCGTGTCAGTGGGGGGGGGGGGGGGGGGGGGGCGGGGGGGGGGGGGGGGGGGGGGGGGGGGGGGGGGGGGATGGAGTGATGTAACAGCACATTTAAATATTCAAATGAACTGGTTTTGGGATTATTTCCTTTCAAGGTTAATGAATTGAACAGTTAATTAAATGAAAACAGAATATTGATCCACAGTGATCTCTCATTCTTCTGTATGGAACCTGATTACAGATCAGTGTACAGTGTGAATCTGATTTCCACATTACTGTAGGATGTTTATTCATCCCGGTTAAATATGATTAGTATTACGTGATAAAGTGACTTTTTTTTTCTGCTGTGCTTGCACACAGAGGAATTTGTCCTCCACATTTACCTCATCCGTACAGTGCACAGAGCAGTTGTCAGCCGTGTGTACTCTGCCCAGGAATTTAAATTGGGGTTAGGTGCCTTGCTTAAGGGCATTTCAGCCATGGTACGGAATCGAACCACAAGCCTACAACTGCCCCAATTAATCACAGATCATTTACAGAACCAAGGTTCTGATTCTGTTATTCAGGTGGATGCATCTCCAGTCCTGAATGTGGCTGAGATCCGTATCTCTCCCGGGTGGGTTGTGTTCACTGAATGGCGATTGGTTATCCTCTAAGTACGGTGTTCTGGGTCCGAACGGCGATGAGTGTGTAGGAGGTCCAATATTAAATGTGCCTCATCAGCTGCTGCTTGATTCATAGACTTTCATCTCTGAACAAACGATGTGTTGTGGCCACATTCTCAGTTTATGCGAGTGTTCCATGCGAGTGTGTTTCTGTTTGTCTAACCATAATAATGAGTCCTTATTCAGACACTGCTCTCAGAACGTTGCTGCTTCTGATCTACAGTCTTCTGTTTCTGAACCTGAACTGCTGGAGCCTCGTTTTAAAGTGAATGTACTGAACTGTACAGATCTGATGACTTTGTAGTTTCTTTGTTTGGTTCCTTCAGCTGTTCTTCTGAACCGCACCAATGACTATCAAACTGTTTAAAGCAACTAACTGTGTTCCGTCTCTTCTGAGGTCTCTTTCGGATGTCTAATTTAAAGGTAACAATCTTTCAATTTTTGCTGATTGAATAAGAGTCTGTACAGTCATACAGAACCAGTTCTCTCAGTGATGCTCAGAAGCAGTCATCATGATCGGATAATCCACGACTCGGGGTCTAAGCTGCATTCCTTCATTCACCACCACGCTGAGAAAGAACAGACAGACTCAGTAGGTGATCTCATGATCCGACAGGAATGAGATTTATTTTACTAATGCTATTAATAAATGGCATTTATCCTAAAATTAACTCTCATCCCTCAGGAACCTGTTTCTGACAGGCACTGATTTCACTGTACACTAAATAAGAGAACCTTTATCATAAAGTAATCAACACATGCAGCAAAAAATATCATACAATCAAATACAAATCATTTTGCTTGGACTGTGAGAGGAAACTGGAGAACCCGAAGAAAACCCACACGGACAAGGGGGAACATGGAAACTCCACCCAGATTGAGCTTCGAACCTGGATTCCCAGCACTGAGAGGCAAACATGCAACCCACTCAGCCACCATGCCGCCCTGAACCCAGAACTTTAGAATAATTATCATTGTTCTCATTAAGCAGCAGAGCCAGAGGCAGATCACTTGCTGTTCTGGCTGTGTGGAGTAGATTACATGTTAGTGATAAATTTGATCTCACTGATCAGAGCATCATGGATTTATAGCTGAACACTTTGCTAAACATTGGCCTCTGAGGGATTGTAGATGGAGAATCCTTATTGTGTGTGTGTGTGTATGTGTGTGTGTGTGTGTGTGTGTGTCTGTCTGTCTGTCTGAATTATTTAGAATTTATTTTGTCAGTGAATTCAGAGCTGAACAGAAATCAGAAATGGTCTCACACTCTGCATGGTTCTCTTTAATCTGTGTGGTTTTCCATAGTCCATGTTGTTTTCTGTAATCTGTGTGGTTCTGTGTAATCTCTGTGGTTCTCCGTAGTCCATGTGGTTCTCTGTCTGTGTGGTTCTTTGTAATCTGTGTGATTCTTCATAGTCTGTGTGGTTCTCTGTAATCTGTGTGATTTTCTATAGTTCATGTGGTTCTCCGTAGTCCATGTGGTTCTCTGTCTGTGTGGTTCTCTGCCTGTGTGGTTCTTTGTAATCTGTGTGGTTCTCCGTAGTCCGTGTGGTTCTCCGTAGTCTGTGTGGTTCTCTGTAATCTGTGGTTCTCCATAGTCCATGTGGTTCTCTGTCTGTGTGGTTCTTCATAGTCTGTGTGATTCTTTGTAATCTGTGTGGTTCTCTGTAGTCTGTGTGGTTCTCTGTAGTCTGTGTGGTTCTCTGTAATTTGTGTGATTCTCTATAGTCCATATGGTTCTCTCTAATCTATGTGGTTCCCTGTAGGTTGTGTGGAAGTTATTTCTGGATGTTTGACTCTTAACCTTTGCAGAGCTTACAGCCACCCTGCACCCGGCACCCTTTACCCCACCCCCACCCCCACCCACTCATTCAGTCTGTACCAGTGCTTTTCTGGTCTGTAATCCTGAATCGATGGCTCTGGTGGTGGAGTTTATCTGTGTGGAACAGGGTGCAGTGTTGCAACGTTACGCATTTGAAGATGCTGCCTGTGGTTTGAATGGAGCGGCGCTGAGGGAAGGGCGGGGTCAGGCAGCTCCATTAGAACAGCGTTAAAACTCAATAATCTCACCGTGTGAGTGGTCTGTGCCCACCGGCTGCACCCGGGCCTCCTAATTAACTCCGAATGGCCTCATGACTGCATAGAACTCTGTAAATGAAGGAGCTAATGGATATCGGGTGCTGATCTAATTTACCTGCTGTGAGCTGTGAGAGGGCGAGGGAGAAAGAACAGGGGAAGAGAACAAGATGGACATATTTAAGGTTCATCTGGAGAAAAACGGAGCTGAAAAACCATCATATCTTTTTTTTTTATCAAGTTTCAGCTTTCCAGGAGTTTTTGGAATTTTTTTATGTCTGTTGGAAATCTCAGTAGTCTGTTCAGTGTCACAGCCCGTGCTGGGGCCTAGCCCGGTTCTTCAGAGAGACACTTCAGAGAGTCCATCACAGGACAGACACACAAACGCATCCACGTCTAAAGTGATGAAGTATCTTTTGCTAGAATGTTTTTCGGACTGCGGGAGAACAAAAAGCCCTGTGTGAGACTCGAACCCTGGACATAGCTTTAGCTGAAAGCATGTTTCACAATGACTTATTTTTATTAATAAGCTCGGCATGAGCCTCATGTTTCAATAGAGCTAAGGTTGTCGAATGGGAAAGGACCTTCCCCCAAACTTTTCGAACTGTCGAGGTGTCTTTGTATGGTGCAGAATATTATACCATTAATACTTAATACCATTAAAGGTGCATGCAACCTCAAAGAACATGCACACACACACACACACACACACACACACACACACACACACCTCCCCACACACACTGCTTGAGAAGGTGTTTCCTCTGTTAGGCTGCTGCATAAACTGTAGAGCTGTAATCTGTAATTAAGTACTGAACACAAACTGCTTTGTGATGCAGTTACACATTTGCTGAGACAGTGCCCCCCCAACACACACAAACAGAATCACATCACATTTTCATCCCCAAAGCTCAATAATAATTATCATTATTTTAACAACTTGCTTCAGTCAGGTTTATAATGAAACCTCAAATGCAGAGTAATAGTTTTTAAATAATATTTATGTCATTTAATTAAATCATAGATTAATTTGGACTTTATTTTAAATCTTTTTAATTAAGACGAGCCAAAATGAGTCAAACAGAAGGTGAATTCAAAATCAGTCAAAATATGGGCAGGTCACTGAGACAGAGACAGAGAGAGAGAGGAGCACAAAGGGGAACAATGAAGATAATTGAATACATAAAAGGAGCGAAGCTCGTAGTCTGAATTCTTGGTAAATCAAAGGGAAACCTGAACATGAGCAACAATAACTAATGACTCAGCAGAAAACAGAGCAGCTCAAAGGGCACAACGGAAGAGAACATGCGAAAAAACGGGGGTGAAATAAAGAAACACATCAGTGTGAGAATGGGTTACAGAGGCTCAAGATGAGCATAAGACTTCAGATGACATCATCAGATAATTAGTCACTTTCTGCAGTATGAGTTTAAAAAAAACAAAAGCAGAATAAAATGAAAATTTAAGATCGATTCTGCTTCATAAAGAGCGGATGCTGCAATAATCAGCTGCTAAAGAACCAAGAGCAACGGGCCAATAACAACATAGCATAAAACAGCGACGCAACCAACCCCACTGCCATGTTCAACCACCTACACCGCACCTACACCTACCATCAACCTGCAGCTCTCAGACAGTCTGTCTGTCTAAATCCAGATCCTCATGGACATAATTATTAAAGAATTACAATTATGGACAAAACTACACAAACTACAGCCCATTAGGGCTCCAGCACGTCACACACACGGAACAAATTGAAATGTTTCCTGATCCACTGATTGAGTTCAGATCTCAGCTTGGGATCCACATAGTTTTGGTTCTAATCTCTGTTGCTTGGTTCTGATTTCAAACTGTAATGAGACAGAAAAAGATTCAGTTATGTCTATTAACCCTGAAAAGAGAACAGCCTGTTACCTAGTGACAGTGTGTGTGTGTGTGTGTGTGTGTGTGTGTGTGTGTGTGTGTGTGTGTGTGTGTGTGTGTGTGTGGTGTATGTGTGTGTGGGGGGGCAAGAAAGAGAGAGAGAAAGTGAGAGAGAAACAGCTGCAAAGTCTAATTTAGTGAAACATGAATTCTCTCTCACACACACACACACACACACTTGTTTTATGCACTTCTGTTTATTTTCATAAATCAATGATCAAATAATCAGACTGTTAAGTCTTCGATTAGTAGTAGTTTTTTATAATTATAAATAATCCTACACCAATAAACCTGAACCTGATCACAAATCATTTACTGACTCGTGTTTGGGATCAGATTCAGTGTGAGCGTCGGGTCGGGTCGGGTCGGGTCGGGTCGGGTCGATACCATGCAGTAACAAAAGCAAAATGAACATGACGCTTTGAATAAGGACACATTAAAGTGAATGAGTAAATACGTGAATAAATGAGTGAGTGAGTGTGTGAGTTAATGTGCGACTGTTATGTTCAAAAATCAGGACAGCGGAGTTTATCCATTTACGTTTTAATGTGCCATATTATCACTAAAATACAGAAACAATCAATCACAATCAATTACAACCCAGGGAGCTCTGCCTCAATTTCCCAAGTTTTAGTTTAAATACCCCCATAGGGTGTAGGCTTATTTTGTTTGTGCAGTTCTCCTCATATTCTGACTCCATTTCTAATGCTATAATTTTGTCTTTGGTAAATGAAAAACATACTATTATCTTTAAGGAGAAAACCTCTTGCTACAATCTGCTGCTGTTGTTTGCCTTTAATGTACAGGCTTTTCTTCTGATACGTGATTTACACGATGCTTCATAAGTTCATTGGGTGGTGGGATGTGTGGGTGGGTCGTCGAGTGGAGGGTTGGGTGGGTTGTTTGGGTGGGGGGTTGTGTCGGTGATTAGTTGGGTGGGTGTTTTTTTTTTTTGGGTGGCTAAACTCAGTCGATTGTTGTTGTTGATTAGTGCAATGGTGCGTTCCTGATCTCCTGTGTTTAACTGATATATTGATCTGGTGGTGCAGCTGGTGATTAATCATCATTAGAAATCATACATTAGTAAAATACCTAATCACTCATTCATCCTGTTTTACCTTCAGGGTTGTAGACGTGCCGTCCCCGGTCCTCCCACCCCCACCCCAGCACTCATTTCAACCGGTAATCACACCCGGCTGAGCTGTTTATGTTCAAACAGAAGTGTTTCACACAGAAATTTGGGGCTAAGTGAGAAATAACCCTCCCCCCCCCCCCACACACACACACACACAGCAGGCTCCTGTGAAACACTTGACTTTTCAAACAGATGGATGTAACCAGGTTAAATGAGAGGTGGTGGATTTCTGGGTTCAGATCCAAAAGAAATCTAAACAAATAAATAAGGTTCTGCTTTATGTGCAGACTGTAAACCTCACAACATCAGAAAGTGTTTTTTATTACATGTGGAGGAACGACGAACACAGGAACAGTATGGTTCCACAAAGTGTAGAATGGGTCATCATTACACAGATCCAAATCAATGATTATTATTCGGTCTTTCCACAAGATTTTGGTGCAGGTGTCCTCATAGGGCTCGTAGTGCATACATGTAGTGCACACTGGGTGTGATGGGCAGCATCATCTTGTTTGTTGCTGATGGAGTCATGGCCTGTGGGTGTAGCCGTGGTCTAAACAGGAAGGAGTTCTGTTTGGTTCTGATGCTATAAACAGATGCAGTAGGTTTCTTCATGAAATATTGATCATCACACATTGTTTTCTTTTTATCTGTGCTAATGGATCTGGGTCCGTTCCCTTAAGTTTATCTCATCTGGAGCCTGGAGCAGGACTTCTGCTTCACGCGGCCCGGCCTGTTTTACTCATTCATTAAACATTCTGTAATAACTCATTCATAATGCCAAAAGGGAGATTTAATAGCCATTAACATTGTTCCATACAACCATCTAAGTGTTTCTTCAGGTCTGTTCCTTCGGTAGAACCATTACAAGAACTCTTTTACACACTGTGTTTAAGTTGCGACTCCTCAACAGGAAATGTCCTGGGTGTGATGTATTTAGCGAGAAGGCTGAAGCTCACCAGCCATGAACATTGCAGATTTCTCTGGGTTCCTCTGATGCAGCAGGTAGAACTTTGGAGATCTGGAGGTTTGTGCAGGGAGGTGTAGACCAGTCAAGCACACACGATTAGGTCAGGGCTCAGTGAGTATGTGGTTCATGCACAGTGAAGCAACTTAACCTCACCTCCAACCCTATCCCTCATCTGGGACTCTGTGGGTTTACTGAAGCTCCCACAGAGATTAGGGGGGGGGGCTGGAACGCGCAGAACATGCAGTTCATGCACCGGAACCCACAGCTGTGACACACACGCTCAAATAAATCCACAACTGTGGGAATGGAAGAAAAATACTTTTAAAGCAAGTATAGCATACTTTTTTTTCCTATGCAACAGTTTGGGGAAGTTCCTCTTTATGTTCTGTGTAGCAGGTGCAGAATTAGAGTGAAATTACCAGACAGCTGCATAAAATCAATCTGTATTTAATCTGTCATGGAGGAGCAGTGACTAAAGGACAGGAACAATAATGTTCTTACTAAGAGAGTTTGCATGTTCTCCGTGTCTGTGTAGCTTTGTCAGGGGGTTCTTAAAATCTTTAAATGTGATTCAGAGCTGGAGAGCATTGCTTTTCAAAGAAACGTTTTAAAAACCTGCTGCTGTTCTGAGCCATGACCGTTAGTACCGTGTTCTGTCATGTACAGTGTGACATGTAGACCCTACTGTGGGGTGGGGCTTTAAATAGCAAACACATCCGCTGTGGAATCGCCCCTATATCCATAAGGAGAACATGCTAACCTGACACGAACTGAACATTGAGGTTGAACATGTGTCCATGCTTTTCTACTCTGCTGCTCCGGTTGGGACTGATGTTTGGTAGCAGCTTCGTTCAGCTTCACAGTATTATTATAGACACAGTATGTTTATTAAAGCATGTGGACACATGAGCATCACACCGAATGTTCCAAAACAAATTAACATGCTGTAACAACATTCTGTGTGTGTGTGTGTGTGTGTGTGTGTGTGTGTGTGTGTGTGTTTGTGTGTTTTCACTCACCCATGTGTATGTACAGTGTGTATGATGATTCTGTTGAACCTGAGACTCTGGTCTGTTTGTTCTGTTACTTTCTCAGTGTTAATGTTAATCTGTTATTGACTTCATGGGTCTGAAATAGGTTCCCTCGAGGCCACACTTCTATTCTGCAACTGTGTTTGTGCTGGGTTTATGGGAGTAAGGGGGGGAGGGGGGAGGGGGTCGGAGAGATCGAGGCGTCATTTTCACACAATCTGGCAACAAAAGCTGTGGAGAGAGATCACCAGCTGCTGCTCTACACTACACTGATACTGTGTTCTCACTACACTCTCACTGCATTCTCACTACACTGATACTGTGTTCTCACTACACTCTCACTGCATTCACACTACACTGATACTGTGTTCTCACTACACTCTCACTGCATTCACACTACACTGATACTGTGTTCTCACTACACTCTCATTGCATTCTCACTACACTGATACTGTGTTCTCACTACACTCTCATTGCATTCTCACTACACTCTTACTGCATTCTCACTACACTCTCACTACACTCTCACTGCATTCTCACTACACTCTTACTGCATTCTCATTACTCTCTCACTGCATTCTCACTACACTCTCATTGCATTCTCACTACACTCTTACTGCATTCTCACTACACTCTCACTGCATTCTCACTACACTCTCATTGCATTTTCACTACACTCTCACTACACTCTCACTGCTGGCATAACAAGAAATCACAGAGTAAGTGATATTAAGTTCTGTACTGAACAAACCCTCAAGAGACAACATGGAGAAATATTTAACAGAGATGAGGAAAGAAAGGCGGAGATAACGAGAGCAACGAAAGTCAACCGAAAGTTAAAACGAGGAAAGTGTATGTAGCGCCTGGCTTCACTGTAACTGAGGTGAGAGACGAAGACAGACCGGTGTGTCCTCTGTCTTAAAATGTTGGCAGTGGACAGCATGAAGCCAAATAAATGAAGGTGTCGCTTAAAGACATTCCACCCCAATCAATTAAAGACATTCCACCCCAATCAATTAAAGACATTCCACCCCAATCAATTAAAGACATTCCACCCCAATCACGCTGATAAGCGCTTGAGTTTTTAAATCGTAAATGTAAAGAGTATAACCAGCAATCATCCCGCTTTATGAAAGCTGCTTCAGAAAAGCTGTGTGCTGCAAAACAGGCGCGTTGGAGACGTGAGTTCTGACTTCCTCATTTTGATATTTATTATATTATATATCAGCACAAATTGTTGTATTCATTTTTATTTTGTTGGTTAAAGTGTTAATAATTGTGCTCCTGAATGAATGTTCATTCATTCATTCATTCATTCATTATCTCCCGCTTTATCCTCTATTAGGGTCACAGGGGGGTTCCCCATGCCCATCCAACGTTTTGGGTTCTCCCCTCGGGCACTGGGCAGATACACATTTACATTTACATTACATTTAGTCATTTAGCAGACGCTTTTATCCACGTTTGATCCATGTTTTTGGACGGTGGGAGGAAACCGGAGAACCCGGAGGAAACCCACGCAGACATGGGGAGAACATGGAAACTCCACCCAGATGGGGATTCGAACCGGGAATCCCTAGCGTTGAGAGGAGAACATGCTAAACCACTAAGCCACCGTGCTGCCCCTGAATGAATGTTGCTGATGAATTAGAATTTATTATTATTTATTGATTTTATTTCATTTCATTTTTCATCAAATGCAGTCAGTTCAAAAATGTTTCTATGAAATAAGGATTTCATTCGTTATGTTAATTAAATGATTATTTGTTCTAAGTTGATCTATATTTCTTTCTTTTTTGTTTTCTTTATTGTTAATAAGGAGACATTGTTATAAAAGACGTGTACTTATAACAAATTTATAGACAAATGATACTACAGTGGGTGCGTAAAAATACTTTTTCATCCCAATTTGTCATGTGGGGGGGGGGGTGAGTGTGTGTGTGTTTGTGTGTGGGGGGGGGGGGGGGGGGCTTCCTAGGGGGTCTTAACAGAAAATAATTGAGAATCACTGAATTATACACACACACACACACACACACACGTACACATACATTTATGTATTACAACTGGTCTGAACCCCAGTATGAAATGGAATTGGAATGTAGGTTTCCTGTGTGGACATCTGAGGTTTTCTAAAAGGAGGATGGGCTTTCATGTTTATTAAAATGAAATGGAATTGAGTTGTTCTGTGAGATCAGATCAGATCAGGTTATTAGAATCCCTGTACACATATAATATTATGGTTAAGCTCCTCCCTTCAGCTAATGCATTTCACATCAACAGGGAAGAGTTTTAAATGTCTGGATGTTTATTGTATTAAAAAGTCAACATTCTGATGAATCTGTAAAAATAAAAATGATGGAGAGAGAAAATATACAGAAGAGAGAAAAAGTGGAGAAGTCTTTGATCCTACAGCAAGACACAAACCTGCCATGGCACGCTCAAAGAAAAGGCAGGAGAAGAGGAGGGGCATACACACACACACACACACACACACACACACACACACACACACACACACACAGGTAGAAAAGTTCAAAGTTTGCCAGGAGCGAATCAGATTGAGTCGACGTCTCTGCGGGTCACAGTGGACTTTCATTCTGCTGTCAGGAAAAGAGGACTTTAAAAATCAAACCGGAGCTGAATTTGAATCGAGGTACAAACCAGTGGAACCTTCTCTTATTCAAATGCAGCTTTGTTGTTGTCTCTCTCTCTCTCTCTCTCTCTCTCTCTCTCTCTCTCGCTCTCTCTCTCTCTCGCGGGCGCTGCAGTAATATGATCCTCTGATTCAGTGATACATGAGTTCTGCGTTCAGTGCAGGAATTTTTTTTAAACTAATCTCTTCAAACTGAATCTGTTTGGATCTTAATGAATCAGTTGCGCGTCCTGAACTGATGCACTTTCAGCTCATTAACCTCAGGTTTTTAATACAACAGTCTAATGGATTTATTCTGAACGCTGAACAGAACACTCCGCATTCTCCACTTACAATGAGCCAGTGACAAGCTTCTTTCTGTGTGCAGTTTGCATGTTCTCCTCTTATCCATTTGGCCATGCCAGTTTCCTCCCACAGTCCAAACACATGTGAGAGGTGAAGTGGGGTATACTGAATGTCCTCTGAAGCCTGATATCACGTGTGGATGTGGGGCGTGTTTTTGAGATCCTGCTACTGACTCACTGCTGTAGTGCAATGTTTATTCTTCTGTCCACATGGAAGCATTTTTATTGGCTGAGGGATAACAGGGATGAAGTGGAACTGCTATCCACCACTGAGGATAGAGTTGAAGTACTGGATCTCACCTGGGACCTGTCTGCGTTACATGTTTGAGTGTCTGTGCATGCAGATAAGAAGAGGTGAGACACAGAGACATGGAGAGATAGATTCTTGGTGAAATCCCATACTTCACATGCTTCCCTGTCTCCGCCTTTCATTTATAAATCAGTGTTGGGTTGAAGCTTCTCCTTCATAAACAGAAATAACCATTAAATCCTCCACTTCTTTATCAGTGTAGTGCAGAATCAGTGGACAATGATGAATGACAGCTGGAGCAGAAAAATGTTTCTGTGTGAACAGCAGACTTTTAATGTGGATGGTTTTTAAATCTGAAGTATCACCAACCGCAAGATCTACTGTACTGTGGCATCTGTTTAGAAACTTCTGGTATCTGGTAGTTTTACAGATTCAAGGTTGGTAGAGGAAGCTAAGGCTCTGTGAAGGTCACTCTGATTAAAGCAGGCTGGTTTTTTTGAAGGGCTGTTCATACAAACCTGAAAACACAACTTCACATTCATATTTGTATGCTGCAAGATTTTTAAAGATCATTTGGTATCATAAGGATTATAAAGACTGTTGGCTTTGGAACCTGAGAGCTTTGTTCTTCACAATGATAACGAAGCACATTTCTTTAGAGAGGTCTGTCTGAGCTTGCTGATTAGCAAAGTACAGAAACCCTAATAATCTCAGAGTTTATGGACAGATTGATGTTTTAAAGAGAAAAGTCCCTCAATCTGTTCTGTGAGGTGGTGATTCAACCTACAGGAGGTTTTAAAGCATGTTTTAAGGCTTAACAATAATTATTTATAATGTGGGATTTACAGAGCGTGAGACAGCGAGACAGACAGACAGACAGACAGACAGAGAGAGAGAGAGAGAGAGAGAAAGCTAGCAGTGCAGGTTTAATGAGTATCTTTTGTTGAACCAGCAACAAAACAAGCTTACTGTCCTCTGGGATAAAAGCTGCTGTAAAGTGGAACTAACAAAGACACGGAGACAAAAGCATCACAGTGTTTTTACATCCTCAGGATTCAGTTCACCTGTAACAGGAAGAACCTACCAACCTTCGCTCTAATATTGAGAGTGTGTGTACTCAACTCAGGCTTAACATTCAGCTGCATTGTGCAGATTTAAAGATGAAGACAATAAAGTTTGGTTACACAATAAATCTGACATCATCAGACTGAGACCTGACATCAGACTCGGATCAGGCATCCAGATTAGAGCTGTGATCATTCATTCATTCATTCATTATCTTCTGCTTTATCCTCTATTAGGGTCACGGTGGGGTTCCCCATGCCCATCCAGGAGAGAACGTTTCGGGCGCTGGGCAGATAGACCCAGGACAGGGCGCCAATCCATCGCTGGGCACACACTCACTCACACACACACACTCTATATGGGGCAATTTTTTGAGAATTCAATTGAATTGATCCATGTTTTTGGACTGTGGGAGGAAACCGGAGAACCCGGAGGAACCCACGCGGACACAGGGAGAACATGGAAACTCCACCCAGATGGGGATTCGAACCGGGAATCCCTAGCGCTGAGAGGAGAACATACTAAACCACTAAGCCACCGTGCCCCCCAGAGCTGTGATCAGTAAAACTAAAACTTAAAGAGAATGTTTCTAAGAATCACAAACAGTTGTTTTAAAGTGATTTAGTCTTTAATGATCTCTCTCAGGATCCGGCTCAGGGTTTTTATTTAGTGTTCGTTTAATGGGTTTAACTGATGATCAAGAACTTCTTCCACCACCAACCTCATCTTCTCTCCATCACATCTGACCTGAGTTTAAGCAGATTTTTTCTATGTTTTATTAAAATAAATATATAAATGACTGACTGACTGCATGGATGGATGGATGGATGAATGAATGAATGATTGAACTGTGCTGCAGTTTGCACATCACTGATGAAAAGCTTAAAGGATTTGTTGGAGCTTTAGCTCAGGAAGTTTGCAGGGACTCATCTATTAAAGACGTTTTAACGGACATAAAAAGTGCTGCTCTGTCAGCACCTGAACCAGCGTCCCTGGGTCCCACCGGAGCCGAACTTAATAACCTCGGACCTCCCTGCTCTCTCAGCACTGACCCCCTTTAATAAACTCCCTGTTTCCGCTTATTGGCTGCTTCCAATATTGTTGCTGCAGGCGAGTGTCTAATTAAAGTGAAGCACAATTAATTAAGGTGTTAAAATCGGGGGTGCATCTGTTTTTCTCCACCTGTCCCACTCTCCTCTCTGCTCTGGAGTGATGGAGAGGTTCTCATCAGCCGTTCTCTAATTAATCAACATGTGAAGTGTTTCATATCTGTAACTAAAACTGAAGTCATTACTTAATCCTCTACCAGGCTCGTGGAGGGGGTTCCCCATGCTTATCCAGGGGAGAACGTTTCGGGTGCTGGGCGCTATCTATTACTGGGCACCCACACTCACACAGACGCACACGAGTCGTCGTGAATTTTGATCATTGACTTTAACTTCAATCCATGTTTTTGGACTGTGGGAGGAAACTGGAGAACCTGCAGGAAACCCATGCGGACACGGGGAGAACATGAGAATTCCACCCAGATCGTGAATTGAACCTGGATCCTCAGTGCCGAGAGGCGAACGTGCTAACCACTATGCCAGTTGTGTGAGAACAGTTTGGGAAAGGCCGGCATGACCGAGTCCCGGTCCAAAAGACCAGGTCTGTAAAGACATCGTTGAGAGAATTTGGTGTAACAGAACCCTGACCCCATCCCTATCCAACACTTTTGTTGTATATTAGAACACATATTGTAAACCAGGTCCTCTCACCCAAAACCAGTGCCTGACCAGATTCCACATTCCCTCTAAAATCTTTTAGAAATCGTTTACAGAAGATTGGAATCTGTTACAGGTGCAAAGGGATCTAACGTGAATGTCATGTCATTAAAGCTCCAGTAGGTGTCTCAGTACTTCATGCAGTGTGTGGTTCATGTATGAACTGTGAGCTGTAATGATGCTGATGGTCTATGAAATTTCTTCTGAAACAAGCTCGGTATTAATGCTCTGTGTACTGATTGCAGATGAGAGGATGCTTTGGGACAGCAGTGTGAACCATAGTCCCACTTAAAACCCACCTTCCCCCACCTTTATCTGCTGCCATCTTCCCATGATGACCTGTCCATGCCGCGGGAGACTGAAGCTGCTCGTGGCCTCTCTGAGCTTCGTCATCCTGCTCACGTGGCTCTATCTTCTTGCCGGGAACCTGGAGAGTGAGTGCTAATAACCAAAACCTCTGTTCCATCTTCTGGACCTAAAGTTCCTGTGCTTGTTTGTCTGACTGATGTCATATAGGGCCTTCCCTAAACTGCTAGATTTCAACCTGCCCGATTGAATTTGAAATGAATGTGTGTTCTTCTGGTTATGTTTTGCATATCCAGCGTCAAACCTTCAAGGCAGTGCGCAATGCATGCTGGGTATTGAGGTGCTCTACTGTTTTGTGGTGTCACTGCATTGCATCATTCATCCTGCATGCTGTTGTTTAAGTGTAAAGAGGATTTGAACTTTCTTTTAGAAGAAACAAACAAGCAATATGAATAAAAAATCAAACCATCGGTGTGTAATTGATTGAAATCAGATGAATGAGGGTTCTTTAGGCTGAGTGAGTGAGTGAGAGAGCGGGGTGCCGCGCTTAGAAGGAAGCCGAGTGAATGACTGAGTTTATTGTTCTGTCAATCTAAAAATAAGTGTAAAATTCATTAACCTCGTTAACATGAGCCGCGGCTCAGATTCAGCTAGTTAATGAAGCAGAGATGCAGACAAGGCCGCAAGCTTCTGATGTGTCAGGTTGCTAATGGAACCACGGCATGCAGTTCTGTCGCATATATGAGCTTTAAAACGCAGATGAATGTTCCTCTCTCATCATTAATTTGTGTACATAAGTGTGTGTGTGTGTGTTTGTGTGTGTGTGTGCATGTGCATGCATATCACAAATACAGCCTTTGAGAGATGAATTAAAACCTGAACTGTTTTGGAGCAGCAGTAGTTTGCAGCTCTCTGTTCTAATGATGAAGGAACACTGGAGGAGCTGTGGGTTGTGGTTGTGGTTGACTCTCTGTCTCACACTCTTCTTCTCATGTGTGCTCATGTGGTGGCAGGTGGACGCTCTCTGCTCCTCACACCATGTCTGATGGACTCCACAGAGACTCACTTTCTTGAGCGGGAAGAGCTGGAGTCCAGAGTTCGACAGGTGGAGGAGGAGAACCGGCAGATCCGGATGCAACTCAGCCAGTCACAGGGGCAGACAGAGGGCAACTACGGTAACCAGCAGTGGGTGGCATCAGCAGATACGGGAGCAGAGGAGATGGAAAACACAGCAGAGGAGCGGACCAATCACAGCGAGTGTATCCGCTCACCCACCGCAGAGAAGTGTGAGGTAGGAGAGGCAAACAGCTGGCACTCATGATGTCATCTTGATGTTGGGCATGTATTTAAACTCTGTGAGTGTGTGTGCAGCTGATCCATGTGGCGTGTGTGTGTGCGGGTCACAACGCTAGCCGAGACGTGGTAACCCTGGTAAAGTCCATCCTGTTTCATCGGTGAGTGCAGAACCCAGCTATATGGTTCTAACAGCGCTGGCTCTGCAGTCAGCAATGTGAACATGTACATCTGTCTCCCTGTTCCAGGAGGAACCCTCTACATTTTCACTTCATCACTGACACGGTGGCCAATCAGATCCTGAGCTCTCTGTTCCAGTCGTGGATGGTGCCGTCGGTGCAGGTCAGCTTCTACGATGCTGATGATCTGAAGGTCAGAAAAACTGTACACAGATCTCATATGTCCTCCATGATCAGGGGTTAGGGTTACAATTATTAGACCCAGTTTAGAACATCCAGTGAAAGTATATAATAATAATAATAATAATAATAATAATAATAATAATAATCATAAATTTCCTTATTGTTGTTGTTATTATTCATTCATTCATTATCCTCTATTATCCATAATCCTCTATCAGGGTCGCGGTGGGGTTCCCCATGCCCATCCAGGAGAGAACGTTTCGGGCGCTGGGCAGATACACCCGGGACAGGGCGCCAATCCATCGCTGGGCACACACTCACTCACACAGACACACTCTATATGGGGCAATTTAGAGAACTCAATTAACTTGATCCATGTTTTTGACCTGTGAGAGGAAACCGGAGAACCCGGAGGAAACCCACGTGGACACGGGGAGAACATGGAAACCCCACCCAGATGGGGATTCGAACCGGGAATCCCTAGCGCTGAGAGGAGAACGTGCTAAACCACTAAGCCACCGTGCTGCCTGTTGTTGTTATTCATTCATTCATTCATTCATTAGCTTCCGCTTTATCCTCTATTAGGGTCGCGGTGGGGTTCTCCATGCCCATCCAGGGGAGAACGTTTCGGGCGCTGGGCAGATACGCCCAGTATTATTATTATTATTATTATTATTATTATTATTATTATTATAATACTATTTATATGTTAATGAAGTTATATTGAATTTAAGTTGTTTACATATTCCAAACAGACCCACAGTTATAGAGCATCACAGACACAACACTTTAAAGTGACCATCTGCCTTTTTGCAGTAACTTTAAATAATAAACTTCTTAGCATTAGCATGTGTGTTAGCGTGTCTAAGGTTTACGCTTCATTTTCGGGTTTAAACGAGTCTAAAATCATATTCATGATATACACATGTTGGTCTCTTGGTCTCATTTCCCCTCTCTCTCTCGCTCTCTCTCTCTCTCTCTCTCTCTCTTTCTCTTTCTGTCTCTCTCGCTCTCTTTCTCTTTCTGTCTCTCTCGCTCTCTTTCTCTTTCTGTCTCTCTCTCTCGCTCTCTTTCTCTTTCTGTCTCTCGCTCTCTCTCTTTCTGTCTCTCTCTCTGTCTCTCACTCTCTCTCTCTCTCTTTCTGTCTCTCTCTCTGTCTCTCTCTCTCTCTCGCTCTCTCTCTGTCTCTCTCGCTCTCTTTCTCTTTCTGTCTCTCTCTCGCTCTCTTTCTCTTTCTGTCTCTCGCTCTCTCTTTCTGTCTCTCTCTCGCTCTCTCTCTGTCTCTCACTCTCTCTCTCTCTCTCTCTGTCTCTCTCTCTCTCTCTCTCTCTCTCTCTTGTCTACATTTTGATTGTGTTGCTGTTTGGCTCGCAGCTTCACGCTCGAGTCATTAAATGCATCTAAACACCTGTCGCCGGCTCTCCGCGGCGTTGAACGTCCCTGTAAATCACTCTGTTTAGTGTTATCTTCTCTTAATGTTACGCTCCTCAGATTCACATCAATAAATATGAATGCTGAGAGATGAAAGAGATGTTACAGTCCTGTCTGTTTATCACCCTCACATACAGGCTCAGGGATAGGGTTCCACAAAGGTTCTGCTTCCTGCATTCTAAATGACTCTCTCTCCTTTTCTCTCGCTCTTGCTCGCTCTCCCATCTAGCCTGAGGTGTCATGGATACCTAACAAACACTACTCTGGGATTTATGGCCTGATGAAACTCACCCTCACCAAAGCTCTACCCTCAGACCTGACGAAGGTCATTGTGCTGGATACTGACATCACCTTTGCCACAGACATCGCAGAACTGTGGGCCATTTTCCGGAAATTCACTGGTAATGATTTCACTTATTTCAGACACCAGGATTCAGGTTTCAGTGATGTGTCAGTATGAAATGTTCCTGAAATTCACTGGGGCCTCAGATCCAAATGGGTTCTGGGGACTTTCTGAATAAACTGGTAGTTAAAATGAAAACTGAGGAGCTGGTGGAGGTTTTAATGGGTTTTAATATTCCTGTCCCTTTGTCAGAACATCTGATGTCTTTTCAGTACATTGTCCTCTGGTCTGTGGTTTCAGCGAAACAAGTGATTGGACTGGTGGAAAACCAAAGCGACTGGTACCTGGGGAACCTGTGGAAGAACCATAAACCATGGCCCGCTTTGGGACGCGGGTTCAACACGGGTAATACAAAGTGTGCATGTGATCTTTTCTGTCTTGTCAAACACAGTGACATTAACCAGTAACACTGAAATGTACTAAAACAAGACATGACCTGTTATGTTTTTGGAACTTAATAGAAGATAACAACATCATGAAACATAAATCTGTTCATCTGCTCGTCTTCTGTCATTAATTAACAATGAGAACTATAAGATACATGATACTGATGAGCTCGGACCTGATGCTGTCCCCTGTGGATTTAGGGGTCATCCTGCTGTATCTGGAGGGACTGCGCAGCCTCCGATGGGAGCAGATATGGAGGTTAACGGCGGAGCGAGAGCTGATGAGCATGCTCTCCACCTCCCTCGCTGATCAGGTAACCATGAGGTACCTGCTAATGCTAAAGCTGATTATTAAATGTGTTTGAAACAAGACCATCTCATGTTCTGTATGTGAACAGGATATATTCAACGCCATCATCAAACAGAACCCAGTTCTGGTGTACCAGCTGCCATGCTTCTGGAACGTCCAGCTGTCGGATCATACAAGATCGGAACAGTGCTACACCGAGGTGTCAGACCTTAAGGTGAGGGGAGGGTTGGTGTCCTCATGAAGCTGATGATTTCTTTAATGGTCTACATCCTTTTGCTTCCCCTAACGATGGTTCTAAGCTATGAGGGTGGGTGTGGTTCATGGTTCAGGGTTCAGGATCTGTTTATCTCTTCATCAGTATTTCTGATGATCATGATAATCTATTTGTGGAGATGAATCTTGTTATTTATGCTAATGGGGGTGGGAGGGTGAAGGAGAGCCCTGAATGATGTAGACTCTGTTGTGCAGGTGATTCACTGGAATTCCCCAAAGAAGCTGCGAGTAAAAAACAAGCATGTGGAATTTTTCCGGAACCTTTACCTGACTTTCCTGGAATATGATGGGAACCTACTGCGACGGGAACTATTTGGGTGTCCAAGTCAGGCCAGCTCTGAGAGCACACGTGTGAGTTGGTACTCAAACAGACTATTACACACTTTAGAGCGAGAGGCTCAGTAGGCATCAATGCAAAATCATGCAAATTAAACTCTGAGGAAAAAAGTATTGGGACACCCACAACAATGATATGCAAAGAACCTCCAATCCTCGTCCTCAGTTCGTAGAGTGTAAGAGAGTTCACACAGCAGGGTTAGGAACTATGTAAAGGTTTCACTTCTCAAAATAAAGCTTGGTGTTATAGAACAGAATATACTGATGGCATGTATTTCAATTAGATCATTCAAAGAAACACAAAAGTAAAGATTAAACCTTACCTTAGTAATACATAATAAAAGTCCTGAGTGTCTAAACCTTTGTGTTATTGTAATAAATCATGTTCATGTGAAACTTTGTGTGCAGCTTCAGAAAGCTCTGGAGAATCTGGACGAGGACGATCAGTGTTATGATTTTCGGCGTGAGAGGATCACGGTACACAGAGTTCACCTGTACTTCCTGGATTATGAATACACACCAGCAGAGGGCGAGGCGGACGTGACGCTGGTGGCCCAGCTCTCGATGGACAGGTGAGACATGAGGTTTATTCTCAGTCTTGAAGTTTCAAAAATATAATGTGGGTCTGTGTGTTCCTGTGTGTGTGTGTGTGTGTGTGTGTGTGTGTGTGTGTGTGTTCCTGTGTGTGTGTGTGTGTTTATGTGTGTGTGTAGGTTGCAGATGCTGGAGGCGATTTGTAAACACTGGGAGGGACCCATCAGTCTGGCTCTTTACATGTCGGATGCTGAGGCTCAGCAGTTTCTCCGTTATGCTCAGGCCTCTGAGGTCCTGAAGAACCGTAAGAACATTGGGTACCACATCGTCTACAAAGAAGGGCAGTTCTACCCTGTTAATCTTGTCCGAAACGTGGCTCTGCGCCAAGCCAAGACACCCTACGTCTTTCTGACCGACATAGACTTCCTCCCGATGTACGGCCTTTATGATTACCTCAGGTGAGTCAAGTGTTCCGATTTGCACTCAGTTCTTCACTTTAACATGCTGTACCAGACATTTCCATCAACATCTTTAAAACATTTTCACAGAAAATCCATCGTCCAGCTGGACATGGCCAACACCAAGAAAGCTCTGGTGGTTCCAGCCTTCGAGACTCTGAGATACCGTCTCACGTTTCCCAAATCCAAAGCTGAGCTGCTGTCCATGTTGGACATAGGGACCCTCTACACCTTCAGGTATAAACTTTATAAATTAATTATTTTCAAACATTCACAGTCTGTTAAAAAAAAAAACTGAAGAAGCTCCTGCTAAGGAAAACGTTCCACACTGTGGATCTGTGAAGTTCTGTAATCTCTTTTTATTATTATTCTATTGAGACGTCTCTTAGTTCTCAGCTTAAAGCTTTACTTGTTCCTCCATCCATCATTCATCATTCATCCATCCATCAATAATCCATCTATCATTCATCATTATATATATGTATGTATGTATGTATGTATGTGTTTTCACATTGACATAAGGAGGTTTTACAGAGAAACTCTTTTGTGTCAGGTTCTGTAGAATTTAAGGGTTGTAAAATGGTTTCCTTATTGTGAGCAGGTACCATGTTTGGACCAAGGGTCATGCCCCAACCAACTATGCCAAATGGAGGACGGCCACCACGCCATATAAAGTGGAATGGGAGTCGGATTTTGAGCCCTACGTGGTGGTCAGGAGGGACTGTCCAGAGTATGATCAGAGATTTGTGGGCTTTGGCTGGAACAAAGTCTCTCACATCATGGAGCTGGATGCTCTGGTAATCTTCGCCAACATCATGACACATCACTTACAAAAAAGCTTTTCATTTCTAGTTCTCATTGGAGAACCCTAATGGTCAATATGTGTAAATTTAGAACCAAAGGAAGATCTTCTGAAACATGGTGTTTTAATTCTTCATTAGGAGAAACGTGCTTCAATAAATATTGTGCACAAAACAGACAAAATAATCAAACACAGAACACATACATTGTAACAGAACCTTTATAAGAACCAATAGGATTTCAACATTTAACAAGAACAATGTGTTTATGATCAAAGAGCAAGAGAACCAGTTGTCAGTGATCACTTTATCATCTGTGGTTGTTTTTGGGACAGGAGTACGACCTGATGGTGTTACCGAATGCCTTCATGATCCACATGCCCCATGCGCCCAGCTTCGACATCTCCAAATTCCGCTCTAGTCTAGGTTACCGCTACTGCCTAACGATGCTGAAAGATGAGTTCCACCAGGACCTCTCACGAAAGTATGGTGCTGCTGCTCTCAAGTACCTCACTGCCCATAGGAACATCTAAAGTCCACTGTCAATCTACATCTCTGCACATCAGGGATACAAAACCAGTTCCTGGAGAAAGCATGCTGCTCTGAGACGTACTGGACTGGGACCAGCACTACACCCTGTCTTTCTGGATAAGACAGCCAGATCATCTAATCTGGTTCTTCTAACTAAACCAAGATGTGAACAGTCACCAGAGCATCAGCTCTGTCCACTGTCTGAGGTCTGGTCAGATCCACCTCTTCTCAACAATCAGGGCTGCATTGAGTCCAGCAGGGTTAAGGAAGCAATGCTGGACAACTCAAGATGAAGAAACAGGAGACAGGAGGAGGTGAAGCTTTACTTTGTTACCATTTTAGAAATTTTAGCTTCTTCTTCGAGAAGAATGACAAATTCGGATGTTGATTGTCAATCTGATTGAGACTTAGAATCAAAACATTATCTTTTTCTTTTGTGAACTGAAACTGCGAGAGCAAATGTCTGATGCACTTCAGAACTCGTCCAGAGCTCTCCATCCATGAGGATCCACAGGACGTGTCTTACTGCTGCATTTCAGACTGCCTGTGGATATAAACATGTCACATATTATCACATACATGTTCCATTTCCACCACCATTTACATTTCACACATTATTTAATCATCTCAGACTCTCATATCACCATCTAATCAGAGTGTCTTTATATGTACGGCACCGAGCAGGTGCCTTCATTTAGAGTGACACTGCAGTGTGAACTCCAGAGACATGAATCCACCGTGTTTATCATGAACATACCAAAGGGTCACGTTTAATGCACAGGGCACTGATGTCCCTCTAGTGGTCATAAAGTACACTGCAAACCTTTAAGTGATTATTAGTGTGTATTTTTTGTAACTGATTGTAAACCATATCAAGTCCATGGTACCACAGAAGATGATGGTGACAAAAAAAACATCAGCATAACATTTCAGTTCATGTTAACTTCGGCTCCACCGATGGTCCACGTCCACTGAAGTACATGCTGTGCCTTTGCTGTCTTGTGAGTCTGGATACCGATTGTACTGCTGTGCTCATAAGCAAGACCTGCAACAGCTACTCTATTTATTATTGATCTAAATCGATCATATTTTTCTATGTAGAAGAAAATAAAATAAATAAAGACTGTTTTTTAAAATTGCTGCCTAAAATCCTTTTTTCTTTTGTCCGACTGTCTGTTCAGTTGACGGTGCTAACCACAGTGAACACGCTTGTCCTCGCTTCCCCCAATCCAGTACTACATCATTCTGTTCTAAAGCTCCTGAGAGTAAACTCATCAGTTCTAAGCGTGGGAGAGTAAAGACAGGGCGAGGGGACGGTGCTCGGATCAGGAGATGAGATCATTACTGTAGTTACAGGTTTATCGGAGGCGTGTTGGATCTGACAGAGGTCATGGCTAATTTTAGGTTAAGACTAAATAAAATCTGAGTAACCGTTGTCTAAATCTGAGCTGGTGCTGTTTGAGGAGGTTGGCGCCATTGTGGAATTGATTCTGTAATAATGTTTAAACTGAGGTCCAGCACTGGGTCTTCAGATCTTTGGACAGGTCGATTCCTACTTGGAGATCTGGGCAGAGGTGCTGGTTCTGGTCTTTGGTGTTTACGTGCACCTTAACTTTAGGTTCCATTTCACAGCTGTGTCGTGTCCTGGGACAGTTCTGTGGTAAATGACATAAATTCCAGAAAGATCTGGCATGAAGGTGATGGGGCTCTGGCACCAGCTCACTTCCAGCCCTTTTATTAAAACTCTGAGCCCTCTGGGCCTCCATATGTCGACTGACTGCTCTGACCTCGTGCTCTTTATTAAATATTCTATTACAGCAGACTCTTGATGTCCTGCCACCGTGTGCTGCTCACTGAAAATACCACTAGTTATGAATATTCATAGAACGGTTCAAAAACGTTTTCTCCTCGTACCCACGGCTACAGCAGTTTCTCAGAGTTCACGAAAAGGTCATGAGGTGGTGAAAGAAGCGCCGTGAAAATATAGAATCATTCCTCATAAAGTTTTACTATTTTATTTGAAGTGCTATTTGTAAAATATTAATCGTATTTAGCAAATACTCATTTCTCATGAAATTGGTTATGGATGACACAGTACCGCTCTGATTAAGGTTCCTGCCTTACAGCTAGGTGTCCTGGGTTCAATTCTCAGGTAGGTATGGTCTTTTCTAATATAATATTGTATGTTCTCTACATGCCCAGCGATAGATTGGCGTCCTGTCCTGGGTGTATCTGCCCAGCGTCCGAAACGTTCTCCCCCGGATGGGCATGGGGAGCCCCCCGCAACCCTAATATAGGATAAAGCGGAAGATAATGGATGGATGGATGGATGTTCTCTACATGTCGGTGTGAGTTTCCATAAGATAAGATAGACCTTCATTTGTCCCACAATGGGGAAATTTACAACCGGAATTTTCTTTCTTTCCTCCTCCCTAAATATTCAGCTCTGAATACATTGTCTTCCAAGACCCTGCTAGTAGATGAACTGATGTTCTGATGTTCCCAGGTGTAAGTGTGTTTGTTGTGTTTCACCTTCTTTATCTTTCGCTTAGTCCTCTACCAGGGTCGTGGGGAGGTTCCAATCCAGGTGAGAACATTTAAGGCGCTGGGCAGATACACCAAGGCACACACTCACTCACAGATACACATACATTCACCTTAAATCCATGTTTTTGGACTGTGGGAGGAAAACCAACGCAGACACAGAGAGGACATGGAATCTCCACCCAGATTGGGATTTGAACCTGAATCCTCAATGCTGAGAGGAGAACATGCTAACCACTACACAACCAGGTGGCACTTATTAGTTCTTATTTAGCTGAAATTAAATCAAACTAAATAACATTATGACAAAGATTTTGATGAAATTGAAATCTGAGCTGAGGTTTTAGGATAAAAGATAATGGAGTTTCTTTTTCTTTACTGCATGAAGTGCCAGGCAGGTGGGCAGCAGTGTGCTATTCCTAAATGGATACTGAAGTGTCAGTGCCACGTGGGCAGAAGCTCAAAGAGAGAAGCCTTTATGCCCAATTTCATTCAACCCCCGCCTCCGACTGTCTTTGCAGCTCTGACACAGACTGCAAACTTTATTCCCAAAATTCCACCTGCCTGCTGTCACTTGATATAAAACCAGAAGTATATAGACACCTTTAGTGTCGGCTTTTTTGAGAACTGATTATGTGTATGAGCGGAGCATGTTAAAAGCTTAAAAGTGATGGTTGTGGGGCAAAGGGGTGCGTATTACAGCATGGTACTAAAAAGAGGACATCTTTAAAGCTCAAAATGAAAAGATGTAATGTATCTGAACGTTCATTAACAGTCCAGATCTGATCTAGTTGTTAATTAACTGCCTGTCCTCTTAAGCCTCTCGCTTAGTTGCCATACCGACGGATGGCACTGCCCCGGGTGCTGCTCTCATGCCATGCTGGGACACTTTAAAGGCTGATGTCTGCCATGCTGCTGAGAGGGCTCCAAGAAATGGTGTGCATCGGAGTAGTAAAGCCGACCCCGTCGGACATACTGCCCCATTAATCATGAACTGTGCTATGTCTTAGTAACTAGATCAGATCAGCAGCAAGAAGCTCAGTGCTGGTTTGACTGGCAGGTGGTGGATTAAATAAGTAAACAGGATTATAAATGCAGGTTTAATTTACATTTGCTTTAGGTCATGGACATGTATTCTCTTTGTTCTATCAAAACAGGTTCTATCTGACATCCCTAAGTACTATTTAGTGCACTAGTTAGGGTGTATAATGCATGTCTCCTAAATAGTTTATTTGATAATTTTCAGTCCCTCCTATAGGGCAGCAATCTGAATGAAGCTTTATGTAAAAGGGTTTCTCAATGGTTCCTGTGCAAGCAAAACTCTGAATAATATAAAATATAAAACTTCCTGTGATGTCACTTCCAGTTCCTGTTTGAGATGCAGATTGAACCCTCTGGCTGATTCAGGTGGATTTTCTTCTTTTGGAAGCATGATTTTCAAAGGCTTCAGAAAAGTAAGGAGTGTTTATTCTTTACAGAGAAAATTTTAAAGTTTTATTATTACACTGAGGTTAGGATTCAGAAACTTCAGCCTCCTGATGTTTAACAAAACAGAGTGCTGCCTGTCAGTGTGGTATCATCATCATCTTCATCATCATCATCATCAGTATGATTATTATTATTATTATAGCTGTGTGTAACTAACTGCTCTGGTCGGTATCAAGTTCTACAGTATATATATATATATATATATATATATATATATATATATATATATATATATATATATATATATATATATATATATATATGTATGTATATAGTTTCATGTCTGGATTAAGGATTGAGCTTGGAACAGAACTGGTGAATTTTTCATCTTTATGGTGTTGGAAGAGGATTAAAATATAATTTGGTGCTCTAATCATTTCAAATCCTTTTATCTGAGGATATCTGTTGTGTGGCCCTGAGTTTTTAAACAGACAGAATGTAATGAGTTTCTATAACTGAAGGATCAGATTTAACATGAGAGAAAGGAACCGGTTCTGTCTCTGTGCAGCTGTTCTGTTAGTTAAATGTCAGTTAAAATAATAAAGAAAACTCTGGATTTAAACATAGACTTTACTTTATTTACTTTAAAACTTTAAAGTGTTCATTAATAAGAGTAATGTGGAATTACATTTACATTTTACATTTAGTCATTTAGTCATTTAGCAGACGCTTTTATCCAAAGCGACGTACAAATGAGAACATCACAAGTCAGTAGTTATGAAGAAAACCAGCTACACTGTAGAATTATCAAACCTGATCGTTATCTGATCCTGCACCCCCCCCCCTTTCATACAACAGGTGTTTGTTAAAAACTTGCGTCTTCAGTAGTTTATTAAAAATGCCAAGTGACTCTGCCTTACGAACAGAACACAACAACTTAAACTCTGTCATCTGTCTGAATTAGAGGGTCATTTCTGTGTTTCCGTTTGTACTTTTTAAAGAATTTTAATAACGATTACAGAGGAATCCATGTGGATCCGTCTCTATTCCAACAGCAGCTTGAAGTTAAAGTGGATGGATGTTAGGTTCATCATGTTTATCTGATGATGTGATGTTAGTGAAATGTTTTAAAATGAGGTAAAGAAATTTAGGTTCAGTTCTCGTTTGTCCTCCATTTGACCCTTAGACCCTCAGGATATGAGATCAATATTATTAGAACATTATGTGAGAGAGAAGTGTTCAAATGAGCTCAGAGTGCAGGATGAGTCTGAGTATTACTCTGTTTCAAATAGCTGCTGTTGCTCTGCTCCAATGAACTTCATGATGGAGAGGATTTCAGAGCTCAGGAGCTCACAACCTCGTTTACTTTTACTGCTGTTATTACTGACCTGACTGCATTTCATTAACATCTCCGGCTGAGTGTTTATATCATAATCATATCACACACACACACACACACACACACACACACACTGAAGTGGGGTCTTTGAAAAAATGCATTAGTGCTGTTATTTTGAACGAGGAGCTGAAATGAAGTGATGTGTAATGAACATGTTAAACATTCTCACATACTCTCAGCACTTCATTACAAACCTGTTCACCTTCTAATGTATGTAGTGATCTGATCAGCCAATCATGTAGCAGAAATACCATGTACAAGATAAGATAAGATAAACCTGTATTTGTCCCACAATGGGGTATTTGTTCACAATTTGTCCCACATGTCATGTAGAAACACAAAGGTTCTTGCTCTGTTGCTTAAGATGTTGATCTTTAAACAGAAGCGTCCTTAAAGGCTTCCATTTTGTTCAGAGATGTTAATAATAATTTTTCTTAATTCCATTGATCCTAAACACAAGGATGTTTCTTCAGTACTTTAAACGCAGTTTAGACTGCAGCCGTTGTCTACATGAGCTCTCGGCCAGGCTTTGCTACACGCAGCCATGCACTGAGCTCCAATCGTCCTGTGTGAAGCTCAAAGCACCACCACAAATTAGTATTCGGCATCTCACCTCCTCACTGCATGTAAAATGACTTCAGATCTAACACGGCCTGAGGGAGAGCGCTGTCGGTAAATACCTCCGACATTATAGCCAATTAATGAAGTGCTCTGTCCCGGAGCCTCCCACAATTCATGTTAAAATGAGGAAGCAGGGAAGGCTTGTTACTGTCGCCTCTGCTCTGCCTCACCTGCTGGCATATCCCTGAGGTAGAGAAGTGAGCAGAGTGAAAACACCCTGAACCAGTCTCCAGTACAGAGGGTGGAAGTACAAACAAATTCACACAGCTATGGGGAGAACATGCTAATACAGCACAAAAAGCCTCTTGGCTTGCTTATCTGCAAATCGACCTGCAAACTTTTTTTGCAGGGAAGTGAAAGTAATGACAACTAAGTTACTGCCTGCTGCTGGATCGTTCATTATTCGTAATTAAATGTTTAAACAGACGCAGTTAGTTTGGACTGTGTTTGTTGAGCAGAGTTTTTTTCTGTGAGACGATGAGAAGGAAACACTTTGCACATTTTTACTCTGTGACTGTGAGTCTGTGTTTACGCTGATGTAGAAGTTAATGGATTAAACTGCAGCCTCTGTTCCTGTCTCACTCTTCAACAGCCGTTACCTGATGTGTCTTACTCTCTGGCAGAAATACAAAGCAGACATTACGGCCATGTGGAGGAAATTACTATAGATTTCTTCAGCATGTCTGTAAACTGCCTCCGTCTCTCCACATACAGAGAGAGAGAGAGAGAGAGAGAGAGAGAACGAGAGAGAACGAGAGAGAACGAGAGAGAACGAGAGAGGACATGATGTCACTGAGGCTCCTGGTCTCCTGAGTCTTCAGGTCTGAGCTGATCATTCATTCTCTTATTTATTATTTAAAACATTTTGTTTTTACAGTAGCGGCATGGTGGCTTAGCATGTTCTCCTCTCAGCTCTAGGGATTCCCGGTTCGAATCCCCATCTGGGTGGAGTTTCCATGTTCTCCCCGTGTCCGCGTGGGTTTCCTCCGGGTTCTCCGGTTTCCTCCCACAGTCCAAAAACATGGATCAAGTCAATTGAATTCTCCAAATTGCCCCATATAGAGTGTGTCTGTGTGAGTGAGTGTGTGTCCAGAGATGGATTGTCGCCCTGTCCTGGGTGTATCTGCCCAGCGCCCGAGACGTTCTCCCCTGGATGGGCATGGGGAACCCCACCGCGACCCTAATAGAGGATAAAGCGGGAGATGAATGAATGAATGAATGAATGAATGTTTTTACAGTTTAGTTATTCGTTTCCTCTGTAACCCCTAAAGCACCAACCAGTAGAGGTCGCAGTTACAGGATCCTATAAAATTTGTTCCATACAATAATTTTACATTAAATGTTTCTTTTTGAATATTAATTCATTCATTATCTCCTGCTTTATCCTCTATTAGGGTCGCGGTGGGGTTCCCCATGCCCATCCAGGGGAGAACGTTTCGGGCGCTGGGCAGATACACCCAGGACAGGGCGCCAATCCATCACTGGGCACACACTCACTCACTCAAACACACTCTATATGGGGCAATTTGGAGAATTCAATTGGCTTGATCCATGTTTTTGGACTGTGGGAGGAAACTGGAGAACCCGGAGGAAACCCACGCAGACACGGGGAGAACATGGAAACTCCACCCAGATGGGGATTCGAACCTGGAATACCTAGTGCTGAGAGGAGAACGTGCTAAACCACTAAGCCACTGTGCCGCCCTCTTTTTGAATAATTTAGTAAAAATATTTCATGTTCTCATGCCTGATACACATTTAAAATAACTAACTATAAAATATTAATTTATTTTATAGATCATCCAATAGATTATTAAAAGTTTATAATAATGGGTGTGGGTTGAGTGTGGGCTGGGTGCAGGTTGAGTGAAAGCTGGGTGTGGGCTGAGTGAAGGATGGGTGTGGGTTGAGTGAAGGATGGGTGTGGGTTGAGTGTGGGTTGAGTGCGGGCTGGGTGCAGGTTGAGTGAAGGCTGGGTGCTGGTTGGGTGTGGGCTTTGTGCGGGCTGGGTGCGGGCTGAGTGCAGACTGAGTGAAGGCTGGGCGTGGGCTTTGTGTGGGTTGAGTGCAGGCTGGGTGTGAGCTTTGTGTGGGCTGAGTGTGGGTTGAGTGCAGGCTGGGTGTGAGCTGGGTGTGGGCTGGGTGTGGGCTGAGTGTGGGCTGAGTGTGGGCTGAGTGTGGGCTGAGTGCGGGCTGAGTGCGGGCTGAGTGCGGGCTGAGTGCGGGCTGAGTGCGGGCTGGGTGCGGGCTGGGTGCGGGCTGGGTGCGGGCTGAGTGAAAGCTGGGTGCGGGCTGGGTGCGGGCTGGGTGCGGGCTGGGTGCGGGCTGAGTGAAAGCTGGGTGCGGGCTGGGTGCGGGCTGGGTGCGGGCTGGGTGCGGGCTGAGTGCAGACTAAGTGAAGGCTGGGCGTGGGCTTTGTGTGGGCTTTGTGTGGGTTGAGTGCAGGCTGGGTGTGAGCTGGGTGCGGGCTATGTGCAGGTTGGGTGAAGGCTGGGTGTGGGCTGAGTGTGGGCTGAGTGTGGGCTGAGTGTGGGCTGAGTGTGGGCTGAGTGTGGGCTGAGTGTGGGCTGAGTGTGGGCTGAGTGTGGGCTGAGTGCGGGCTGGGTCCGGGCTGGGTCCGGGCTGGGTCCGGGCTGGGTGCAGGCTGAGTGAAGGCTGGGTGTGGGTTTGTGCGGGCTGAGTGCGGGCTGAGTGCGGGCTGAGTGCGGGCTGAGTGCGGGCTGAGTGCGGGCTGGGTGTGAGCTTTGTGTGGGCTGAGTGCGGGCTGAGTGAAAGCTGGGTGTGGGCTTTGTGTGGGCTGAGTGCGGGCTGGGTACATGTTGAGTGAAGACTGGGTGCAGGTTGAGTGAATGCGGGGTGTGGGCTATGTGAAGACTGGGTGCGGGCTTTGTGTGGGCTGAGTGCGGGCTGGGTGCAGGTTGAGTGAAAGCTGGGTGTGGGCCAGCGCTGGGCTCTTTCCCATTAATTCAGTGCAACAGGAAATATTTTGGACTTTTTCACGGGTTCAGCTGTTTTAAAGATCAGATATATTGATTTATTAACTTCATATTCTTAGAGGAGAAAGATAATAAAACAGAAATTATACAATGGAATTGATAAAGAGCCTCTCCTCAGGTTCCAAGACGTCACACAGTATCATTTTGACCTCTGAGAGCTTTAAACAACCTTTAAGACTTTATTTACAATATCTATAGAAACACATTTCACTTCACAAACTTTATAGAACACAGACACATTTTGCAAACTTATGTTTCCAGGTTGTGACATCATGTCAATTTAAACTCCCAATATTATGGGATGTTATTGACTAAGCTAAAGATGAACATTAAACACAGTGGTTTTCAAAATAGAGTTCCTCCATAAATCAGTGTCTCTCTGACCGATCAGTCTCTGAGTGCTAACAGCTCCCACAGACAGTGATGTTTCCATCTCAACTTCAATAAATGATTCATCACCAAAATCCATGTTGAAAAACTGAAATGTGCAGCAGAACTTTAGAATGTTCTTATTTTCTCTGCATTAACCGTCTCACCACCTCTCAGACTGATCTGATGTCCGTGTTAAGAACACTGGATTTAAAGTAGTTAAAAGAACACAATCTGAGCTCATATCAGATCAGACACAGAAGCAATATTTCTCACACAGGACTTTTACTTTGACATGAAGGACTTTCAAAGTCGTGTATTAGTTTATTTTAGTGAATGTTCTGGGTCTCTCGTCTCGTCTGGTGCTCGTGTTTGCTGTTTGGATCATGTCGCTAAAGAAGGCCCCGGGTGTGCCGTGTGCTCAGTAACTGAAGGACCTCGTGTTTCTGTACATTGTTGTTTATGTTGGTGTGATGTCGTAATGTGCAGAAGGAGGCGATGCTGCCATGATGCTCCACCTAAATCTGCAGCCTGTCTGAGTTTAGAAACCGTCCCTTGCCTTTAAAGTTTGGTGACTTGTCTGAGGCGGTTTATCGTTTGGCTGAAAGTGCAGGTGCTTCTGTGAGTGCTGGTTTAAATCTTTCAGACTCTCGCTCGAAGCTTTTTTTTTTTTTTTTTTTAAATAAATGGAATTCAGACACCATGAAGCATCATTTATTAATCATGCTCCAGAGGCATCGTCTCAAAAAGAGCACTTTACTTTAATCCCCCAATCTCCAGATAATCCCTGTGTTTTTTCTCATTTTTCATCAGGGGATATCAGACACCAGGTTCACACGGGGAGAACAAGGAAACTCAGATGTGGATTTGACCTGGATCCCCAGCACAGAGAGGTGAATGTGCTAAACACTAAACCACTGTGCCGCCACATTTGACATTTTTGTTCATGATAATGTTAGTAGCAAGGTGATGAGAAATCAGTTCCTGCTCGAATAACTGTTTCCAGCCAGCAGAGAAGAAGGCAGACCAGAATGAATGATCTGAAGTAATGATCTCAAATCTGAGAAGGTGTTTTATAGCTGAGTTTCTGTAGGAGGCGTCAGTGTTGGTGGAGGCTCTTTGGGTGGTGTGTCGTGTGTTGTTACTGTGGGGATGCGATGAGGGGATGATCTCTGGGATGTAAATGGTGATTTATAATTCTGTGTGCAGTCTAAATGAGCTGCACGCAGTGTTTGGGTTAGAACCAGCAGACTGCCTCTGAGAGCATCGAGTGAACGACCTTAAATCTTTAACTTCATATAATTTTTTTTTGTCTAAATCCTTTGAATAAGCAGTTTGTTGTTTCATATACGTTCTTCACCTCACATTCAGGAATATAATTAGTTCTACTGCAGGCTGCAGTTACAGAGCTTGATGAGACTAAACCCTTCAATAATCCCTAATTTCACCCAAAACCAATCCTGTCTAAATTTTGTTTACACTCCTACAATCAGTCGTAATGCTGTAATCGATGAACAGTGCATTCACACAGAGCCTGTGTGAAAGCAAACTGATTCTGAATCCGCCGGAGTCACGTCTCTCCTAACCGGGCAGTGCAGCGTGGAGCGCCATAATCCAGATTTTATCTTCGGGCAAAGCAAATAATCAAATGAAGGAGTGAAAAGTAATTACACAGGCTTGTAGAGTGAACTTTAAATGTGATGCAGTCAGCAGAACTTTAAAAGCCTCTCATGTGGAGCAGCTGAAGTATCAATGAGCTGAATGATGAATGTCAGCGTTTAACCCTGAACCCAACCGAACCGCACTGAGCCAAACCAAAAGTAACCAATCAAGAACAGGCCTGCTGCTTGTTATCCTGACAGATCAAAGTCCAGGAGGATGCTAGAGCCTATCCCATTGCTTATAGAGGGAATGGTAGGAAAACATGTTTATTAATGAGATGATTAAGGAATGAGATTCAGCATGCTCAGTTTCAGAGCACAACACCTCACCATAACACATTTTGTTCACTTTTGACTCATATAGCCAAGATGTGTAGCCAATGATGCATCAAACTGCTGGGTTCTGATTGGATGGAAAAATCTAATGTGATGTTCAGATTCTGATTAAGCTGCTTTCAGACAATGTTTTATTGTCTACACTGAGTCCACACTGTCCACACAGTCCTCAGTAATGCTCTGGAACTGGTCTCTGTTTGGAAAGTGTTATCCATCAGGTTTAGACAGGTGGGTGAGAGGTGTCCACATATTTTTGACAATGGTGTAATTGGCACAGGAGAAAATACCCTGCACCCTGGAGTGGTTTTGACGCAGAGGGTTGTTTAAGTTGATTGTACTTGACAATCTGCTCAAAGTAAAACATCAGCATTCCAATTACTCCAGCCTGATCCTGTAATTTGCACATGACTGTTGTTAGATCACCAGAGCTTCTCACTGACAGTCTGTATTCTAAACTTAAAAGCATCACTGTTCTCCCCAGAGTCTCCACTGACTCACAGAGCATGAATAAATCTGAGCATGAATCAGAACCATGATGGATCTGTTGTGATGATGGAGGAATGAGAGCTGCTGCCCTCCTAAGGGAAGGTGTAGGTGTGCATGAGGATGAGTGAAGGTAATGATCTGGTTTACAATAAATGATCCAATTCATGTCACAGGTTGGCACCTTGGTGCTGAAGGTCCTGAAGGTTGAGTTTGCATATATAAACCATTAAGATTCTTTAAATGGGTTTTTGCTTCAACAGAGGTCCCAGTTTCATTCATTTCTTTTTTACAAACCAAGCTGTCCATATCAGGCCTGTCCCTACACATGAGTTCCATTTAATTCATTTATTTTCTTTGTAAAGCTGTCATGATTTGTAAACTGCTCGATCAGTACGTGATTAATGAATGAATTAATGAATGAATGAAAATCACCGGCAGGTATGAGGGAGTTGTATGAAATGAGTCCGATTCAAAAACTATTTAAAAGAATTCTGTTTTTGCATTTTATGACCTTGTGGGTTGATGTTCAGTCCACTGTGAATGTTTATTCTCTGATTCGGTCACTGGTGGGTTAATGAATAAACTAATATTAACTAAATGTTTAACCTGCAGAACTGCAGAATGAGTGACCTTATCACTCATTAAACCTGTTTTACAAACGATGCAGCAATACAATGGTTTAAAGATTTAGTGACATCTTGTGGTGAGGGTGCAGATTGCAGTCTATTATATACAGTCGCCCTGACCAATATGGCAGATGTGGGATTTAATCTTAGAATGATGTAAAGCTAAACAACTGAGTCTTATAGAGTGAGGGAGAAGCTTCAAAGTGCCACCACAGAAGTAAATATATTAACACTTTGCTTCTTTTACTCTGTTTATGAATGCGGTGTTTAACCCATGACATCACAATCACATTGGTGCTGTGAACATACAGTTTTAACATACAGAAAGATGAACTAATTAGAATGAGATGTGGTTACATGGAGTGTTTTTCTCCCGAGCTGAGATTAATCACCATCTGCTTTTACCCTGCTGCTGCCTCTCTCATTCTGCCCTTTCCTGTCACTCACACGCTCGCTTTTAAAGTTTCTTTTAGGAGTTTAAGTTTTGAGAGTCATAAATAACAGGCCTAGGTGTCACTGGTATGAATAAAGTCGTCATTAAAAGCTGAGTGCTGAAGAAGACAGATGGCGTTAACACTGATCTTGGCTGTAAATGAGACTCTCTCAGAAACTGTAAAGAGTTCAATCTGATCATTTAAAATGACTACAGCAGCCGAAAAAACACTGAACAGTAGAAGTACAGTTTTGTAGTAACCACACATGAGTGATGAATAAACCTAATAAACGTAATCAACTTTAGAAAACATCACCTGCACCAGCTGTAACTATATCCACTGTAAATATCCACTTTGAAAATCCACTGAGCATCAGTACTCATCCCAACACTACATCCTGTAACTCGGACTTCAAAAAAATAAAGTTATGTTTGATTTTTTTCTTTTATTTATTTTTGTCTGTGTTCCAGTCCTGCATATTGCTGTTTAATTAATTTGTTAATTTTTGTCATGCTCATCATGTGATTTACCTGCTATGTCTATAAGCCCCTCCTTTTCCTCATTTCAATGTCAGTGTATTTAGTCCTGTCTTCTGTGTGTGCGTGTTGTCTCCCTGGTGTCATCTGTAGGCAGGAATGAACTTGGATCTGCTTTGTATTTGAAAAACAGAAGTAGAAACAAAACATTCATCCATTCATTCATTCCATTCAAACATCATTCATCTTCAGCTTAATCCTATATGGGGGGGGGTACTTCTGTGTTTAAATGGACATCAGACATCAGGAGAGTCTGATTCCACTAAGTTAAGATCACTTCATCATGTTGTCACACTTCGTCCCTGTGGAGAGAACAAACTCGAAGATTTAGCGTAAAAAAGGCTTTGACTCCATAAGCTTTAAGTAGCTTCTCGTACCGTAACAGCTGCAATTCCCTCTTCACTGCTATCCAATTTATTCTGATCTCACATTCTACTTTTTGTTCCCACATTCTCTCACTGCACACCCACAAATATTCCTGGCTCGTCCCTGAAGTGTGCACTCTGCAGACACACTAATCATTCTGTAATCAGGCTCTTTCACTGGGTTTGCTGTCTGTCTGGTGGAGGGCTGCAGGTGCCTTAATGTCCACTAAATGCTGCTTATTAGCGAATATATCTTTGAGAACGGAGGTGGTAATGGCACTCCCTGCTCTTGGCAAGTGTCTAATTTAACTATTAAGAGATAATGCGATCTGGCCATTTTGCACAGAATGGGAGAGATGCCAGAGCAGAATGTCGGTGAGATTAGAGAACCACAGAGACAGGACTGGTCTGTAGTCCTGTCTCTGTGGTTCTCTAATCTCATCGGTTGCTGGTTAAAGCTTTTTCTGGTTTTCACTAAGTTATAACCATGACTTGAGCCTGTGAGGACTTTTGTTTTATTCAGATTTTGTGTTGTGGTAAGTACAAATCAAAAACCCTGCAGAACTACACGATGAGCAACAAAAGGACTTTAAAGTTGAAAAGTCCTGATGTGACACCAGCTGCAGGTAAAGAGACTGATCTATGCTCTCTCAGGATCTTTCAGACACACTGAGAGAATGAAACACATGTGTGCTCATGTCAGGTTTATGTTCTATACACATTTATTGATAAATGTAATTTAAAGTAAAGCTGTGATCTTACTAAACCCCCATTGGCTGTATAATCTCCTGCTGTGTCTATATATTATGTTTAACATCCAGGACTGTGTTTCTGAGCTGCTCTGCATCGTCTGTCCCGAGATTTCTGATAAAGTATTCAGTCTCACTCTCGGACATCACACACATCCAATAATTAGTGATGCCGGAGGCAGAGCAGTCTCTCCTCATTAAATGGTGTGAGAACAGCAGTAATGAGCTTCTAATGACAGAGGCAGAACTGCCAGCCTCACCCCTCCATCCATCTCTCCAGCCTCCCCCTGCAGGAGTTCCACAGTCACTTTTGGCTGAAAGCAAAGTGGAATCTCAAAGTTGATAAAGATGAGTCCTACAATGAAAGAAAAAACTTTAAAAAAAATAGAAATCATTAATAGAAATGTTTTATTTGTACAAATAAATCCTGGCCTGGTTTGAATTAGATCAAAGATACAGGTCCTCTCATCCAGCATTAGTGTCTGACCTCACAGATGCTTTTCTGGATAAATGGATAAAATCCTATAGAAAGACTTCTTAAGCTGTTATAATGACAGACTGGGAATGTGCTGTCATAAAAGCTTGTGTAGGTGTAACATGAAGGTGACCCAATACTTTTGTCTGTGTAGTGGAGTGCAGAGATTCAGGGCTCATTATTCCATATCAGAATTAGACTGAATCAATACAGCTGATCAGGTGAAAGTAAATAATCAGTGGTGTCCTATTGTCTTACTCTTCAGTCTTTCTGTTATTTTTTTGCACTAGATATTTGTAAGTGGACTCTTAGAAACTTATTTAAAAGCAATAATCTTGTTATTATAGTGTTTTAATAAGAACTCATTAGTAGAGAGGAGAACTGAGTGTGTTCTAAAATGAGGTGGAGAACTGTAGATTAGTGTTTACAGGATGTCCTGGTGGATGTGAAAAAGAACGTCTTTGTAAATGCGAGTATAAATCAAACTCGAATGTAAAACTTGGATTAGCTTATGTTTGTTTCGTGTCTCTAAGGAGAAGCAGGACCTTTTTAATTACTGCATATTCCCTTCGTCGTTAGGAAATAGAGCCTTGTGTTTAATTAAGAAGGTAATAAATGAGTCCTTGTGCTACTTCCATCAGTGCATCAAACGTCTCTGATAAACGATGCCATGTTTCTAAATCCAGCTGATGTGTCTCTAATTCGGGGAGGTATTAGGTTCCCTGAACCACTTTTCATTCTGAGTCTGTTTTGTCCCGATGGAGCTTCCTGCCTAATCGCTGCCTCCAAAGGTCATTCCTAATAAATGTTGTGGCTCAGGAGCTGAAGTGTGATTATCTAAGGACTCATCATACTAAACAAAAAGATATCATTTGTTTCATTGAACCAAACACATTAATGATAAAGTTTCATCAATGGTTAGATAATTATCTTTAACATTATTTCTGCATTTACAAGTTATTGGGTTTAAAAGCATCTGAACATCAGCACAATAATGCAAAACCTTAAACAAAAGAACAGAGATTATTAAAAAAACTGGCTTAGTGTGTCAGGTTGGGAGTGTTGGGCCCCTCCTCCCTGCCTCCCGTGTGTCGGGTTTTCGTCTGTATAGGGCTTCCGTAGGTAGGACCCACCCCCTGGTGCAGGGATTGGGTCCTACCTGATCACGTGCGACCTACTGACTGCATTTGTAGCATCCCGGCTGAGCAGCCAGTAGGTCAGCATTTAGACTGAGTGTACTGAGCACACACGCTTGTGTGTGTACGCTCTAGTGCCACGTTCGGGTGTGTATGGTGGTTTTTTGGTTGGTTTCTACATTTCTATCTGGGCTCATCTCGCCCCGGCATTCAGCGGCTTTTCCGCCGATTGCTTTATTCGTGTGTATTTCGGTGCTCGACACGTTTTCATCGTGTCCTCTCTCGGCTACTTCAAGCGACGTTCCCGCTGTATAAACCATTAAAGGGTTTTTTGTTTGCTTACCTGGTCGCCTGGCTCGCTTTATAACACCGCACCGCGCTGCGCCGCCAGCTTCCGGACAGCGAGCACCCGATTTGTGACATAGTGCTTGTCTGGAATCAGCTCACTGTTTATATTAATCTGTATTGTAATATTTCAAAATAATGTATTGTATCTCACATATTGATACGAATGTAAAGTGGTCAGAGGTGTGCATTATTGTCAACAATGACACGGCTGGACACACTGCTCTGCCAATCAGATTTCAGGACTGGAACTACCCGTTTTATAAACCTGCATTTGATACAGCCATCCTCAAACTTAATCTGTATTCTTACAGTTCTTTCCAGCTTTTTACAGCTTGAACTTTATTAAATCTCTTGCATGTGGAGACGATTAATGTTTTTACAGACGCAGATTGAGACAGGATGTGATTTTCTTTCTGCTGTATGGATGAAAACCAGAACAGAAGCAGCAGGTTTTCAATCACAGTAGCTTTGATGAACGGGGGCTTTAGAGAAAGTGTAATTCCCCAAATTAAATACACTCTTCTGTTCTGTTTAGTTCCACTGATTTGCATTGAAAAGACTTCCCACTAAAACATGAATGGGGGGAGCGGGGGTGGGGGTTTCATTTGAGGACAGCAAAAATTCAAATGTTTACAAGTGAACTCTATAAACTATCTCACCTGTCTGATCTCTGTTCTGTGTTCTGTTCTGTTCTGTGTCTGATTCACTCATACCAGTGCGGCACACACTGACACCACCAGAACCCGGGGTTACTGCAGTGTTCTCTATGCATTATGATGTAATTACATTTCTAACATATGAGAAGTGAGTCCTTCATTGGTCAAATCCATTTTATTCTCCAATTAAATGTAGTTTGTATTAAGAAATAAATTACATTAAATTAAATTATGTCGGGCGGCACGGTGGCTTAGTGGTTTAGCACGTTCGCCTCTCAGCACTAGGGAATCCCGGTTCGAATCCCCATCTGGGTGGAGTTTCCATGTTCTCCCCGTTTCTGCGTGGGTTTCCTCCGGGTTCTCCGGTTTCCTCCCACAGTCCAAAAACATGGATCAAGTCTATTGGATTCTCAAAAATTGCCCCATATAGAGTGTGTCTGTGTGTGTGAGTGTGTGTCCAGCGATGGATTGCCCCCCTGTCCTGGGTCTATCTGCCCAGCGCCTGAGACGTTCTCCCCTTGATGGGCATGGGGAACCCCACCGCGACCCTAATAGAGGATAAATTATCCTCTCTGTATTTTTAATATTCTCAGTTTCTGCTTTACTGAGTCTCCTTATCGCACCTGTCTCCTTATCACACCTGTTTCTCAGGTTGTCTGTCAGCTCATTTCATTGATGTGTCTGTGGGTTCTGAGCCTGGTTTGTGTCTCTGACGATGAGAAGACACTCTTAATTAAACTTTCTTTATTCCCCTCTGATACCCTTCTGTTCCATCTCCCACCTTCAGACATCCCACTGTTCAGCGTTCATTGTGTCACTGATTCTAAACCTGCTTCCTGAACAGTGACGATTGTCCCAGCAGGAACTACACATACACTCTATAGACAAACATATTGTGACACCTCCATTTTACACCTACAGGAACTCTGATGACATCAAGTTGGCTCTCCTTTACAGCTATAACAGCTACCACCTCTCTTATCATTAAAGTAATAATACATTTATTAATAATCCAATGTTCTTAGATCAACTCTAAGATCAAGACCATTGTTACTTTTCAAAGTAAGTTCAGTATGATGCAGTCTGTGACTTACAGCTCCAGCTTTATCTCCACTCTCCATCTGTATTCTGTACTCACAGCAGTAAAGAGCAGCAGGTCAAACATCCATTATCTGGAGCCCTGAATGTTACTGCTTCATGTTTCATTCTGCTTCTCTTACTTTAACCACTGTGCTGTCTCTCTGTGAATATGATGGAATGACATTTAATAATCTCTGTTCATCTTGCTGTGCTGAATCTGCAGTAACACACACACACCCACATACACACACACATGCACACACACCCACACACTCATCCTTTCTCAGCACCTCAGATGCTCAGCTCCACATAAAGCCTGATATTGTGGTTATGACCTTTTCTTGCTTTCTTCTTAGCACCACTGTATGAAGATGGGGGGGGGGCTTAGCGACAAAATATCTACAACAGAATTTTACAGAACCACTTTAGAGCCTGGTGTGTAACTCTTCAGTTAGCAGTGCAGCACATGGTAAGAACCATCAAAGAGAACCACTGAAACAGAAATGATCATTATGAATTAGAACATAAGACATTTGTTGGTGTTTTATGTGGATGGACTTTTAGGAACAGGAATTTTTTTTTCTTGCCACTGTCGCTTTGGCTTGCTTTTTGTGAGTCAAATTAGCCTGCTGTCCTCAGCCTCCTGCCCTCAGCCTCCTGCTCGCCTCCTGCTGCTCAGAGGATGATCCTGCACTCAGCCTCCTGCACTCAGCCTCCTGCTCAGATGATCATCATGCACTCCAGCTCTGAATGGATAAAAAGCACCACAGATGGCTTTAAGTTTCACCACTCCTGTAAATGTACATGTTTTCCATGGATCAGTACAAAGGAAATGGAGCAGCACAGATGCTTTTAAGAGCTTTAGTCTGTCTTAAGAAGAACCATTATGGCTGTATTTGTTTTTTTGTAATCTATTTATGACTAAAGCATTTAGAATTCTACATCACACGACTGCAGCCACAGATAATACAGCATACAAACTTTCAACCTGCTACAGCTGAGAACAGCTCCGTTCCTGGTTCATTACCACTGTGTGAGAACAATGAAGGACTATGAGGGTGGGTTGATGACTTGAGAAAATTGTTGCTGATGTTTCTGTTCTCAAAGTTAATGAATGTTTATATATAGCATGTAAACTCCTTGGGGAAATTCCCTACTGGTCTAGTTTACATTACTGTAGTAGTTTGCTTTTTGCTGTGAGCTGCTGTGTCATCCTAAACCTGTAGATCATCCGTCTGTGGCGGAAGCAGATGGGGGTCCAGGGCTCCAGTAGTCAGTGAGGTGATCAGCTGTAGCTGTGTCGAGTGCACATGAAGCTCATTCTGTATATCTGTGTGTCAATGAGAGTTTTTGTGACTATTTTGTGACTGATTATATTTATGGAATGCTGCCCTGCTGGAGGTGGTGGTGGGGTGATCAGCCAGGTGCATCAGGTTGTATCCCACATGTAAAACACACCACTGCACATGAAGAATATCACCAGGCCTTGAGCTCAGAAACATCATTACTTCATACTTAGAGGGGCCGAGGGGGGCACAGCGTGATGAGCAACACATGCACCAAACCAGCTGTTACTGTGAATAGATGAGGTATGGTGGGGTGGGGGGGATTAGTATTAAAATATTAAAAGAGGTTATTATTTTACTTTCATCACTCAATTAGAATGATTATAGACACAACATCAGTCTAAGAAAAGAGGGGGTTACACCTGTTATTTATCATTAAACAGAATTAATCTTAATGCGTATAAATGTTACATGTAACTGAATCCTTTTCTTTTCCCAGTACTCCCTCCACGGTGTGTGGGTGTGTGTGTGTGTGTGTGTGTGTGTGGGGGGGGGGGGGGGGGGGGAGTAAAGGTCAGCTCCGTCGGCCGTTCACACTCCTGTTAGACATTTAAAGCTGCTGCAGCTCGTTTGTCAGCGAGTTCATGCTCTGTGTGTGATTTCAACACGACCTTTTCATCAGCCGTCTTTAACGACCTGAGCCGTCTAACACGCACCGCAGCATCAAATCCCCGGCCACGACCCGTCCAGATTCCTACAGCCAATGTTCCAGCTGCACTATGGATTATAAATGTTCATAGGTGAGCTGGATTGTAGGAGAACATCAACAGTTTACAATATGAACAATAAGGAGAAAACCAGACAAACAGAGCCAACAGTGAAAGGAAGGGATTTCATTAAAAAAGTCTAAAAACCTAAAAGAACTAGTTTTGAAAAACATTGATGGGTATGCTGCTGCACCGTGCACGACGGAGTTCATTTCAAAATACCTAGCCCCTCTTTTAAATTTTTTTACTTTTATGACATTAAATCAAATTCTCTCAGTCTTCAGTCTGAGGCAGATAAAAGAATTTCAAAGTCAAACATGCGTTTGTTATCAGATTTTATGTGAAACGGGAGAAAAGCAGGCAGCAGGATGAAGGTCTGTCAGCAGGTCACCTCATTATTCCTGCCGCTCTTATCGAGAGCTGCACACATGCATTCATTCATCTGCATAATATTGATCTTTAAAGGGTTTTAAAAATGTCTGTATGAGAAGATTAGACTGAAGCAAAGTGTCAACATTATTCTGCATGAGCAGCTTTTAAATTATTATATAGTTGAACTAGAGTTAATGTTTAATAAAAGTACATGAGGGGGCGTCACGTGACCCACTGGAAGATGGCGGCTTGAGTTTTCGCTCCGCTCCGTTTACTTTTTAATTTTGTTACTACTCTTCTTAAAACTGCTTGGAACACCATTTAATCGATATTTAACGTGACCCGAAATGTCCGACAATCAGGAGGCACGAGATTTTCCGTTGTTTTCGTCTGCCCGACCGACCAGAGGGAACAAACAGAAACCAGCTAAACCTGAGGCAACTTTGGCGCCAATGGCAACGACATCTCAGAGCGAAGTGTTATCCGAGATTCGCGCGCTCGGATCTCGGCTGGACACTCGCCTGGAAATTATTGACGGTCGCCTGGATACTTTAACCTCCAGTCTTACTTCACTATGTGCGGCTCTCACGGATTTAACGGAGAGAGTTGCCTCCAATGAGACCAGACTGTCTGGGATGGAAGATCGGGTCTCCGACATGGAAGACCTTTCAACCTCTCACAGCAACCAGCTAGCCGCGCTAGAGAAGAGAACTCAGCAACTTCAGCTTAAGGTTGACGACCTGGAGAACCGCGGGCGACGAAAAAATATCAAGATTGTCGGCCTCCCTGAACGGGCGGAGGGCTCCACGCCCCTCGCTGAATTCTTACGCGCAACGCTGCCGAAATGGCTCGACCTTCCACCGGATTTTACCCCCGAAATAGAGCGCGCTCACAGATCCCTCGCACCGGCCCCGCCGGAGCGCGGCCCGCCGCGGGCTGTGCTGGTGCGCTTTCTCCGCTACCCAGACAAGGAGACAGTCTTACGAGCCGCGCTACAGAAACGTCAGGTAACACACGACGGGGGTCAGCTTCGATTCTATCAGGATCTCTCTGCTGAGGTCCTCAGGAGACGGCGCGAGTTCGGGCAGCTGAGGCAGGAGTTTTCAGCTCGACAGATGTTTCGAGGATTTGCTTATCCTGCGAAGCTCCGGTGTTTTCATGGCGGTAAGATCCGCTTGTTCTCGACAGTCGAGGAGGCAAAAAGCTTTCTGACCAGTATTGAAACTGATAAGTGACTACTGGACATGTACCTAACTTGGTGTTCTTTTCAAATTTTCTACAGACTCCATTAGAGAGAGTTAACTTTTTTTCCGGATCTCATTTGTCGTTAAGATGATAGTACTTAGAAATTGTGCTATCTGTTACTGATATTTATGTAAGGGGTAGAAAATATTTTGTTATTCTTGACTATTTTATTTAATCTATATACTTATTGTTCTGATTCTATGTTTCTTTTGAGATCTGGATGGACATTGGTGTATTGTAAACGCCCGGAGCGATGCCTGGTTTCATTTCACGTTGTATGTGGAGTGAGGGTTTTTTTGTTTTTCTTTTTCACGTTTTTTCTTTGCGGTCGTCGTTTTGCGGGCCTTGTGACCTAGTACAAATTGATCTGCCCTGTCGTTTGGGGACAGGGCTTGGGGTGGGCGGGATGGGATGTTTATGTTTGTTTGTGTCTGTTAAATTTAAAATGGTTGCACATATGACCTTTTGTTTCACAAATTTGGCGCTTTATGTCACATTTTGGTCACTTTTCTTTCAAATTGAAAATGGATGATTCTCTTAAATACATAACCTGGAATGTGAAAGGCTTGGGGCACGTTATTAAAAGGAAAAAATTTTTGACTTTTCTTAAAAAGGAGAGAGCATCAGTTGCCATGATACAGGAAACACATCTATCAGATCTTGAGCACCTAAAACTTAAAAGAGATTGGGTAGGACAAGTATATTTTGCATCTTTTAGTTCTAATCCGAAGAAGCGAGGTGTGGCTATATTAATTAATAAACACTTGCCATTTATTCTTGAAAAACAAATAAGCGATCCTGAAGGCAGATACATCATCATCTCAGGCCTGTTATATGGGCAGCATGTTACTATGCTCAACGTTTATGCACCAAATGAAGACTGCCCCAAATTTATGTCTGATGTAATTTTATTGTTTAATGATAATCGTAAAAAATTAGGTGTTGTGGCGGGGGATTTTAATTGCGTCTTAGATCAAAATTTAGATAAATCTTCGGCTCTTTCATCCAACTCTAAATCAGCGCTGGTACTTAGGCGGAGGTGTTCAGAATCTGGACTGGTTGATATTTGGAGAGAATTGAATCCTAGTATCAGGGACTATACCTTTTACTCTAATCCCCACAGTTCGTATTCGCGAATTGATTACATATTCATACCCAACTCCTCGATTCATCTTGTAACAGATAGCAAAATTGGCCCCATTGTATTGTCTGACCATGCCCCAGTCTATATGGAAATGAAATTGGATATTCCTATATCTAAGAGTAGGATTTGGAGGTTTAACTCTTCTTTGCTTACAAACATAGCATTTTGTGACTTTATGCGACAGCGTATACGTTACTTCTGGGAGAATAATAAACATTCTCCTGTCTCATCAGCTATTTTATGGGATGCGGCTAAAGCCACAATTAGAGGTGACATTATCTCTTATTCCTCCTCAGTAAAAAGGACTCAGGCCCAAGAACGTTTGGATTTGGAGGCAGAAGTTACCCGTCTAGAAAAACTACATAAATCCTTCCCCACTCAGTCAAATTTTGTGAGACTATGCCAGGCAAGAGCCAAGCTTAATTTGAATCATACTAATCATATTAAAAAACTGCTCCATTTTTCAAAACAGAAGTTTTACGAATTCGGAAACAAATCTAGTCGGCTGCTTGCACATCAACTTAAGAAGGAACAGAGTGACAGAGCTATTAAATCTCTAAAAAACCCTGATGGTTCTACCACATACGATCCTCTGGTTATTAACAGGTCTTTTAAAAGTTTCTATCAGTCTCTTTATAAATCAGAGAACACAATGTCAGACACAGATGTTTTGGCTTTTCTTGATAAGTTATCTCTTCCGGTTATATCAGAGGAGGACAGGGTTGCTTTAAATGCTGGGTTCTCTCCTGAGGAAGTTTTTCAAGCACTGCAAGCTGTGCCTTCTAATAAGTCCCCTGGTCCCGATGGCTTTCCGCCCGAGTTTTTCAAAACTTTCTGGCCTGAGCTCCACCCAATTCTACTACCCGTTTTGCATGACCTGCTCGAATCCGGTATGGTACCTGACACCTGGAAAATGGCAACAATTTGTTTAATTTTGAAAAAAGGTAAAGACCCTCTGGATTGTGAATCTTACAGACCAATAAGCTTACTAAATACCGATTGCAAAATTTTAGCTAAAGTACTTTCTCGTAGGCTCGAGACTGTACTGCCAAAGGTAATCAGATCCGACCAAACTGGTTTTGTGACAATGCGATATGCCTCTGACAATATACGCCGGCTATTAAATATTGTGGATTATCTTGACACGTCCAAACACCCTGCCCTTATCGTGTCACTCGATGCAGAGAAGGCCTTCGACCGTGTCGAATGGGCTTTTCTCTTCGCCACACTTGAGAAATTTAAATTAGGACCAAACTTTATTAAATTAGTTAAACTTTTATATTCTGATCCCCGAGCCACAGTTTTAACCAATGGACAAATGTCACAAGTCATAAACATTAAAAGGGGAACAAGACAAGGATGTCCTCTCTCACCTTTATTATTTGCTTTGGTGATTGAACCACTGGCTGAATTAATTAGAGCAGACGCCAATATTTTAGGCATAAAAGTGGGAAATGAGGACCATAGAATCTCTCTTTACGCTGACGACGTGTTATTGTTTATTTCTAATCCGGTTCAATCTCTTCCTGTAATATTGGATAATATTACTCAATATAGTATACTCTCCGGATACAAAATCAATTTTTTAAAATCCAAGGCGTTGCCGTTTAATGTCCCTACTTGCTCCTCTCAAACTTTAACTACCTTTCTGGGGGATGACTTCCCATTCTATCTGGCCACTGACGGATTTAATTATTTGGGAGTTTTTTTAACACCAAAACTTAATAATCTTTTTTCCAAAAACTATCTGCCCCTTGTCTCTAAAATTAAGAGTGATCTGGGTATCTGGTGCTCTCTCCCACTATCCTTTTTTGGCAAAGTAAATGTTCTAAGAATGAATGTTCTGCCTCGTCTTTTATATTTATTTCAATCTCTTCCCTGCTATCTGTCTAGCCCATTTTTTAAAGATCTAAACAGTCACTTTTCAAAGTTCATTTGGAATAATAAAAAGCCTAGACTTAAATTTGCTAATTTAATGAAACCTAAAGAGAAAGGTGGTGCTGGTGTACCAAACATGCAATTATATTATTGGTCAGCTCAGATTAAACACATCATTAGCTGGTGTACCAATAGGACTGACTCATTATGGGTCAATATGGAGTCCATGACATGCTCCCCTCTTTCACTCCCTCTTTTACCATTTATTCATAAGGTGGAGAGGTTGAAAGGGGTGTCTGACTCGTTTGTTGTATCCAATACCCTGCTGATTTGGAAAGACGTTAAAAGATATCTAAAAATTCCTATTTGTCTTTCTATGTCTTCCCCATTAGCGCTCAACCCAGATTTCCCCTCTCAGTTGCATAATATAGGATTCCTTGACTGGTTTAGGCGAGGGATCACACACGTCTCTTGCCTGTTCTCGGACGGGATCATGTTATCCTTTGGGGATATTCTAGAGAGATATAACTTATCGAAATCCGATTTTTTCAAATATCTCCAAATCAGACATTTTCTTAGATCTCTTTTGGATAGGGGGGAGTTGCGGATGGAGTTGACAGAGATGGAACAACTTTTCACTAAAGAGTTTGACTCAAAAGGGTTGATTTCAAAGTTATATAGTATATTGTCTAACGAATCCCTGTCAGTTTTGCTAAATTTGAAGGGTATCTGGGAGAAAGACTTGGAAATGGAATTGGATCAAAACACATGGGAATCTGTTTGTGAGAATCTGTATCCTAAGTGTACTTCAATTAATGTGCATGAACTTAACTTTAAGTTCATGCATAGAATCTATTTAACACCAGTACGATTACAAAGGATATACCCAGAGAGATCTGATCTATGTTTCAAATGCCAGACACAGAGAGGTACATTTCTTCACTCCTTCTGGACTTGTAACAAAATTAAATCGTTCTGGAGGGAAGTGCACTCAGCAATCGAGGACATCTTCGGCATAAAGTTTGCTATGTGCCCTTCACTGTATCTGCTTAATGCTAAATTGAACGATATTTTTGATTTCCAGCTGAGACAGAACTTTATTTTGTTGGTTTTTATAGCAAAAAAGTGTATTTTGCTACTCTGGTCATCCAAACAAGCCCCATCATTGAGCTTATGGCTCTCTCAGCTGACTTCTCTCCTTCCTCTTGAGAAACTGACTTATGACCTTCGTCAGAGGTCTAAAAACTTTTGGCAGCTTTGGTCCCCGCTCTGGACTTATCTGGAAAATCTAAGGTAGAACCCCTCAGAGATTGTTTTATTGTTTTTGTATTTTTTTATTGTATCCGTATTGTACGGATGTGACCGTGATGTAAGTATGGCGCTATCATCGTATTTAATGTCTGTATGCAACCACAAAAAATAAAAAAATTAAAAAAAAAAAATAAAAGTACATGAATATGATAACTGCTCACTGAGCTGTTCATTAGAAATAAAGTCATACTGAAGGAACCTGCTGGTGTTGTAGCCCAGCCTCCTCACAGCTGGATGTGCTGTGCATTGTAAATTTCTGCTTTCTATAGTTGTACAGGGAGAGTATATGAGTTCTAGGAACCTTTCTGTCAGTCTCTATTCACCTCCCTCAGCCACAGGATGTTTCATCTGCACATTTGCTGCACAACAAATCAACAAACATGCTAACGCAGAGCCAGTGAGGTCACGTTCTATCTGAGAACATTTTGAGGATGAAGCTGTGTGATGCTGCTTGGCTCATGAGGTGACAGTTGAAAGGGGAGGTGTTCAGTGTTCACTTAGTGTTTAGAATACACAATAAATACTGACCTTTCTTCAGTCAATCATTTAATTGTTCAAAGTTTGATGCTGATAGGTAAGGACCTATTATCAGGATGGAGGAGGTGTAGGATCTGGACGTATGGTGAGACATTATAGCTTCACTGTACGATAGCTTTTTGTCCCTCCTGTATGTTTAAAGCTTGTTTCAGTGCAGGAGCAGGTTGTAATTATAGATGTGTTAGAACGCGGTGAGGGCCGTTGTGTGGGCAGCTGAAGGCACGCTGCATTTTGGCATTACGGGAGTGTGATTGCCCTTTGAGTGTGAGTGGGCGTCCATTTTTCTAACCGCAAATTACTGAGATTGCATAATAAGTCTGCAGCAAAACACCAGGAACGTCTTTGTTCATGCTGCTGCTCATGGAGCTGCTTTAATCCTGACCTCAGTCAGGCTCCAGTCAGGTGCAGAATAAAAAACCCTGTGGTTTCTTAAATCTGATGTCTATCATTTCATTATAATAACTTGGCTTTTAGAACAAAAACATAACCCACATAATTATAGATCCACCACCATGCTTCACAGTGTCATACACTCAGTACCCACGGCCCGTCATTCACAGCTCAGTTTGGGATCATTTCTAAGATAATTGTCCTGCCTTCTGGTTTATATTTTTTTAAATGATTCATGTGATTACTTTTTTTTAATACATTTTTATTGTAATAGTTTACGACTTTACTTCTCATTTCTGCACATTTTTTATTATTCTTTTTTGTATTATTGTCTGTAATGTATTAATGAATTGTTAAATATTTAGTATTTTTTACTCTATTTTTGTTGCCGGTTGGTAAAAACTGATTTACAAGATGAATGTTCCAATGCCAAGTTGTTTTACAGTCCACTGTGCACATGTACACACAGAGTTACCATGAGCAAGAACAAAAAGATATTCAAAAAAAAAAAAAAAAAAAGTAAATTCAAGTCTGAGCGTGCACTCAAACATAGCACCATACAATCAAACATTTACCAGTTTCATTTAAAAAATAAAAAATACCTAGGTAGGCTGGTGTTTAAATACTTTTAATCTAATTGGAGTACACCAAATAGGAAGGAAAAAGAAGTTTGACATTTGCAAAACAAATTATCACATTCCCTTTTAGTTACAAACATTTATTATTTGCTTTAATTATTATTACGTATAAATAAAATTCAAACTGGAACCTTAAGTGATATACATAAGTACTCTTGACTTGCCTCCCCTGCTTGGTAAATACAATGGTTTACTGTGTGACTCCAGACTACAATACCCATCAGCCCCCTTTGTTCAGGTCGTTTGACTGCCAGCATGATAGAAGAAACAGGTCTGAATCAGAATAATCAGAATACTTTATTAATCCCTGTGGGGAAATCAGAACACAAAGGAAAGTCAAACCTTCATTTTTAGTGCATTCAAACAGATATTTTAAGTACATGTTTAGATAATACTGATAAACCATAAAAAAACACTTCTAGACTGTCAGTTGACCACCCTGAATAGTGCAAGACAATTAACATGTGTTTACGTTTGTTTTACCAAAATCCAGAAAAGTGTGTTTGAATGGCACTGTTGCAGTCCCATTGAGCTGAATAAAGATGTTTTAGACTGTCTGTGTCAGTGTTGTGATTACTCTGCATGCATGTAAGGCAATCGGCTTTACAATTAAAAATAAAGCGATTTAAAGAAACTAAAAATAAAGTGAGGTTTAGTTGAGAGCCAGGAAAACAACACTGAATACTGATTTAAAAAAAAATAAAATTGCTTCTGTTGTTCATTGAACATGTGTGGGCTGTTTAAATGTCAGTGATTATTATGGGCTGTATTCAACCTTTCTTATAGGTGTAATAATAATAAAAAAAAATTAAATGCATGAAATGAAACTCTCATCTTTCCCTGGAGTTCATCTGAATCTGTTGCACGTGAGCTGTGATTTATTTCATTCTGACCTCACTTTTTAAATCTCCACTCGGAATCATGTAATTGGATGTGTTACCCCACTGAGGGTAAATGTGAGTATCTGTATAATTGCAGATGAGTGTCACTCAGACACTAATATCTAAACCTGCAGACTGATCTCGATTTATTAAGATCTGCTAATTAAACTCCCATGCCGTCATTATCATACATCCGTATTTATCTCCCCATTAGCTGTTGACAGTAGCTGTGTGTTCTTGAGTAATTAACATGTCTTAATAAAGCAATAAAAGTGGAGGTTGTGCTTTAGTGTGATTAAATGACGATAAAGAAGTTCAAGGACACTCCACTTCGCATAATGACACCCATGATTTATTCACAATAATGCACAACCACGAGTCCTTATTGCTTTTATAAAACGGTTACAAACACACTATAACTATATAAAACCAAAGTTTTATTCATAAACCATTAATTTTTTTCATTATCTCCCGCTTTATCCTCTATTAGGGTCGCGGTGGGGTTCCCCATGCCCATCCAGGGGAGAACGTCTCGGGCGCTGGACAGGGCGCCAATCCATTGCTGGGCACACACTCACTCACACACACACACTCTATATGGGGCAATTTGGAGAACTCAATTGACCTTGATGCATGTTTTTGGACTGTGGGAGGAAACCGGAGAACCCAGAGGAAACCCACGCAGACACGGGGAGAACATGGAAACTCCACCCAGATGGGGATTCGAACCGGGAATCCCTAGTGCTGAGAGGAGAACATGCTAAACCACTAAGCCACCGTGCCACCCTTCATAAACCATAATGTTTATTATCGTCTTTAATGCCATGGCTGGACAAACGGCTCAGCCAATCAGATTTAAGGACCGGAGCTATCCATCCATCCATTATCTTCTGCTTTATCCTCTATTAGGGTCGCGGTGGGGTTCTCCATGCCCATCCAGGGGAGAACGTTTCGGGCGCTGGGCAGATACACCCAGGACAGGGCGCCAATCTATCGCTGGGCACACACTCAATCACACACACACACACACTCTATATGGGGCAATTTGGAGAACTCAATTGACTTGATCCATGTTTCTCGACTGTGGGAGGAAACCGGAGAACCCGGAGGAAACCCACGCGGACACGGGGAGAACATGGAAACTCCACCCAGATGGGGATTCACACAGGGAATCGAGTAGTGCTGAGAGGGAAATGTGTTAACCACTAAGCCAGCGTGCCGCCCGGACCGGAGCTACCTGTTTGTAATGAATAAATCAGCCTCTGGTTCTTGTGACTTTAACTCACATTGGTTTAAATAATCTGATGTTTTCATTCTGCACTCACAATTGTTTTAGATTGTTTTAAAGCTAATTTCTTGCTGTTAATCACTAGTTTATTGTATAAATCTATAATGTTGTTAAAAGTGAGATGTTTTTTGTGTGTTGTGATTCGTAAGAAGCTTTTTTGTTTTTATTTTATAGGAGATCTCTATTCTCTCGCTATTGTGTGCAGCGGTGTCTTTTTAACAGTGAGTGAGTTTTGAAAATGCAGCCGAGGCTTGTGGTTAAGGAAGCAGCTTTAGGTTCGATTCCCGGTCCAACCAAGTACCATGACTGAAGTGCCCTTGAGCAAGGGACCTAACTCCAGATGCCCACCGTGTGTGTGTGTGTGTGTGTGTGTGTGTGTCACTGCACTGAGCACTGATGGATTAAGTGTGGAGGACAAATTCCCCTGTGTGTAAGCACTGTAGATAAAATAGACTCAAATAACCTTTAATGTAAAAATCAGATATCAGATTTTGTTATCAGCTTTATTTGTTGGGGGGGGGGGGGGGGGGGGGTATTGCGGTCAGCGTGTTACATTTATGGGGTTTGGTTGATTTCAGTGAAGGTTTGGTTCCCCCTGCTGTTACAAATCAAAATGACATGCTGAATAAACAAAACTCCACACACTCAGTGGTAGTCACTGGTGTTGTGATGGTTATTAGAGTGATTATAAACACAGGAAATCTAAGATCCCACTCTGTAAGTGTAAGAAGTTTGTGCGTTCTGGTTACTGATGGGAGTTGGAGGAATTAGAGGAGATCTTTGTTGCCATGTGAATGAGGGATGATCCAGCATTCTGCTGATGCACGACTTCAGGCTTTAATCCTTATGACGGCTTTCAGTATCTGAGAACCTTTACGGTTGGTATCAGGGTTGCTGTAAAATGCAAAAATTCTGAGGGTGCATCTCTTACCAACAATTTATTAAGCATATTCTTCGATCTGTACTGTTACTGTACTGTTAGTAAGTACACACTTACTGTACTGTACTTCAATTTCCCCCTTAATAAATTATTCTGATGATTCTGATTCACCACAGACTTGTGTTCTGGATATTCTTAAAAAAATGTCTCAAATGTATTAGAAGAGGTGTCCACATAGTTTTGCTCATATGTATTAAACAATTTCCAGGACTTTAATTTTATAAAACTGTTTGTAGAGAACTCTACAATGCCATTAAAGTTGCAGAAGTTTCAGGTTTTGAGGACTTTATGGTTCTATGTTTCATGGCTTTGTATTTTAGGAGCCACAGCTCCAGGGCCACAGGGTTATTACTATGATCATAATAAACATGAACTGTAGGTCCCATTATTTACCTTCTTCTGTATATTCACTCACAAATATATTTTCAAGGTTATTTTACTGTTAGTTTAATGCTGGCATCAGGTTATATTAGTGGGTTTGTATTTAATCACCTCTGAGGGTTTGTGCCCTTCAACAAGAGGAGTTAAAATAAGTCTGATCCACATCCAAACACCTTTCCTTCTGCAACATTCACTGATAGTTCCTAATCCTGTTAGCTGAGCTTCATCGTGTCTAATCCCACCATTTCTTCACATACCTGGCTTCCAGACACATCTCTGAACACTGGAATGAAACATTAAGGTAAATCCCACCACAGCTTCCTGTGTGTTTGCAGAATTGCCCTTTATTTCACTCTTCAGATGAAGTGAGTTGTCAGAGTCTTGAGGCCAGTGATTATTTTTTACAAAGTTGTTTGATTATTGTTCAGATAAATAAAAAATTAACAAATAAAACACACAACTATTATCTTATGATTATTTTTTTCATACAAACAAATTTATATTTTTTATATAAATTACAGAACTAAAGATGTTAAAGTGTGTGGATTTGGAATTCTGTACAAGACTGAAATCTTAAATCTCGATAAATTGGATACAAGTGTTACTAGAATGCAATATTATAACTGTTTATTCTAGTCAATGCCTGTCTCTTTTCTGAATAAACTGAGATTAAGGTCAATGTTCCTTTTAAATTGCTGTCAGAATCTCAGGATCCTAAATATAAAATATAATTACCCCAGCCAGAATTAAGTTAATGTCTAATCCTCAAACCTCAGTGGGTCTCAGTGGACGTTTGTTAAGGACAGTAGGGTAGAGTAATGCTGGGACAGAAAGGAACTTTTTACCAAACTACTAGTCAAACCACTTTACAAGCATTACTACCTTTAATATAACTATTCAGTAGAACGTATGTGTGTGTGTGTGTATAGATACAGGATGTTCTCCTGGATAGTGAAAGTTGTTCCTCAGCCCCCAGAAAAGGTTTTAGGGGAGGAGAAAGAAATTACACCACTACCATTAGTAAGTGTGTGTGTGTGTGTGTGTGTGTATGTATGTGTGTGCATTCTATTTATTAAAGCTGTTTTACAGTGAAGGTGTTGATCTAAAGATTTATTTTCACAGGACAGAAAAGTTTCAATAAAGGAGCAGGAGGTGAAAACAGGTGACTGAAATCTGATGATTTATTTTAATGATTTAATAAAACATAATCCAGAATGTTTTTGATCTACTATTGATTTTCTGTTTTATTTCTGTATAGTGGCACCTAATACTGTTTCACCTAAAGATAAAGATGGCACTGATGAAAACGTGTGTGTGTGTGTATGTGTGTGTGTGTGTGGGGGGGGGGGGGGGGGGGGGGGGGGGGGGGGGCGGGGGGGGGGGGGGGGGGGGGGGGGGGGGGGGGGGGAGTGATGGTCCTGAAATTTTACCAGGAAGGTTTTTGTTTTATTTGGAAGTTATAGAAAATGCTAATTACAATAAAGATGTAATGGACTGTATAGGTATTAAACCTGCCCCCTCTACCCCTGTAGACAGGGCAGTGTGCTGACGTGGCTCTCTCAGGGTTTGGCCGATTCCTTTCCTCAGCCTGCCACGGTCAGCAAACTGGACAGACCTGATGCCAAGGTACAAAACGTTCTAAACAGAACCAAGAAAGACATTTTGAATCAAATCATGTGTGATGTCAGACAGGATCTGTGTCACACCCGTCTACCTGGAGCTAAGCGTGGCTGCGCAAGAACCGCAGCGCTCTAACGCGCAGAAGGGAGCCAGGCACGCAGGTAGCAGGAACATGAATTTATTGTGGTGTCCAAACACCAAACACACAGGTACATAGAGATGAGTGTAACATAAAATCGAAGACGCGCACGGACGACGAGGACCAATCAATGGTGCACCCACTAACCCAATCAGAACGAGGAACTAATTAACTCAAACCACCTAGACTGAACAGCTAATTAACATTAATTAAAGCATAATGACACAGAAACACAGAAACCGAAAAAAACCAGACCCAAAAAACAGAAAAACAGGTGCCCCAGGCACCCGTTACATTACCCCCGCCCTTACGGTCGCGCAAACGAGGGGACGCGACCAAGACACCCAAAACAAAAAATAACAGTCCTGGATGGGGGGGGGGGGTCCTCCGCCCTTCCTGAGTCGGGCTTGGCAGGTGCCCTCCGGTGGACGCCCTCTGTGGGGGAGGCGTGTCAAACGTGCTCTGGCTCTGTGTCGGGGTGGGCACCCTCTGCGGGCGCGGCGTGGGGAGCGCCATCTGCGGATGCGGAGTTGCAGACGCCCTCTGGCTGCGAGGTCAGGTGGACGCCCACGGCGGATCAGGAGTGGGCCACGCCCTCCGGCTGCGTGGTCTGGTGGACGCCCTCGGCGGATCAAGAGTGGGCCACACCCCCTGACTGCGTGGTCCGGCAGGCGCCCTCTGGCTGCGTGGGCCGGTGGACGCCCACGTCGGACGAGGCGTTGACCCCGCCCTCTGGCTGCGTGGCGAGGTGGACGCCCCCTGGCTGCGGGGCGAGGCGGACGCCCCCTGGCTGCGGGGCGAGGCGGGCACCTCCTGGCGTCCCCTGGGGCGGCGTGCGGCCCCTGCTGCACGGGCCGGGCGGCGTGCGGCCCCTGCTGCTCGGGCTGGGCGGCGTGCGACCTCTTGACTTCGGGCTGGACGGCGTGCGGCCCCTTGACTTCGGGCCAGGCGGCGTTCGGTGTGCGGCCCCTGCTGCTCGGGCCGGGCGGCGTGTGGCCCCTGCTGCTCGGGCTGGGCGGCGTGCAACCTCTTGACTTCGGGCTGGACGGCGCGCGGCCCCTTGACTTCGGGCTGGACGGCGCGCGGCCCCTTGACTTCTGTAAAAAAACCTCTGTAATGCTGTTATTTACATTTCAAATCATATATTGATTGAGGGATTCATTATTTCAAAAGTAAAATTCTGATTTGTGCATTAAATGTCATTCTAAAACAAAATAAGTAAAAATACAAATAAAAACATTCAAATAAATTTTTTAGTTCATGTTCAAGTTATTTATTTATATAGCGCTTTTTACAACAGTACATTGTCCCAAAGAGCAAGCCAAAGAGACAGTGGCAAGAAAAAACTCCCTTTTATGTTGTTATTTAAGGAAGAAACCTTGTGAGGACCAAGTCTCAGTGGGGGACTCATCCTCCTTGAGCGGCCGGGCAGCAACAACAGTGTAGGACAGCCATGTCCAGATATTAAACAAATGGAAAAACTAACAACTAGAAAACTATATGTGAGTCCATTAGGGGGCGTCCTGCAGGACCACCTTGTCAGGTTCCATACAGTATTTGTCAGCAGAGCCATGGATGAAGGTCTCCAGGAAGCCGGGGGACACCTCAAAAGAAACAGACAAAGGAAGGCAGTTAGAGCTAATAATAAAGCACGGCATTTAATTAATAAGTAATTAATTGACACAGTGCAGCATGTGACTCCGGCATCACTGACTAGAGCAGCAGAACTAAAAGAGGCAGATACTGCAGACTCTACATAGTTGAGATGGCGCCCCGGAACAGCATCATTCCAGCGCCACACCCTCCCATTAATGATGAGGTGGGTGAAGAGGTGAAATGCCAGCATACACTGATCAGAGATTACCCCCCAACACAGCCAAGTCTGAGATCTACATCTTTATCTACAGGGGATTAGTTAAACGCAAGATTAAATAAATGTGTTTTTAATTTATTTTTAAAGATTAATAGTGATTCAGAATCACGAACAGTAACTGGAAGGCTATTCCAAAGTTGAGGAGCCTTGTGGGAGAACGCTCTTCCACCAGCAGTAATTTTATTTATTCTAGGAGCTAAGAGTAAACCAGCACCTTGAGATCGGAGCTCACGTGTCGGCTGGTACAATTGAATCAGCTCACTCAGATACTGTGGAGCCTGGTTATGTAAAATTTTATATGTTATTAATAAAATTTTGTACTCGATACGAAACTTAACTGGTAGCCAGTGCAAGTTTGATAACACAGGAGTTATATGATCAAACTTTCTGGTTTTAGTTAAAACTCTAGCTGCAGCATGCTGCACAAGTTGTAATTTATGTAATGATTTATTAGAACATCCTGTCAGAAGTGAATTACAATAATCTAACCTTGAGGTAATAAAAGCATGAATGAGTTTTTCTGCATCTTGGAGGGAGAGGATATTTCGTAGCTTCGAAATGTTACGAAGGTGAAAAAATGCAATTCTAGTAATATTGCTAATGTGCTTTGTAAAGGAGAGATCTGAATCAATAATGACACCGAGATTATTTACAGATGAACTGGGTCAAATTAAAGAGTTATCAAGGTTTAACATAGTGTTAGAAGCTTTGTTAATTTTGTCCTTGGGTCCAACTATCAGAAACTCTGTTTTATCAGAATTTAGCAGTAGGAAGTTTTTTGACATCCACATTTTAATATCTTGGATGCAGTCCTCGAGCTTAGTGACTGAACAACCATCATTAGGGTTAGCTGAAACATATAACTGTGTATCATCTGCATATGAGTGGAAACTGATTCCATGTTTACGAATAATTGATCCCAATGGAAGCATATATAATGCAAATAGGAGTGGACCCAGATTTTATGTTGTGGGACACCATATTTAACTTTAGCAAGATCAGAATATTGGTTGTTAACACAGGTGAATTGATATCGATCAGTCAGGTAGGATTTAAACCACTGGAGTGCAGATCCTGTAACACCCACAATGTTTTCTAATCTATCAACTAAGATGTTATGGTCTATAGTGTCAAAGGCTGCACTAAGATCTAATAATACAAGAAAAGAGATTTGGTTATTATCAGAGGACATTAATAAGTCATTAACAACTTTAATTAAGGCTGTCTCAGTGCTATGGTGAGACCTAAAACCTGACTAAAAAACTTCATGAATGTTATTAGCTAGAAGATGGCGATTCAGCTGGTTGAACACTATTTTTTCTAGGATTTTAGAGACAAAAGGAAGGTTTGATATTGGTCTATAGTTGGACAGTATTAGAGGATCTAAATTAGGTTTTTTAAGTAATGGTTTAATGACTGCACACTTCAGATTTTTGGGGACATAGCCTATTTTAAGTGATGAATTTATAATGTTTATAAAAGGCTCTGTGATATTTGGTAGGAGGTCTTTAAGCAGATTTGTTGGTATTGGGTCTAACATACAGGATGTTGTCTTTGATTGTGTAATTAATGAGACAAGCTCTTTTTTAGATATGGGGTTAAAGGTATTTAACTCTTGTACTATATTATTTTCTCTACCACTAGATTTTTCAGAAATCATTGAGAGTTGATTATTGGTTACGCTACATGATGCATTAGATGATTTAAGTCTTATGTTTAATAATGCACCAACAAAAAAATTGTTAAAATAAAGAAAAATGCACAGAAGGATTGTTCATCAAAGATATAAAGCAGATGAACTGATTCATCATTCCATATCTGATTCACACTCAAAAGAGTGTATTTTCATTCTTCATCGGGGTTGGAATAACACAACACACTATTGGGGTCGGGGGGGTCAGGAAGAACACTTCAGGTGCTGGGCAGATACACCCAGGACAGGGCGTCAATCTATCACTGGTCACACAGTCTCTCACACAGACACACTCTATATGGGGCAATTTGGAGAACTCAATTGACCTTGATCCATGTTTTTGGACTGTGGGAGTAAACCGGAGAACCCGGAGGAAACCCACGTGGGCACGGGGAGAATATGGAAACTCCACCCAGTTTGGGATTCGAACCGGGAATCCCTAGTGCTGAGAGGAGAACATGCTAAAGCACTAAGCCGGAAAAAATTTAAAAACAAAAAAATTCCTAAAGTTTCAAATAAAGAGTTAAAACTGTAATTAAAGAAAACAGTGGGAGCCTGTTTGTTGAATATCTGACTCAGTGTTCATGTGAATCGACTCATCGAATCGGAAGAGCGACTCAACAGAGAACTAACAAAGTTGCCAGATCCCCAAAAGTCTTTTCACTGAAATCAGCTTTAAATCTTTTCACCTTAAAAGCTGAAACTGTTCCAAAATGTAAAGTGTTGTAATCTATAAACATGGAACATCCCATAATAACTGAGAATGATTGTACTGAAATTGTTTTGAAAGGAATGCACGTCTTAAGGAATTAACATTCTTATTTACAGTTGGATTTAATAATAATAATAATACATTTTATTTCAAGGCGCCTTTCTAAACAGAGACAGGACGCCGCTCTTGACGCTGGTGGAGACCGAGTCGGTGGGCGGAGCCTGCGCGGGTTTCTGTGAGGGTGGACGAGCCACCAAACACTTCTGATAACGCAACTGAGAGAGAGATTGTTAAATCTGTTATAAATCTGATCTACACACACCATACACACACACACATACTGGTTTTCATGTTTATCGGGGACCAACATTCTGATCATCAACTGTGGGGACCACCCTTTTTTTAAAGGTTTTAGAGGTTCAAAAAAAATCAGGCACAATAACCAATGTTCCGTTAGCTTATACACGCCTTTAAACATCCCAAAAGACGAAGTAATGTCTTGCTCGTCATATATGGGGACTCGTGAAAAATCTAATAAACATGGCTAATGGGGAATGCATACCACAGCAGGTAATAGGATAAAACTCAACTCAGTTCAACAACAACAACAACAACAACAGAAAAAAATCGAACACTTGTTCACTTAGTATAACAATGGATTTTTTTTATTTTATTTCACATGTTATTTATGTTGCAATTTTCTTTTATAAGCTGTTATTCTATTATAAACATAATATTTTACATTCTTCCAGTCCCGGTTCTTAAGAACTTCTGGTTCAGCTCTTAAACACCTCTCACAGTTGTGCTTTGCTGGTACAATACATGAGGTGATGAATCTACTCATGTGCCTTTCCACAGCTTGCACCTCCGTCTGCTTCCAGGGTGTTTTCTTCTTCTTGGTAGCATTACCTTAAAGTGGTCAGAAAAATACATTTGAAATTGAAATGTGTATAAGCTGAAGTATTACATTGTCTGAACATTTCTTAAGAAACAAAAGACAATCATCACTGACATAGGAAGTAGAAATGAAAAATAAGATCACCTTTGAAGGAAGGCCTTATAGCACTAACTTCTGATGACATCTCATTGTCTGATGACTGTTTGCGTTGTTTGGGCTGTGGTGACAGCATTTCATTGCTCAAGCTAGAAGAAAGTGTCATTTCTGCCGATTGCTCTGTGGAAAATTATTGAAAAATAGAGATCAATAAAGTTCTTATTGTACATTAGGACCTCAACAAATACATGAAAGTAAATTTATTACAATAAGGGAAAACTATAGTCTTTTAACAGCAATTTACTGACATACCACTAACTGCAGGTGAACAGCTTCCCTCCTGTATGCTCCTGTGCTCTTCATCACTGTCCACAGCTCTTTCTATGGAAGTCATACAAATTACAGCTTAACTATGCGATCAAACAAAAAGAAATGTATAGTAAAAAAGTAAAAAAATTAAAATGTCACACCATCAGGATCTAGCCCAATTTCATCCAAGTTCTTGCCATGAAACTCAGCTAATCTTCCTTGCTCAAGCGCCATTAGAACTTTGCTAATTTTGGCGAGTTGAAGGGTCCTCTCAGGCAGTCGATAGAACTCTCGATGGATCCTTATATCATGTCCAAGAAAATTAGCCAGCTGGTCCATCTCGGTGTCTGTCATATTTAGCACAGTTGAAAGAGTAGCAGCATGCTTTCTTAATCTGGTAGATGTCAGAGACCCAGGACATTTTGCACCACACATCTTTGCAATGTTGCGAAGGCAGTCTGATGAGTCATGGCTTCTGGTCTTGCAAACATATAGCTGTTGTCTTCTTGAACCCCACAAGTTTCTCTCTGCTTAACAAGCAGTTCTAATGCATGCTGCATTTTTAAAGTCAGCAGAATTGGAACCGGGCGACCACGCTTTCCCCTGATGACAACCCTTGAGAAGTGTCTACAGAGTTTTTTTTCCACTTCAGAGAGTGCCCAGTCCACATCCTCATGGTGATCAGAAGTGTCTCTTGATAAAAATGCAGCTAAAGGCATGCTAGAAACCTCTCCTTCCCTGCGTCGATTAAATAGAATGATCTATGCCAGGCATACCTTCGCGAGATCTGTCCAGGCTTTGGCAGAGGGATTTTCAGTGAGTAAATTGAAAAACTCATCTTGCATTCGACTAAGATATGCATGCATTTTTTGGACATCTTCGGTAAAAGGCATGAGAGTAGGTACATTCCACTTTGCTTCCCTAATGTTCCTCAATGCTGTAGCAGAGATCAGCTCATTCCACTTTTCCTGATGGATCTCTTGAAACTCATTTGCATTCTTCACAAGTTCTGTGTTGTTTGAGATTAAACCCTGAGCTTTTAAGAGTTTGCTTACTTTAACCAGAGTATTCCCAAGTTTGGTTGCTAATGATGGGGTCAAAAACGTGTTGGTTTGATAGTCATACCCACATGTAATCTTAACAGCTTGGATCACCGCCATGTACTTGTTAGGATTAATGAGATCTTCCATTTTTTTCAAGCTGGTGGCTTTTCTGGCATTGTGAAAAAGCCTTCCCATTTCTCGCATCTTCTCTCGCACATGCTGTTGATTCTTAGCTGATCTCCCACCTTTGTTCAGCAAGTGTTGCCCAACATTAATAATGACTAGGTCATTTTTTATTAAACTTGTGACTGGGTCAGGATTCATTGCACTGATTACTCCCCATAGTTCTTTACTGACATGCAATACAAGCAATAATGTTTCTTGTCATACACTCTTTGTCCACCTATCCTTTTGCTTGCACTAACAACTATGCTGTCAGTTATGTTCTGACTTGAACTGGGCTCTTCTGCTTCAGAAGAGAACAGACAGACAGATAGTTAAGGTGCATCAGGTCATTTTGGTGGATGCTATGGATAACTTATTGATCGTGGTTCTAAGGAAATAAGGAACGAGAGGTTTGCACCACTGTGAATAAATCACGTGAAGGAGATGTCGGCACAATGCCTAGCACAACCTCAAGTGGCTTATTGCTTTTATAAAACGGTAACAACACACACACTCTACTAAAAAAAAAAAAAAGGTGTGATTCATAAATGCATTTATTAAAAACAAAATCTGGAATTAACTGGGTGTACTGCATCCCTGGGGTGTCACCAGACGTGATGGAGCTGATAATTCAGTATGCTTACACCGGCCATGCAGAAATCACAGACTGTAATGTGAAGCGTTGTCCTTATTAGGTAATGTCAGTCAGTCCAGTCTAGTCCAGTTTGTTATCAGTCAAACCTTCTCAGGAATGGTGCTCGGTTTTATGCTTCATAATTAAAAGTATTTTAATGAGCTCTAAACTATATCCAACAACCATAAAACCACACACAACTGCCTACTTTTCAAACAGCAATAAATTATTCACACCCCCTCCCTCTACATTCCTGTGACATCATAACGGACACACACACATACACACAGGATGTTAACAGATTAGAGAAATATGATTAATTTTCAACATTAAATTACCTATTTAATTTAGAATTGTAAAACAAATACTAGTATCTTTATCATATCAGACTATGTGGATCCATATAATTACAGAATATATATTTATAGAACATTATATAAGAGTAATTTAAACAAGACCGGTCACACAAATTGTACACTTGTAAATAAAGCAAAAGCTTTATCAAAAAGCTTTATCAAATATAGATTCTTACCAACCAGTAACAAACCATTTCCACTAATAGTAAATCTAGAAATAAAAAATTATTCAGTAAAACTCATTTGTGCCCTGCAACATCTGTTGTGGCGCTGTACACATGTTAAGATTAAATTTAGCAATAATCAATATACAGGATTTTGTTGTAACGGGTTCCTGCAACCAAATCGATGTGCACATCAGTGTTAACAAAGTGCAGCTTGCAACAGACAGAAATGGCTCAATCTCTGTCCACTTAACTGCATCAGCATTTGGAGGTACGCTGAAGAGTTCTCCTGTCGTGAGCTGTGTGATTGGGCCCACACCTTTATCCTGAAGCACTTTGAGAAGATCAGCTCTCCTCCGACTTCGGAGTTCTTGATGATGAGCCTGTCAGAACTCGGCAGCGTTCTGGAGCAGGACAGGTTGAATGTGAGGGAGGAGGAAACGGTGTTTAAAGCATTGATGACCTGGATCGAGCATGATCTGGAACTGCGCTCACCCCACATCATCACTCTGCTGCCAAAGGTGAGCTGGCAGGAGGCATGTGAGGATGAGGACAGGATTTACAATCTCACACTTTATTTTTTTTCTGCCTTAAACATATTTTATATGATTCAGTTAAGGACTGTAAATAGATGCTGAATGTAATTTGGTGTTTTTGGAGCGCTACCCTAAACCTAATCCTATCCCACCCCTCAGAATCCTGGTCTTGATTTGGGGATATTATTTAAATGTAAGCCTATATTTATTTAATTCAGATATAAACTTTTCCAAAGCACTTTAGATTTTAAGTATTATTTTTGTTTTTTGGTTATAAACATCTGTCCATATTTATTTAAATAAAGTTTTTACTAACATAAAGTCGCAGGCAAAAAATAACTAAGTCCAAACCAATGATAAGCACTTACAATGGCGGTTAGGGTTTAGGGTTAGGGATAAGGGTTAGGGTTTACACCTCCCTACACAAGGAGCAGAGGTGAAAGGTCCCCACCCTGCCGGGACCCTGAAACGAATCTCGGGGCCCACGTTGTGCACTGGCCTGCACTGCACCAAGCATGCACATCTCCATCCACACACTCACACACCCGTCCACATTTCACCATTCCTCTTTTTTTATGTATTTATTTTTCATTTTTTATTTTTAATATGAGCATAAATATACAGGTCCAGGACCTGTATATGGGTTTTCAAAAATGACTCCAGATGGAGTTTATGATAAGCATCATTTTTAATTTTAATGATGTATGGCCATTTTAAATGCAAGTCCGTTGCAACGTTTCGGCTTCCATTTTGAAGCCTTCATCAGGCCGGACTTGCTTGCTTTATTTTGAATTTTTCTTAATTTAATTTATTTTTATAAAATTTAGTTGTGGCTCCCTCTTGAGCCTGCTGCCAAATGAGCTCTCTTGTTAGAGCTGTGCAGATCGATACAAATATCGATAATATTGATACCAATGCTGGTATTGGTATTGAACAATACTTGCGTAAAAAGATCGATACTCAAGTTTTTTGTGCGCACGCTGATTTATCAAAGTCTATTCTCTGAGTCTGTAACGCTGATATCACTGTGGCACAGGCACACACGCGCACACACACACACTTTTGTTGTTGCACAGTCACGTGACACACCGGCCACGTGGGCTCAGCCTGACCCGTCCATGTCGACACATCACAGTACGGAGAGAGAGAGAGACTCTGAGTGGGAGATAAAAAAAAGATGTCTGAAAGAAAGAGAAGCGCTGTTTGTATTTTACAGCTGAAAATGCGACATCAGCAACCTGTTCAGTTTGCATAAAGTCTATTAGGTACACAGGAAACACAACAAACTTATTTAAGCTCATGAAAAATACACACAGCAGAAAACACAGAGCTGCAGAAACGGTGAGAAGAGGAGAGACATCCTCCGTTCTCTGGCCCTGAAAAACATCAGACGTCACTGAAGCATTTCAGTCCAGCAGCAGAGAATATCCAGTTAAATAAGAGTGGTAACCTTCAACAGCAGTTCATATTAACTTTCAAAGTAAATGTTACCCAAGTCATATGTTAATGGCTCCGACTCAAAAAAAAAAAAAAAAAAAAAAAAAAAAAAAAATTATATATATATATATATATATATATATATATATATATATATATATATATATATATATTACACATATACATACAGTATATAATGAAGACATTGAAATAACCTAGTACATTTATTCTATTACAAAGTTATCTAAGAGGAGGGGAAACTGCCGGTTCTTTATAAAGACTGCTCTTCCAAGGTTAGGTTTTTTTTATTTTGTTGTCACCTACAATGTTTGGCGAAATTCTATACTAGGTCTTTTGGATCAATGAAGCTTAAATATTAAAAAGTATCGGTATCGAATATCGCGATATTGGCCCTGTATTTACTTGGTATCGGATCGATCTTGGTATCGCACAGCTCTATCTCTTGTGTGTGAGGCTGCTTATATTGCCTTTAGCTCCGCCCCCCACTGACGGTTGGATTTTAAAAATAAATCTACAGCTTTTTTATTTTTGAGAGCATTTTTAACCTATTTTTAATTTCTTTAAAGGTTATTTAACATTCAAACCCTATGAAATTGATTTAATTTGAACTTAAGGCTTAGAGAGCACCTTTATTGGATCAAGGGTGGACAGGGACAGACAGTAATTTATTTACATTTTAATGAACACAGTGTGGACAATTTTAGAATGATGGGACTTGAGACAAATAAAAGATGGACAAAACAACAGAGACGGACCAGAGAGAAAACATGGATTAGGAAACTAATGACAATAGACCCCTGGGGCCTAAATGAAAAATATTAAATAAGTAAAGAACTACATAACAAGAACCATCAGCTAGGAGAGAGCAGGCTGGACCTGGGACACAAAAACAGCAAAATAAAAAATTTAAATAGTCAAAATAAACATAAGACTACCATATACAATCAGATATGATTAGCAAAATAAAAAATAGGACTTACCTCGTGAAAATTGATCCTAGACCGCCACCTAGGGACAGAAGAGATACATAGAAACCCTAACCCAAGAAATCAGTTGTATCTGAGGAGATGTAAATAAGAGCAAACATATAAAAAAGGAAAAATAATATACAGTAAAGATACTCACCTGATGAAGGAGGATCATGGATCGCCACCTAGGAAAAAGAAAAAGAAAAACAAGTCTGGGTTAAATAAATGTACAAATAAGGCCAGAAAAAAAGCCATTGTTTGGGTAGCTGTACCTCCGCAAAAAAGTTGAATAGAGGAAACGGAACCGTGAGCCTGTGCACTAAGGGAGATTATTCCGCACAATTAAATTATTTATATAAATATAACTAGAACCTAACCCTAACCCTAAAACCCTAACCCAGTCAGTGCCAGTCTGTCCTGCCAGCATGGCCCTCTCGTCCTGCACCTCACCCTACCTGAACTACCACAATACATAAAATATACACCAAATTACAACCCTAACTTAAATTGAACTAAAATAAAATGTTGGGAGAGAGTGATGTTCACTACACCACCTAATTATAATGGACTTCAACAAATTAGGACCATAACCCTAACCCTAACACTAACCCTAACTTTCCCCAAATAAATACAAATTAAAGTTAAAAATACTTACCTGATCAAAAGGTAATCAATACTTACCTGATCATGGATTGTCCACTCAGAATCCCCTGGAAAACACAAAATATAAAATCAATTATTACTTACCTGATCAGCACTAATTAAATAAGAATAAAAAGAAAAATAATAAGTAATCAATACTCACCTGATCAGCACATTTTCCAACAGGATTCATCAATATGGGGAACACAAAAAGCAAAATTAGAGCTTAAACAAAGAAATAACTACAAAATTCAAAGAATATTAAATGGAAAAATACAAGCTTTCCAAATTTCTTACCGTCAGTTAGGGGGCGGAGCTAACACTATAAAAGCTCATGCACAGAGGCAGAGCTTAATTTTAGAGCTGTGCGATACTAAGAATTTTGGTATCGATCCGATACCAAGTAAATACAGGACCAATATCGCGATATTCGATACCGATACTTTTTAATATTTAAGCTTCATTGATCCAAAAGAGGGCGGCACAGTGGCTTAGTGGTTAGCACGTTCGCCTCTCAGCGCTAGGGATTCCCGGTTCGAATCCCCATCTGGGTGGAGTTTCCATGTTCTCCCCGTGTTCGTGTGGGTTTCCTCCGGGTTCTCCGGTTTCCTCCCACAGTCCAAAAACATGGATCAAGTTAATTGAGTTCTCTAAATTGCCCCATATAGAGTGTGTTTGAGTGTGTGTACCCAGTGATGGATTGGCGCCCTGTCCTGGGTGTATCTGCCCAGCGCCCGAGACGTTCTCCCCTGGATGGGCATGGGGAACCCCACCGCGACCCTAATAGAGGATAAAGCGGGAGATAATGAAGGAATGAATGATCCAAAAGACCTAGGATAGAATTTCGCCAAACATTGTAGGTGACAACAAAATAAAAAAAAACTAACCTTGGAAGAGCAGTCTTTATAAAGAACCGGCAGTTTCCCCTCCATTAAAGATTTCAGACTTGGAATTCTATATTTTGGGTCATGGATCTTCACAAAATCCTGAAAGCCCTGTGTTGGGTCGTGGACTATTTTTAAAACAGTATATAATTGGAATGGCATATAATTAAAATTATAGGGTTCTGTTACTACACACACCATTAGAAGAGCAACCTCTAGACTGTTGAGTAACTTATGAAATTTACAAACAAAAACAAAGAATAAAATTTGTGTGAAACCTTAAGCTAATTAGAACGGTTTAAGCCCCCCACTATGTGAGGGTCGGACTGTACCGCTCTCTTCCACCCCCTTTGGTGGGTAAAAATAACAAACCAAGCCTAATATAGTATTAAAATAATATTTATAATATATAAAAAATATATATGTATTGTGACATTATCTTGCTTTTGTCACCCCTTTAAGTTGATGTGCAGAAGTGGCTGGTGTCACCAACTCTGATGGTTAAGGAATGCACTTGCAGTCGCAGGCGGCCCCACATTGCTTGAAATAATTATCAATATACATCAGTGGTCCTCCCTTTTCGTGAAATACTGCGAAAGTAAAAATAGACAAGTAGTTATTATTTGGACTGGTCCACACTGCTATGTCAGCGCCGTCCTCTAGAACCTGCAAATCGACTTGTTTGATTAGTGCGGTTAATCATAACATCAAACAGACTCTGAAAAATAAGTTTTTAATGCAAATCCCACAACATAGGTTTAATACACGTGTTTCTTTTGTTAAATGTGGAGTCTGTTGAGGCCACATTCGGTGCACAGCCTGGAGAAAGTAAAACTCTAATCAGTTCATTGATAAGAAACATGCATGATTGTACAACTCACTGCTGCAAAGAAAAGTTATAACTTTAATCATTATGTATTATTAATGTCTCTGCAAACTTTTTCTCGTGCTCCTGTGAAGAAAATACAAATATCATCTATAAGTCCTTGTCCTCATTATGTAGTCAGGTCTAGTTAGTTACCAGTTAAATATTCCTGGGGTACCCCCTGATTCATTAAATGAAAAATTAAAGTGGTGCCCCACATAGTTTTTTCATATTTAAAGTAAATGAAACATTTCGCTCTGTTCATTCATTGCTTCAGTAGATTATTACCATGAATTCAAAACTATTTTTAAGGCAGCTGCTAATTGATAAAGACACACCATACCAATTCCAAAAGCTTTTACTACTTTAATCTGTTAAACAACCACAATCCAAACAGCAATTTGTTTACACAAAATCTCGCATACACATCCGTACTCTCAGACAGACAGACACACACACACACACACACAATGTTAAAACAGAGATAAGAAGATGAAAACAGAACAGAAGAGTGCAGACAGAGCTTATGAGAAATGTCTCTATTATTATACATTTACATTTACATTTAGTCATTTAGCAGACGCTTTTATCCAAAGCGACTTACAAATGAGAACACCACAAGTCAGAAGCCATGGAGAAAACCAACTATACTGTAAATTCATTTATTAGTGTTTTAGCCTTAAATTACCTGTTCATTCAACTGTTAAGCAAATATTAAGCAAATATTAATCTGTAAGACAAATTTATTTATTACTTTATTTAATTAATTAATTTTATATTTTACAATGTGTAGCTTGAATGAATTTAATTAATTTGTGCATCCTATAGTTTTACTTTAAAAATATTTTTTACATTTTAAATGACAGCAGTTCAGTCAGGCTTGGTTTGTGGTTCGGCTCACAGACATGGCAGACTTGGTGATCTGGACAGCTCTCTGGTCCTGAGATACTGACCATGACTTTCCAGCGTTGACATCCCCCCTGATCTGGGCAGGTCTGGGACCAACAGACCTATACCTGTCTTCAGGGGGCATGTCCTCTTTTCTCACTGGAAACTCAGTCTCTATCGGTTCATGACCTTTCAGAGCGTAGTTATAAATTCCAAGCCCTGATTTGTTAACCATTATTTAACACAATAAATGGAAGCAGTGTACATTTTGTCTTTCATACATTATATGGTTATGAACGTATTAATTAATTTACTTCTTAATTTATTATTGTATCATGTTATGTTACTTACTTTTAACCAATACTTTTATTTTATTATTTATATTTTCTTATTTGCTTGTGGTGATAGTTTTATTATTTCTCAGTTTTGTCATATTCACCAAGAATATAAGCTGGAAAAGTTCAAAATAGGAAAAATGGTGGAATGATTTTAGAACACAACACATACACATTCATACCTCCGTCGGCACAAAGTTTAAACCAAAATATTTAAAATCATAAACCAAAATATGCCACAAAACACTACAACAAAGTTAATAGCGCAATTAATACAGCCTACTGCGTCCTTGTGTTCCGTCCGCATAACCAGATTCACCAAATGTAGCATGTCATCAGACTCAGGCTCATCATCTGTAATCACATGCTCAGAGCAAGTGGAGGAAAAGAAACAAAGATTAGACGGTGTTTGGCATGTTAGGAGATTATAATCAAATTGTTAAAAATAAAATATAAGCCTAAAGACCATAAATATGTCACAGGATTTCTTTAAAAATCCTCCCCATCGTCTTATAAGACAAATACAGATACAAATAAAACACACCATAACAGTACCAAAAACCAAGGCAATATATATTGGATCGGCACAGAGCAGTGGCTCCTATCAGTGGACAGGGTTGTATGGCTTCACCACCTGTGTAAGAACGGATCCCAGCCAGGTAACACACCGACTGTCAAGGTGCGTGGTCTCCATACCCATACGTATTATAACGTAACCGCCACCTTTGTAAGACCTGGTCCCAACCAGGCCCCAGTCAGGAAACACACTGACTGTGAAAAGGTGCGTATCAGAAAATATTCTGAAAATAAACCTGTGAAAGACCTAGACCCAGCCAGGAAACACACTGGCTGTGCTAATAGGTGTGTGTACCCCTACTGTAATAACCCCCTTTAACAGCTTTAAAATATCAATATAACTAAAACCCATAAAATATTAGGAATTTAGATGCCAAATAAAGGGATAAGACAGGAGTAAATGGAATAAACACTTACCCAAGCCTTATCCCGGACGAGCCCCAAGATTGTTAGGTTCCAAATCCCGAGCCGACCAAACGGCTGCGGTCCCGATGCCAAATGAAAAGCTGAACCCGTTGTCAGCTATCAGTCAGGAAACACGCTGACTGCAAATGATGCTTCTGAACCTGATGCCGGAGCCCTCTGTGTGCCGAAGTGCAAACGTTTGGGAAGAAAAGAAAACCACGCGAGTGTTGATCATCAATGCTTCCATTTATTCTGATACACAGCTTGTTTATATAGGAAGATGGAAACGAACAAAACACAAAACAAAGACAGTCTTCCCACAGACTGCTAACCAGGTGCATGTGACAGAACCACAGTTAATACAACCCATGTCCCAACCGTGTGACGCTTGAGCCCAATCATTTTCAACAGGACGGTAACTAGCAAACATATATTCCTCAGCCAGAAGCCAAGGTCAGTTCGGGCTTTCACCAGAGAAAGAGAGGCCTTCTAAGGGTCATTAGATCAACATAATGTATTATAGTAAATGGTTCAATGATATGAATGAAATGCATTTGAATGATTAAGAATAATATAAACAAACTTTTAAGCATATGACCTCAATCTCTAATATATCAAATAAATTACTCTCCATTATACATTACAACCTTACACCCTGGTCTTGCACAATGGAGATAAGTTGCAGGTCCTTCACTATCATCCTTACCAGGCTCCTAGTGATCTCCTCAGCTCTTGGGGAATCAGCTAAGGAAAATAATAATAATAATAATATATATATATATGGTGGCACGGTGGCTTAGTGGTTAGCACGTTCGCCTCTCAGCGCTAGGGATTCCCGGTTCGAATCCCCATCTGGGTGGAGTTTCCATGTTCTCCCCGTGTCCGCGTGGGTTTCCTCCGGGTTCTCCGGTTTCCTCCCACAGTCCAAAAACATGGATCAATTCAATTGAATTCTCAAAAATGCCCCATATAGAGTGTGTCTGTGTGAGTGAGTGTGTGTCCAGAGATGGATTGGCGCCCTGTCCTGGGTCTATCTGCCCAGCGCCCGAGATGTTCTCCCCTGGATGGGCATGGGGAACCCCACCGCGACCCTAATAGAGGATAAAGCGGGAGATAATGAATGAATGAATGAATATATATATATATATATATATATATATATATATATATATATGTAATTATTATTAATTATTATTATTAACATTTACTTTGAAAGTTAATATGAACTGCTGTTGAAGATGACCTCTTATTTAACTGGATATTCTCTGCTGCTGCAGCTCTGTTTTCTGCTGTGTATTTTTCATGAGCTTAAATAAGTTTGTTGTGTTTCCTGTGTACCTAATAGACTTTATGCAAACTGAACAGGTTGCTGATGTCGCATTTTCGGCTGTAAAATACAAACAGCGCTTCTCTTTCTTTCAGACATCTTTTTTTATCTCCCACTCAGAGTCTCTCTCTCTCTCCGTACTGTGACGTGTCGACATGGGCGGGTCAAGCTGAGCCCACGTGGCCGGTGTGTCACGTGACCGTGCAACAACAAAAGTGTGTGTGTGTGCGCGCGCGCCTGTGCCACAGTGATATCAGCGTTACAGACTCAGAGAATAGACTTTGATAAATCAGCGCGCGCACAAAAAACTTGAGTATCGATCTTTTTACGCAAGTATTGTTCAATACCAATACCAGCATTGGTATCGATATTATCGATATTTGTATCGATCCGCTACTACTTTAAGTGTTAGTTTAAGCTAAACGGTCTCTATTGAATGACCGAAGCGGACCAGAAGTAACTACATCTCCCACAATTCCCTGCCATCAAGAGGAGGAGCTGCTGGGACTTCTCTTCACAAGCCGAACTTCATCAGAACGTTAAGGTAACTTAAGCACAACATTTAAAACCCTTAATGCCTCGCTATGTTTGCGTATATTTGTGTTTACTCGACTCTAATTCTCGATTAATTTCAGAGAGACTGTAGAAACTTTAGACTGATATTAATGATTAATATTAGGGGCCTGTGTTTAATTAATTAAAGATTTAAAGGGCCGCACGTGTATATATAAAATTGAGAGGCCATACTGATGTGGGTGGTGCTGTTTTTTTTTTTGGACCTGTTAGGATCTTTTGATTTTGAAAAAGGCAGAAAGAACGAGCTGATGCAAAATGGTCGCCTCAACTGATTTATTGAGGACAAAGAGAATACTTCATGGACACCTCCAGTAACTCACGCTGGCCAGCGGTCTTCCTCCTCAGCGTTCCGATGCTGTTTCCCTGCGTCTGAGTGAAAAAGCCCCCTCCCCTGTGTATACCTAGGTGTATATGCGTTAAGTCTAGTTCCCGCCCCTTAACTGCTTTAAGCCAATCACAAGCTACCGCCCTAGGTTTTAAATCAGCCAATCCCAGCTCAGTATTTCCTAGTGGCGGGAAATCCAAGGTCCTTTGTTTGTCTTTCGGCCATATTGGAATTCTCATAATGTATAAGGAATTTGAAATTCCTGACAGTCCCCGCTATGGGAGCACCTACATGCTCCCATAAATACATTTTAAATTAAAAATTCTACGGCCATAAATTCTAAGCCAACGTTACACATTACTATTTCTAAAAAATTTTGCATGTTATCACAACTCAATTAACTCAAATCTAAACGCAACTAACTTCCAATATGACTTTCACAAGTTCACACAACTGAATGCTGAGGAGGCAGAGCGCTAATTAAACTACCCCCTCTAACTAAATCTTCTTCTTCTTGAAGGTGCCCAACATATTACATGGCCATATAGGCTGAAAACACAATTCTAAAACAAACATCTATCAATTATACTAATAGAGACCGCGCCTAACGAGACAGCCTCCATCCCTACACTCACAAACCCAAAATAAAACCCTCCTTGCACCACTGTTGCGGAAACTTTAATACCACCCCCCATGCAGCACTGTTATAGAAATTTTCCCAGAAGGTTCTTCAAGGTTCTGTTCTCCTGGTCAGTATCTGCTTTAGTCTTTTGGTTCTGTAGTCCCAGCATTCCCTCGTCGGTTCTTGAAGCTCCTTCTATCGTTGTCGTCCTCCTGTTGTCATCCTCGTTGTCATCAATGGCAGCTCCCTTGTCAGCGGCTCTCCGTCATCATCATCAGCAGTACCCTCGTCGTCATCACTTTTCTAAAAGCAGAGTTAGCAGCAACTTCTATACCACCCTGAATTGGTCTGTTGACACATCCAGCGAGGCATCCTCTTCTTCCTCCAGGGACTGGTCTCCATTGCCCCGAGGATCAGCATCCTCACCGCAGATCCATCCTGATCACCACTTACTCTGTTCCTTGAACTCCACTTCCTAGAGAATCTAGTTCCACACCTACATCCAGCCACATTTAATCTGATACACACCGATCATCTAGAGAACAGGTTTAGGACATGGGATCAGGACTGAATTTCTGTATGAATGTCTGTTGGAAACGGGAACTCCAGCAGCTCAAGAATAATGTGCTCTGTTTTAAAGACAAAATAAATCATCCAAACAAGCATGTTTAAGGTCAAACAGGGAACGATAGTTAACCTCAAACGGAATACTTCTGAAATACAAACGGTTCAGCAAAAGCTAAATGTGGTAGGTTAATTAAACCAGTAGGTTGATGTTTAAAAGATTATCACTGTGTAGAAATTAAAGCTGAGTGAAAGAGTGCACCAATAACCAACCTAGTTTACACTTATGGAACAGTAAAACCACGAGACCTTAAAACTAAAACTAACAAAACCAAAATCGGCCCATACAAACACTGTATAAATTAAAAATAAAATTCTTACTGCATGTGGCTACATGCTTAACATTTTTCCCATATATTTTCATTATGAATAATTTTACATAAATAAATTGGTCAGATGCCTTATAATATATACATTATACAAACCCCAATAAATAAATAAAACACTAGAGGGTAACATGGTGGGCATATCTATCAGAACTGCCCAGCACTGCTTGGGTCACACTGTCAGTCGCACAATGGATGGGTCACTTTCTGCATTCTTAATAAACTCCTCCAGGGACAGCTTACCATACAAATCTATAAAAAATGCAACAATTACAATGGCTTTGTTCCACAAATAATTATGTAGTATATATGTATACAATACTGTCTCTATATTTGGCACCTGTCCGCATAAAATATCTATAATGAAAAATATGACATTCCAAAAGGAAAATGTATTTAGTGAACTGATGCAACTGCGATTCACCAAACATTTTCCCACACTACTTAAAACAGTAGTTAAAATGAAAATGTAAATGGATATTGAATGATCTATTGGAGGCCGTTTCAATACGGTAAGGGTATAAATAGTTAAAGCATAGGGAATGTTGATAACCACAAATTTTATGGATCTTAATCCTGATGTATATAACACCCAATAATATTCAGGGAGGAAGTATAACAATTCCTAATATAAAAATATAGATAATATTATACTAGATGCTATGAAATTTAAAGCAAAAAATGTGGACATGCTACCATGAAATTTAAAATTTGATTAATAACCTCTTAACCATAAGCTGTTAGTAAGGTTAGAACTGGCTACAGTATCAATATAATGGGATAAAATAAATGAATAAATCTGAATTTCTAACCGCAGTGGATTTTGGCTGTACGCTGACCAATAAGGATGTGCCATTATCATATCATTCACAACACAAACATTGTGACTGATATTCCCACTTGTTAGACCAATGGCATCATGCAGTTATGCATGGTATAGCTTCATTACCCGAGTCATTTAGGATGACAAGGCAGTATGTCAAAGCAGCACAGTGTCTCAAAGAGAAGAAACTAGTGTGTGTGTGTGTGTGTGTGTGAGACACAGCATTTCATAAGTGTTTATTGTGTCCCACTGGTGAGTGCAGAGGATAAAACAGTAGTATGTTTATGTATAACATAAGTGTTGTCATATTGCCAAGACTATTGTATATATAGAATTACCCTAATATGTTTTTTCCAGTCCTGTGTTTAATAATGGTCTTTTTTATTATTTTGAGACTTTCATCTCATTACCTTTATTCTCTACTAACGTTGCATGGGGTTTTTTCTGCCCATCACAGGGAGAAAGTTTCAGGCTCTGGGCAGATACACCCAGGACAGAGCGCCAACCCATCGCTGGGCACACACTCACTCACCCATACACGCACACACTCTACACGGGGCAGACTGAAAACCAACTAATTTCACTTCTATTTACTATTTAAGTAAGCATTTAGTCTATTATTTTATATGTCTTCATTATCTTTATACTATACTTCGTACTAGTGACTCCGTTGGTTAAAAGGGCAAAGCAAAGATCAAAACGTGAAAATCAACCCAGTCAAATTATTTCCAACCAAATAACAATTAGTGGAACCCAGAGAAGCTTTTTCTAAATAATTTCTATAACAATTCTAAATTTGCAAATTATGTGGCGAAATACTATGCTTGACAAACACTAAATTCAGCCACCTGTTAAATCAGACTGTAAATCTGTAGGTGAGGATGGAACAAAGGGAATCAACACCTGGTTCTGCAATTTTAAACCTCATTAAGGACTCCAGAAGACAATCACATACCAAATATTCTGCCATTAAAACTGCATCTAATACAATAACGAAATGTAATTATCATTTTTTCACGAAACTTGTCACCAAGTGAGGTTATAGTTACAGTGCAAAACATGAAGAGACTTTATAGTTTAAGTTTTTATATGCAGTCATCATAGTAATTGTATTTACCTCCTCCATAACCATGTTCAAATACTAATTGAATATTTGCAAAGACAAGACAATGGTGTGTTACTGTCTTTCAGTTTTCTACCTTTAGACAAGGTAAATGCTGATGATGTCAAGAAAGCTACTACTCCAGGTGAGGTGTTAATGATCAAAGGGTGACATTACAATGTGGGCTGTTTTATCTACAGCTTTTGCTAACGCAGCTAGATGTTTAGTGCATTGTGGTTGTCCTCGTACCACAGGATCCAATTTTGAGCTATGAAATTGCAAAAGAAATTCACAACTACTCCCCCCTTTCTGGAAAAGAACAGCATTAACAATGCCTTCTTTTACAGAAACATCTAGGTAAAAGGGTTTTGTGTAATCAGGGGACTGAAGGTTTTCAGCGTGTGCTAAACTTTGTTTAACCTCAGTAAAGCATTGCTCTAATTTTGGGTCCCATTGTTTATGTGGCAAACTACAAATTTCCACATCAACTAACTGCCCTTCACATGCGTTCCCTACCTGCTATCTCCATTACATTTCTGTTGCTTCCAGCCATAAGTCACCACACTTTCTAAAAGTTTTACCATGTCTATATCTACTCTTATCAGCTCTCTTAAGAGCTGGCAAGGATGTTAAACTATAAGTTACGGGGTATATCCTTAAGTATATCCCATACATCATCTTTTATGCTAAAAATGGTGTTTTCTGTCTTTCCTTTCAAACCTATTCCGCTATTTCAATCAATATTCACCTCCTTTTACCTTCTAATCTAGCTATTACCCCTACTTCACCCAAACACGGCATCTTACCTGCTGTCAGTTAATGGTGGCAATTTAGTTAGTATGCCCTCTTTTATGGCTTCATGGCTGGTAAACCCTTTGCCCAATCTGTATACTAATTGCATGCTATTGACCATTTCTCCCCTACTGTCCAGTGTACATGTATTATTATTAACCAAGTTGCTGTAATATGTTAACTAATTGCTTTCAACAGCTTTACCCCGTCCAACATGGAGTTCAAGTCCACACTTGCAGTACCTTAATTGATAAAATTTATCAGTCAAGCTTCTACCTTCTCAGACTGAAAACTATATCAATGGTAACTTTCAACTGTGTCCTTCTGATAAACTCCTCTATCCCAAATATACTACTCAACTCTAGGTTCTAGCAACCAAATATATTACCATGTGGGGTCGTAGCATGAGTATCAATCACATGGCTCTATATTAGAGCTGAGGATTCATATAATTATATACTTTAATGACTATTCTATACCACTTACCAAAATATCTGATCCAGTATACAAATGTCGTCACATTTGTCTGAATCAGCAGTAATATAGGCCTAATATATTATCTGGGATCCCAACATTAAAATACCTAAAAATAATAAAAAATAAACCTCATTTCTGGTTACATAATTATTGCTGGCATGCACTTCCTCTGACACACATAGCACAAAGTATTAAGTGTGTGGAGGAGAGGTGTCACTCCAAACCCTATAAACCCAACGCTCAATGTAAAATTGTGTCCAGTGTGTTGTGATGACGAATCTGGCTGCTGAACCACTCAAGCACCTGTGTGAGAAATTAAAACATGGCATGACTTCATTTTGAAATTTAAATACGCTCAATACAAAGGCTTTTAATATTTTATGGAAAACAGCAATTTTAATTACATAGATGTGCTGCTACAAATAATCATTTAATCACTTAAATCAAATCAAAACAGTCGTTATCTTAAAGGTGGTATTTTCTGATGTTTGATTATTGGTACAAGAGCTGAACCCCCCAACACAGCCAAGTCTGAGATCTACATCTTTATCTACAGGGGATTAGTTAAACGCAAGATTAAATAAATGTGTTTTTAATAGATTTTTAAAGATTAATAGTGATTCAGAATCACGAACAGTAACTGGAAGGCTATTCCAAAGTTGAGGAGCCTTGTGGGAGAACGCTCTTCCACCAGCAGTAATTTTATTTATTCTAGGAGCTAAGAGTAAACCAGCACCTTGAGATCGGAGCTCACGTGTTGGCTTGTATGATTGAATCAGCTCACTCAAATACTGTGGAGCCTGATTATGTAGAATTTTATATGTTATTAATAAAATTTTGTACTCGATACGAAACTTAACTGGTAGCCAGTGCAAGTTTGATAACACAGGACTGATATGATCAAACTTTCTGGTTTTAGTTAAAACTCTAGCTGCAGCATTCTGCACAAGTTGTAATTTATGTAATGGTTTATTAAAACATCCTGTCAGAAGTGAATTACAATAATCTAACCTTGAGGTAATAAAAGCATGAATTAGTTTTTCTGCATCTTGGAGGGAGAGGATATTTCGTAGCTTCGAAATGTTGCAAAGGTGAAAGAATGCAATTCTAGTAATATTGCTAATGTGCTTTGTAAAGGAGAGATCTGAATCAATAATGACCCCGAGATTATTTACAGATGAGCTGGGTCTAATTAAAGAGTTATCAATGTTTAACATAGTGTTAGAAGCTTTGTTCATTTTGTCCTTGGGTCCAACTATCAGAAACTCTGTTTTATCAGAATTTAGCAGTAGGAAGTTTTTTGACATCCACATTTTAATATCTTGGATGCAGTCCTCGAGCTTAGTGACTGAACAACCATCATTAGGGTTAGCTGAAACATATAACTGTGTATCATCTGCATATGAGTGGAAACTGATTCCATGTTTACGAATAATTGATCCCAATGGAAGTATATATAATGCAAATAGGAGTGGACCCAGAACTGACCCTTGTGGGACACCATATTTAACTTTAGCAAGATCAGAATATTGGTTGTTAACACAGGTGAATTGATATCGATCTGTCAGGTAGGATTTAAACCACTGGAGTGCAGATCCTGTAATGACCACAGTGTTTTCTAATCTATCAACTAAGATGTTATGGTCTATAGTGTCAAAGGCTGCACTAAGTTTTTATGGCACACTTTTTGGACTCATTTTGTTGTTTTTTGCTCACTGAAATACTTGATAACTGTCTTAATAGTATGGAACCTAGTTATTGTGGATGACGACTCCTGGCAGTTCGCAGGCAGTTGGTTAGGCCATTCTGTCTGCTGCCTGGCCTTGGCTCTGAATTGTCAATTTTTATTCCTATCTGAAGAAAAAACCCTATCGGCTATGTTATGTGACATGAGCGCAGCACCCTCCCGGGAAGGATGGATGCCGTCCCATTTCAAAAGGCCAGGCCTTCCCTCAAAAGTAGAGCAATTATCAATAAAGGTAATGTTGTTTTCTGAGCACCACTTAGACATCCAGCAACGCAGCGACCATAACCTGCTGTAGGTTTCGCCGCCACGCCTAATTGGTAGGGGACCAGAGACAACTACTTCATCAGACATCATTGCAGCGGTTCCACACACCTCTTTAACATTAGCCTTAGTAATCTCTGACTGCTTGAGACGAACGTCATTAGTGCCGACGTGGATAACTATTCTAGAGAATGAGCGTTTAGCATTAGCCAGCACTTTGAGGTTCGCCCTGATGTCTGGAGCCCTGGCCCCCGGAATGCACCGGACTATGGTTGCTGGGGTCTCCAAGGGGGTAGCGATTCGCATGTGTCTGAGCTGGGAGTCGCCAATAACCAGATCACTTTTAGCAACCGGTCTCTCAGTGGGTGAGTCACTGAGCTGGGAAAACCGATTGGACACGTGGATCCTAGAAGAGTGATGCTCAGTTCTACATGTACGTCGCCTGGTCGTCACCCACTCGCCCTGCTGCGAGGGCTCTAAAGCCGGAGATTTAGGACCTGATCCTGTGGCATTCGGGCTGGCTAAACTGGTCCCTGACACATCTTCTCTAACATGACCCTGTTCTAAAACCCGAATGCGCTCTTCTAGCACTGAAATCTTCTCCGTCAGACTAAGGACTAGGCTACACTTCTTACAGACTGAATTATCAGTAATGACGGAGGAAGACTGTCTATACATACTGCACTGAGGGCACGCAACCAGAGCTGAAAGTGCCATTGTAAAGTTTATATATAAATTAAGAAATAAACTTAGGAGAGTAGAGAGGGACAAAAAGCGGAAATAAATGCTATGTTATAACGATGAGGTAGCTGAACAGTCAAGAGAATAAAGTAAAACTAAACTAAGAAAAAAAAAGTAACTAAAAGTAACTAAGCAACTAGATAACACTTAATTTAGTAGATAAGATTAACAGAGCTAGACAGCGCACGTACGCATCTACACACTGACTGCGTGGCAGAAAGTCTTACCCCGCTCACAATGCACATGCTTTTTTAAAACAACATCCTCCCCAACACATTCCATTCAGTCATATCGCTTCTCTCATTTCCTCCAAGTTTGAGTAGAGGAGTAACACCAAAATGGATTAATAAATACATGATAAATTTCCACTACAAGTGACGGCTTGTGAGAGCTGAATATGAATACATATAAAGTGATTTAAATGTGTTAATATATTTGTAAAAACACACTTCAGTCTTACACACTTAAATTAAGCTAATTAATTGACATATAAATTACTTTGTTTACGATACCATGTTGCTTTGGTTTCAACCATACAACATTTAAAGCATATCATTGTGTGTTGCTTACATGCATATTTATGTGAGTATGGTTAATTATTTATATAAGTTGGTTATAAATCAAAGTAAATTTTGAAGTTGCCCATCTTACCAGATTAATCCTTTATACAGCTAGTTGAAAACCAACAGGTGATTGATAAAAACATAGTGGGGTCTATTTTGGTGGTCCCCACCATGTTTTCTCCCAAAATGCGTCAGGTGACTCTGATACTGATGTGGGTGGTGCTATTTTTTTTTTGGACCCCAAGACTCAACAAACCATGATCTGTGTGTGCAGGCGTGTGTGTGGCCACCTCTCGCTAGCGCTACTTGAGTCTGGTTGCCGTATTGCATCTTATACACACTTTGTGGGCGGGGATGCGGACCATACACTTCAATACTGCGCCTGCGCAGGACTGATAAACGTGTGTACTTTAAGTGTTATGGCTCATTTCTGCTCAACGTTAAATACGGAAACGGATACGGACGGAGCCTTTTGTCCGTACTCTGCGTTCATTTCGTACGTAATTTGCACGTTTTCTGAAAGCTTGCGGATGCGGCAGGACGGAGCAATACCACTGGAAACCGTGGGGGCAGTGCATGATGCGACCACTTCCATATGTACACGAAGGAGAAGAAAAACATGGCAGAACTTTTTGAAGACCGGTTGTGCGAGCTGGTGCGCAATTTTAATAATTTATATGATGTTCCTTCGCCGGGGCACAGGGACAAACAGTTGTTACAAAACTGTTAGGCGCACTGTGTGAGTTCTCATGCCTGATGTGCGGGGCTACCCGGCAAAGCAAGTTATCGAATGCCCTGGCAGACATCCGAAAGTATTGGAAATGACGTTCGTCATCAAGTTCCCTCATTGGGCGGACAAGTGAATAAAATTCTCCATCCAAATGTCGCGACCTATTCAGTGGCCTCACAGAACACCGCCGTCTAGAACACTGCCTTTTTTGTCGTTTTTGCAGTATGTACAAAATCAGAAGTTCCTCCGCCGTGGCCATGTTTGATTTTTACTCTAAACTGCCCTCTAATGGATGTAGTGTTCAACAACCATATCAACGGAGCTGACGCAAGGAAGTATGTGGGCAGTAACTGTTATATCGCATGAAGCGCACGCACACATTTCCGTACGCAGAGGGAGTATAAATGAGGCTTTAGTGTAAGCTAAACGGTCTCTATTGAATGGACCGAAGCGGACCAGAAGTAACTACATCTCCCACAATTCCCTGCCATCAAGAGGAGGAGCTGCTGGGACTTCTCTTCACAAGCCGAACTTCATCAGAACGTTAAGGTAACTTAAGCACAACTTTTAAAACCCTTAATGCCTCGCTATGTTTGCGTATATTTGTATTTACTCGACTCTAATTCTCGATTAATTTCATTAGAGACTGTAGAAACTTTAGACAGAGTGAGATTAATATTAGGGGCCTGTGTTTAATTAATTAAAGATTTAAAGGGCCGCACGTGCGTCTGAGAGCACGTGAATCAGAGATGAGTTCAGCTGCTGAGCGTTTATAGATATTTGGGTTGTTTTGTGAAATGCGTGTTTAATATGTGTGTGTTTTGTGCGTGCTTAACGGAGAATGAGTTATAGAGAGACAGGGGTGATCTGCGTAACTGCTTATATCAATAAAAATACATCTATCTAGTAAAGTCATGTGTAAATAATATTTTATATATACAAAAAATATAAATCTTGAGAGAGACAGACACAGAGTCTATTTTACTCGATCAGAGTGGTTCTTGTGCAGGAGTATATGGGGACAAAGAAAGTAGTCAGTTACAGTTACCTGATGATTAATTTAACACACTGTATGATGTACATTTGTGATAGTTTATTGGTTTTAAGGAAGGCTTTATGGAAGGTAATAGTTACACACACTGACATTTAACATTGTGGGGACCCCTTTCTGAATATAAACTTTGTAAAGGTTTTGTTACACACTCTCTCAGGTCTGGCCTAGTGGGGACCACGTCAGGATGGACACTTCAGCTAATGTAGTGGACACATATGGCAACCTATAAACATAATTCCTAACCAAAGGTGTCTGTTACCACATGACTAATGCCACTTGGGGTCTATTCTGAATTTGTCTTAATTTTGTCTTTAAAACAGACTAAGTTTCGTTCTGGGCAGACAAACTGTCAGGTTTAGTGTACTTGGGACTTTGGCTAGTTAGTCTGATCCAGTAGAGCGGTGAACACACTAAATTATATATGGTATGCTTTGATTAACAGTTGTTTATCTCCTCTTTATTAATTTAATCAATGACGTAATATAAATTGGTAATTCATATATAGGTTAATATTATATATCTTATCTCTATAGGCTACATGTGATGATTCCACTAAAATGATGGACAAGGCTGAATCAAACTTCTCTACCTCAGATCTTGTGACCAACACAGCAGCTTCAACTTCTGACTTAAAGGTATAGAAATGTTTTGTGACACTTAAACAACACAATATAACTCCAAGTAAACCAAACTTCTGTGAAAGCAAACTGTCCACTCAGAAGCAACACTGATAGACAATCAGTTTCACGTGCTGTTGTGCAAATGGAATAGACAACATGTGGAAATTATTGGCAATTAGCAAGATTACACTCAATAAAGGAGTGGTTCTGCAGGTGGACCACAGATCACTTCTCAGTACCAGTGCTTTCTGGCTGAGTATTCAATGAGTTTTTCATTCATTCAGATGATGTGTTATTTGAGTGTTCCCTTTATTTTTTTGAGCAGTGTAAATAGGAATTGAACTACTCAGTAGTACTGCAGCTCATCATTTGTCAAGTTACAACAATTATATTGAAAGAGAAGTGTCTCAATTTCCTAGGGTCTGACAAGTTACGTCTCTGCTTTTGCAAATTCTTTCATACAATTCATAAATGCAGTCAATAATTGCTTTTGTAAAAGCAGAATACAGCAAGTGGTGAATTAAAATGTATTGCTTAAGTTTTATTTTTTTTATCTTACTTTTTTTAGGTGTTTAAAACATGTCTCAGAAGAACAAAAAGCATTATGGTAGGCATATGACTTTTTGTATCACTTAAAAGGGAATTGTATTAATAATCTGCCATTATAATTTGTAAGAAATAGGCTGTCTGTCTCTGTCTCTCCAGCACGCTCTCTGGTTCCGCTTTCGCTTCGTCACCAGGTGCGGCTGATTATTCTGATGGGTCGGTTATCTGTATTTAAACTCTGCTTTCAGGCTGGATGGCGCGAAGTATTGTCCCTGGTTTCGACTAAACATACCGAGCGTTTTTTGCTGTTATACTCCGATCTGTCCCTGTCTGCTTCTGTGTGTGGTGTATACCGTCTGGGTGAGTGCGCGTCTGTTTAGCTTAGCATTAGCTTCCGTGTACTCACTTCCGTGTTTAGCATAGCGTGTGTTTGTGTGCATGAGTGAACGTCTGTGTGTATTTGTTGTTGCTCCCAGAGTTATTTTGCGTTCATCTCCTTCTGTTTCTTCCATTTCCATTGTCCCTTACTTTCAGTGTCCCGGGAGCAGTATTATTATCGTTTGTCCTCACAGGTGGTTCGGCTTCGGCCGGTTGGGGCGGAGTTTGCGCTCACCCTAGCCCGCTCCGCTGGCGCGTCACCACCTGTGGGTGTTCGTACATCTGTGTTCACTCTGTGTACTAACTTTTCAGATCTGTTTACTAACCCGCTCTCTATCGGTGAACTAACCCTTTATCATCCAGTGTATTCTAACCCTCTTGCTGTCTCCCCTCCCTGTGTTTGTTACAGGTTCGTTCTCATCTGCTCGAGAGCGCATCCAGTTCACCGATCCTCTATCTATATCACCTTCATCTCTGTATCTTCCTTCTGTGTGTGTTCTCGCACTCTCTTTTTCACCCTATCCTGTGCTTTATGAATTCTCTTTCAATATATGTACTGTGATATCACTTCACTCAGGTTTTTAGATTTTTAAATATTGATGTCATGTCATTATTCTTTATCTGTACTAGAACCACACACAAGTAATGTGGTGCAACCCACATACAGTTCTATCAAGCGGAAATAAACATCGAGTTGAAGTTAAACACACTGGAGTGGACTTGATTTATTTGGAGTTCTAACCGGATTCAACACAGTGATTTGAACTTTCCAACCAGCACAATTACAGTAACCTCAAGTTTACATTCTATGTTTTACACCCTAGATAGTGAACTAATATAAGAACCGTAGATCGATTTAAGACACAAAGACCCTTCTAGCAAAAAAAAAAAAAAAAAAGCTGGAACAGAATTAATGAGTTCAAAAGGAATTCATTTTAGAAAATAAAACACAAGTCCCGACTATTAACATTGTAACTGCCTATTTGAGCAGTTTTACGGTTTGGTTATTTTAAACTATTATTTCAATTGTATTTTATATTTTCTGTTCCTTTAAAAACATTCACAGCGTTCATTTCCAAGGTTACCATGTTCCAAAGGTTCCAAAGTTAGAATTAAGGGTTAAAGTGTTTATTAAGGAACCAAAGAGAGACGAGACGAGACATAAAGCCATATGCTCTCTTTGATATTTAATGCAGCCAATGAGATTTGTGTTCTGTTTGTATACTATTTGGGTTTTCGTAAAGTTTACCACCTTTTCTTGTATTAAGGTGAATTGATATGTGATTGTGGTTTTAAGTTGAGATGTTAATTCGTGGGGTTAAACAAGTAAAGGCTCATTCTGAAGATTAAGAGTTTACAATGTGGAACTTGCTCGTTGTACATTTGTTGATGTGATTTATGTTACAGTTCTTACGGTTGGCTGTGAGGTTATGTTCAAGGTTAAGGTACAAACTCAAGAATAAACCTAATCAGTTGGCAAGAATATTTGTGCTGATGACTTTAAATCGGAGGGAGCTACAAACATAATATTGAGTTTAATAAAAAAAAAAGTTAAAGAAGTGATTTATGTTAAAACGTTTGAAGGCTGTGAGCTGAATCGCTCACTTTTGTGTGAATCGACTCAGTGAGTCATAAAATCTAGAAGGGTTTACAGTTTGTTCTACACAGTTCACATCATTAACCCCCCCCCCCCCCCGTAAAGCTGCTTTGTAAAGCTGCTTTGAGACAATGCACCATTCTAAAATTGCTCTGTGAAGAAAGCTGGACTAAAACTCTTTGGTATGTTCTCCTGAATGCATGACCGCAGTAAACACAAGTACACACTAACCCCAGGACTTTGATTCTCACTGTGGTTGTGAGAGACCTAATGTAGCTTTAAGTTACATTTACATTTAGTCATTTAGCAGACGCTTTTATCCAAAGCTTTTATCACAAGTCAGAAGTTATGCAGAAAAGCATTCTTTTTTTTTTTTTTTTTTACAGCAGGTATTTGTTAAAAAGATGCATCTTCAGTAGTTTCTTAAAACTGCAGAGTGACTCCGCCTTACGGACAGAGTTGGGAAGATCGTACTACCATGTTGCAGTGGTGAACGCCACGGAGTGAGAGTTAGCTCCTCGGTGAGGTGGAACCACCAAGCGGCGATCATTACTGGAGCGAAGTGAACGAGTCGGAGTGTATTTTGAAAAGATAGACTGAAGGTAGGAGGGGGAAGATCCAGAAATGGTTCTGTAGGCCATAAGTTTTCTTATTACACAACTTTTAAAGTTTATAAAAAATAAAGACCATCCATCCCTTATCTGACGCTTATCTAGGTCACAGGGGCAGCCAAGAAGCCCACACATCCTCATCTACCTCTTCCAGCTCTTCAGGAGGCACACCGAGGCGTTTCCAAGTTGACCGAGAAATCATCTCTCCATCATCTCTCCGAGTCATCAAAACTCTCTCCATCGTGAGTTTTCATTTCATTAAAGTTACAGAGTAAGTACAAGATTTAAGTTTTAAATATTAACAGGATCAGAACAGATTAGACAAACCAAGTTTCTTTAATGACTTGTAGTATGTACTAATCACCATAGTTTAATTATTGATATCTGTCGTCATTAAGAGACTGTTTTGCTTCCTATAAACTCAACTCAATCCGATCTCTTAGAATAATCTGAGACATTTAAAAGTGTTTTTAAGTCAATGATAAAGTGATTAAAGGTATGAATGGGGATTGAACCCATGATGTTCGGTTGACGAGACCAACGCCTTACCCTCCCTGTGAGACTTTTAATAATGAGAATCCTGATGGGAAACATGGAGTGTAACCGTTCACCACATTGGATCAGCTAAAAGAATCTTCTGCAGCACATTGAGAAACCTAATGTTTAGCAGGTTGTGTGTTATTATACTTTAGTGCACAGAGACTTTAGGATTTGATTCAGATGAAAGCTCTAAAAAGAATAATTTGACTGACAACAGTGACGTAGCAGACAGTACAAAATGTAAAGAGCCATTATTCACTTTCTGCTGATTCTACTGATACAAAACGTCTAAATATGTCTTTATGAGGAAGCGTTTTTATGGGTGGTGTCCCAAATACAGCAATGTGCATTACGAATCTGCCCTAGGTGTCCGCGTCGGGTATACACTTTGAAGTGCACTTTGTTACCAAGCAATAGCAATTGACCTTCTTCCCGGGAATGAAACAAAACACGAAGGTACAAATGTAACAATGTAAATTAGATCACAGGGGGGAGGTTCCCCATGCCCGTCCAGGGGAGAACGTTTTGAGCGCTGGGCAGATACACCCAGGACAGGGCCAATCTATTACTGGACACACACTCACTCGCACACACACTCTATATGGGGCAATTTGGAGACCTCAGCTGACCTTGATCCATGTTTTTGGACTGTGGGAGGAAACCCACGCGGACACGGGGAGGACATGGAAACAGCACCCAGATGGGAAATAGAACCGGGAATCCCCAGTGCATACAGGAGAACATGCCAACCACTAAGCCACAACTCTCCCATCTGAGCTATTTCAGCACAAAAGCTGCTGCATTAATTAGCAAGATACTGTTCTCAATAATGATTGATGTAAAAAATACTTGGCTTTAAAATGCAGTTCAGTGGACGAAGATTACAGTCAATAAAAAGGTTAATGCCCTTTATTTTTATTAAAAGACATTTTAGAACACAACTTTACAGGCCAACGCTGGTTCCACCGAAATTTGAAATGGAATCCATTACACCACAGAACCACCGAAAAAAGAACCCCAGGTCAAGAATGTCGGGTCTGTTCACAATCCTTATCATAAAATTTTCATTTAAAGCTGTTAAGGAAAGTAAGTTATTGTTTGCTGTATCATGGCACAGTGGCTTAGTGGTTAGCATGTTCTCCTCTCAGCACTAGGGATTCTTGGTTCGAATCCCCATCTGGATGGAGTTTCCATGTTCTCCCTGTGTCCGCGTGGGTTTCCTCCGGGTTCTCCGGTTTCCTCCCACAGTCCAAAAACATGGATCAAGGTCAATTGAATTCTCCAAATTGCCCCATGTAGAGTGTGTTTGTGTGCGTGTCTGTGTGTGTGAGTATGTGTCCAGTGATAGATTGGCGCCCTGTTCTGGGTGTATCTGCCCAGGGCCCGAAACGTTCTCCCCTGGATGGGCATGTGGAACTCCCCCCACAACCCTAATATAGGATAAAGTGGAAGATAATGAATGAATGAATGAATGAATGTTTGCTGTATCTATTTGTTCATTAGATTTTGACAGTGCATACCACATTGTCAAGTTTAGCTGTAACCCAGAATCAAACCAGCGACCTTACGATGTCCACTCCAACACCCTAAGTGGTCAAGATAAAGAGATGAGATGAATGAACATTTAATTTAGTTTGTAGTCTACTGGATTTGTACACCAGATAAACATAATAAACATAATACACTGTATTCATTTGTCGAGGGACAGAAAACAAACCTGTAATGTGTGGTGACTGTCCAACAAGCTGGACAGATACACCCTGGACAGGGCACAAATTTGTGTTTATTGTATGTGCTACGGCCAACTTAACAATTTTCACTTATTGTAGCATCAGTTTGAAAGCAAAAACACAAATAAATATAAAAATGATATTTCAAATAATTGCAATTAAAGGTTAATACACAAGCATAAAACATGCTCAAACATTTTTTTGTTTTATTTCCATGATTTGTTATTGATGTTGTAAAATAATTTAAATCGATTCAGGTCAAATTAAAGAAAGTTAATTTAAAGGTATTTTATTATCTCTACTTATTAACATTTTATTCCTGCCTACTTATTTTAAAAGTTTTCAATTAGAATAATTGCCAAGCAGCAAAACATAACAGAGAGAATGCTGACAGAAAGAATGCTGACTCATAGATTTATATACATAAAAAATGTTTGTGATGGGTCATTATACATGACAATAAAAAAAAAAAAAATACAAAGCAGCTACTCATTTGATTAAAAAACTCAGCTCTTCGTTTGATTAAATGACTTTCGTCCCAGTTATACAAACCAAGGACTTGTCATTTAGTTATTTTCTTATATTATTTACATGTTTAGTTACTGAATTAGTTGTCTGACTTTTACAAATTGTTCTCTAAACAGAAGCGGGACCCTTCATGACCTCGCTGCATTCTCACAAAGACATGACTAAGAAGAAAATTAACCGCTTAAGTTCTGATGAAAATTTTACCAAAATGACTGAACTCAAAAAACACCAGTGTATGTCCATCAAAGCAAGAAACTTTTCCTGTGTGCAGTGTGGAAAAATCTTTACAACCCAATCTGGTCTTAAAACACATCAGAGCATTCACACAGGAGAGAAACCATATTCCTGTTCACAGTGTGGGAAGAGTTTTACTCAGCAGGGTCATCTAAAACATCATCAGCGCATTCACACAGGAGAGAAACCATATTCCTGCTCACAGTGTGGGATGAGATTTGCTGAACAGGGTACTCTAAAACATCATCAGCACATTCACACAGGAGAGAAACCATATTTCTGCTCACAGTGTGGGAAGAGTTTTACTCAGCAGGGTCATCTAAAACATCATCAGCGCATTCACACAGGAGAGAAACCATATTCCTGCTCACAGTGTGATAAGAGTTTTGCTGTGCAGGGTAATCTAAAACGTCATCAGCGCATTCACACAGGAGAGAAACCATATTCCTGCTCACAGTGTGATAAGAGTTTTTCTCGAGCGAGTCATCTAAAACATCATCAGCGCATTCACACAGGAGAGAAACCATATTCCTGCTCACAGTGTGATAAGAGTTTTGCTGAACAGGGTAATCTAAAACATCATCAGCGCATTCACACAGGAGAGAAACCATATTTCTGTTCACAGTGTGATAAGAGTTTTAATCAGCAGGGTCATCTAAAACATCATCAGCGCATTCACACAGGAGAGAAACCATATTCCTGTTCACAGTGTGATAAGAGTTTTTCTTATGAGTGTAGTCTAAAACATCATCAGCGCATTCACACAGGAGAGAAACCATATTTCTGCTCAGAGTGTGGGAAGAGTTTTACTCAGCAGAGTAATCTAAAAAGTCATCAGCGCATTCACACAGGAGAGAAACCATATTCCTGTATTGATCATTGTTTGAAAGACACTTTAGTAAAGGAGACAGTTCAATTATGTACCAGTACATTCAGTCAGAACTGAATCAATAACCCCCCACAGGATAACACTGAGTTGTGCTGTTGTGTTACATATTGCCAGTTGATGATTTAATGACACAAAGTAAAGTTCTGAACTTTTTATATTTATTCATATAAGTAGCTACAGTCAATTAAACGACAGGGATGTTTTTACTCTGAAAGCCACTAATATATATGATACTATAGAAGTGATTGAGGATAAATTAACATTTCTTTATAATACTGAATGGTGGTGTTGAAGGCCAAGTCATTTATTGTGATCATGTATTGTTATATGTATATGCACCAAAGCTTGTGCATTATAAAGCAAAAAGGCATGAGAGGGTGTGCATTATTGTGAATAAACGACATGGACAAGGAGTGTTTTTACAAACACACTATAATAAAATATAGTAAATACATGCATTTACTGAAAGAAAATTTATTAATAAACTGGTTTTCTGCAACATAATCGTTGTTTCTGTTCTCAAATAGTGTGCATTATTATGAATTATGTCATGGTTGGACAAACAACTTAGCCAATCAGACAAAAACCGAAACTACTCGTTTTATTAATGTCTCAACAACACTTATTTTCTGTGAATTATTCACAGTAATGCACCCCTTCTTGACCTTATTGTTTTAATATAATACCCATGTAGTGAATCATCAGTTATACTGCAGTATTGTTAGTTGATTTTATGTTGCTGTTATTATTTAGATGATGTAATGAAAATGTGAAAGAAGTGAATCCTGTAATAAATGTTATAAACATCATCTCCTGTTGCAGGTTATTATTGTTTTTGTTATTTCCTCTCAGAGGAATCCAGAAATGTATTTCATTGAATTAAAGTTCGCAGGTACAGAGTTATTCTTAAATAATGTAATAATGTCCACTGTAGGTGGAATCAAGGTACAGCTTGATTCCAGAGACGCGTTCCAAAGTATTTAAAGTAACATAATGCATTTGTCTGGAATCAAGCTTTGAGAAGTGTTAAGCTAAACGGCCCTAAAGTATGCATTCTCTACAGTAGTACTAATCCATTTAGTACCAATGACATTCAGTCATTTAGCAGATGCTTTTATCCAAAGCGACTTACAAATGAGAACATCATATGTCAGAAGTTATGAAGAAAACCAACTACACTGTAAAATCATCAAACCTGATTGTTATTAGATGCTGTGCCTCGCGCCCCCCCTTTTTGTTCCCTAAAAAATTGTCTTCAGTAGTTTCTTAAATAGTGATTCTGCCTTACGGACAGAGATGGGAAGATCGTTCCACCATTTTGCAGTGGTGAACGCCACGGAGTGAGAATGAGCTCCTCGGTGAGGTGGAACCGCCAGGTGGCGATCATCACTGGAGCGAAGTGAACGAGTCGGAGTGTATTTTGAAAAGATAGAGTGAAGGTAAGAGGGGGAAGATCCAGAAATGGTTCTGTAAGCCAGAGTCAGTGACTTGTACTGAATGCAGCAGCTACAGGGTTAGGGTTTGGGTTAGGTTTTAGGGGAAGGGTTTCCCTCACCTCAAAAATGGAGAATGATTTCTCCGGACCGGGGACCCTGAACGAGTCAGGGTCCTCCGTTATGCACGGGCCTAACACTGTCACCAAGCACAGACCCCCATGTTGCACAAGCACCCACACCCCCTTCACCACCCCTAATCACCCTTTATGGCACTTAGGTCCCAAGTCCCCAGTTTAGTAGACCACATCACCCACCCACCGAGCGGCCCCACCACATGTGACCCGAATCCACCCGCAGATCCCGAACCCACCGCTTATGCCCAATTGCCCCGCGGGCTGTTTATTTCGAGTCGACTACGGTGCGAGGGCAAAACCACTTAAAACCCCCCCCGGAGACTCGACGAATTTTGACCGACCCCGGGTTGCAATAGTGCCGTCTTGTAGCTTGCAACCACGGTGATCGGTCTTTGCGCGGCCGGATTCAGATCTGCAGATTTCAACCGGGCCCCGCAGTCCATGACCGCCCGGCAGGAGAGCTACGGTAGCCCACACGCCCGGGAACAGGAACCCGCGTACCCAGAATTCTTTATGTTGGTAAGTATTACCAGGATTTTGTTATAGAGCCAAGTTGTTTAAAGTCACTAAAAGTGACTGAGGTTCAAAAAATTACTCCGGTGGAGTTTAGTGGTCATTTTAAGGTGTTTTTTATTATTAGTCCCCTTTTGAACTCTTATTTAAGAGTTATTTTTGGTGAGGCTATTTAGCCCTCACATGTTAGTAAGTCTTTTGTTGCAACGTTTCGGCTTTTATCAAGCCTTCATCAGGCACAGACTTACATTTTTTATTATTTATTTTTATTATTTTCCCCTTTTATTTAATTGAAATAAAGTGTAAAATAATAAAATAATAAAAGAAACCGAAAAGAAAAAGAAAAAATGAGCACCAAACCCCTGTGTGGCTCTGTTCAGGGTCTAAAAAGAAAAATGGAGCTCAGCCCTAGTGCCTGAGCTTATATATGGTTTTAGCTCCGCCCCCTAACTGACGGAAAAATTTGAAATTTAAACCCTTCCCCCAGATTGGTCTATTTAAATTTTGAATTATTTTGGCTATATTTTTACCTTATTAATTTTAGATAGGGCATTTTGCTCTTCACTAATGTTTAATTTATGTTTATTGTCTATTCCCCAGAGATCCAGAGGGAATAAATATTGATCAGGTAAGTATTGATAGTTTATTAACTAGGGTTAGGGTTAGGGTTTAGGGTTAATGGATAAATAACCGAGGCATTTGGTGGGTCAGTTGTTGGGGTTAGGATGGATTAGGGTTGAGTTTAGGTTTTGGAGTTAGGATTAGGGGTTAGGGTAAGGGTAGGGTTAAAATTTGAGGTTAGGTTTGGGGCTTAGGGTTGGGTTAAAATTAGGGTTGAGGTTAGGTTTAGGGTTAGGGAATAAGTTTGGGGTTAGGGTTAGATTGAGAGTTAGGGTTAAGTTTAGGGTTTAGGAATAGGGTTAGGGGTTAGATTAGGGAATGGGGGTCTTGAGCTAGGGTGAGGGGTTGGGTTAGGGTTTAGGGGTTAGGGGTTAGGGTTAGGTATTAGGGGAAGGGTATCCCCAAGAAGGAGAGATCTCCCCCCACCGGGGTCCCGAGCGGACTCGGGACCAACGTTGTGCACGGGCCATCGACTGTCACCAAGCAATTTGCCCCCAAGTGTCCAAGCACTCACACCCCCCACATCACCATCCCTCATCACATCTTTTGGTCACACAGTCATGTCCCCGAACCAGGCAGATCACCACATCCCCCCACCGACCGGCCCCACCGCTTGTGACCTCCATTAACACGAACGTCCAGACCCCGCGGCTTAGAGAGCCGTACTGGAATGAACCAACGCCTTTAGTGTGGCTTTCAGGTTCAAGATTTAGCCCTTAGTTTGGCTTTTGAAATTTGTACAACCCCTTATTTAATATTGTCCAGTTGACGGCCTCTTGGTCCTTATATGACCTATTGCGGCGAGGGTCCGAACGAACGGGCCTCAGTTGGCCCCGCAGTCCATGACCGGGCAGTAGAAAGGACACAGCGACCCACAACGTCCAGGAACAACGACCAGTGCGACACGTGTGAGTACGCCGTGTTTTTGTTTGGGTTGGTTTAATTTTTGACCTGCATTAGTTATTATTCTGCAGGGTTTATTCCATTATTAATTTTTAGCGAGCCGTATTATATACAGTCACTGATGTGACTGGGGTTCGAAAAATTGCTCCAGAGGAGTTTGATGATCGTTTTAAATTTAATATTTTGTTCTTTATCATAAGCCCCCTTGAACTCTTCAGTTGCGAGTTCGTTTGTGTGATTGGTTTGTAATCACATTTGGTAAGTCTGTGTTGCAACGTTTCGGCTCACTTTGGAGCCTTCATCAGACGCAGACTTACATTTTTTTGTTTTTATTTACATCCTTTAGTTTAGATCATTTCCTCTTTTTTAGATATAAAATCATAAAATAAAGAAAGAAACCGAAAAATAAAGAGAAAAAACATTGGAGCACTAAACCCCTGTGTGGCTCTGTGCAGGGTCTGATGTGAAATGAAGCTCTGCCTCAGTGCATGAGCTTATATAGTTTTAGCTCCGCCCCCTAACTGGCGGTGAAAATTTGAGAAAATTGACTTTTCCCCAGATACTATTTTCTTATATTTTGTGTTATTTTAGTTGTGTTTTTTCCTTTTTATTCTCTTTTAAATTATGCAGTTTCTTATTTATTTAAGCTTTAATTCTGCTTTTTGTGTTCCCCAAGTGGTAATTTTTAGGGTTAGGGTTAGGTTGGGTTAGGGTTAGGGTTAGGTTGGGGTGAAGATTAAAAAAATCTTTTAAGTTATGGGTATTCCCATTTAGTGCTCCGGCTGCACGGTTGTCCCGGGTCCCCCCCTATATAGAAAAATATAGAACGGTGGGGGGGGGGGGGAAGGGGGGTTTTTAGGGGGTTAGAGGGGTTAGGGTCAGAAAGGGCTTTAAAGAGTTAGAGTTAGGAGGGAGGACTTTTTGGAAAATTAAACCTTGGGGGGGGGGGCGTTTTGGAAAGTTAGAATTAGGGAGGGGGGGGAATTAAAATAGAAATTAGGGTTGGGGGGGGGGGCTTTGCGGGGGGGGGGGGTTATTATGTTTAGGTTTGGGGGGAGGGGGGGAAATTGCTTAGGGGGCGGGGGGGGGGGGGGGAAAGGGTTGTTTAGGTTAGAATTAGGAAGGGGGGGGGGAAGGAAATTTGTTTGGGGGGTGGGGGGGGTTTGTTTAGGTTAGAATTAGGAAGGGGGGGGTTTGAAAGGAACTTTGTTTGGGGGGGTTTTAGGTTAGAATTAGGAAGGGGGGGGTTTGGGGGGGGGGCTCCGGAAATTTGAGGTGGGGGGGGGGGGGGGGGCAAAAATAAAAATTAGGGTTGGTGAGGGGAGGGGGGGGCTTTACGGGGGGGGGGGGGGGGGTTGTTATGTTTAGGTTAGGGGGGAGGGGGGGAAAAATGCTTAGGGGGCGGGGGGGGGGGGGAAGAGTTGTTTAGGTTAGAATTAGGAAGGGGGGGGGGGAAGGAATTTGTTTGGGGGGCGGGGGGGTGGGGTTTAGGTTAGGATTAGGATGAGGGGGGGGGGGGGGAAAGGAATTTGTTTAGAATTAGGATGGGGGGGGGGGCCTCCGGAAATTTGAGGTAAGGATTAGGGGGGGGGGGGTTTGTTAGGTTAAAATAGGAAGGAGGGGGGGGGGGGAAGGGAATTTGTTTGGGGGGCGGGGGGGGGTTTGTTGGGGGTTTAGGTTAGAATTAGGAAGGGGGGGGGGAAAAGGGGGCTCCATTATTTTAAGGTAAGGGTTAGGGGTTGGGGGGGAGGGGTTTGGAATATTATGGTACGGATTAGGTTTTGGGGGGGGGGGGGGGAATTGTTTAGGTTAGAATTAGGAAGGGGGGGTGCCCTTCCGGAATAGTAAGTTAAGGGTTAGGATTGGGGGGGGGGGGGGAATTTAGGTTAGAATATTAAAAACAATTAAAATTAGTGGGATCGTCTAAAATGAAAATAATGAAAAAAGTTTTTTTTTTTTTTTAAATTTTAATTAAAAAAGGAAAGGGAGGGGGAAAAAAAAGGGGGGGGGAGAAAAGGGGTGCGGGCTTGTGTACCACTATAGGGCCTTCATGTCTGGGTGTGCAGGAAATGGGGGTCACGTCATCACCGCCTCTCTGAGAAAAAAAATTAATTGATAAGAGTTATAGAATCATCATAATAAAAGAAAAACTAAACCATAAAATCCTTCTTAATAATAAAAAAATACTAAAATATAAAATTAATGTATGTTTTATCCCTTTTAGACAAAAATTACTAAAAATATTGGTCTTACCACTAGGGGGGGCTCGTGTATAATAAAGATCCATTTGTCCACATGCTTGAAAGATGTTTATTTTAAAACTGAATGCGCTCTAATGGGGGTGATTGAATGAAATCTTTAAGAAAAAATGTTATGGTAATAACCATGTAATAACAATGTAATAGTGTTCTATTTTACATAATAAGCTAAATTCCATCATTCCCCTCTATTTTCTAGTATTTTTCATTTAACCCCAAAGGATCTATTGTGTCAAGTAAGTTCATCCATTTCCTTTCAGTTTTTTGTCTCTGCTGTTTTGACCAATTTATGTTTGTTTCCAGGCCCAAGATCCTGAGGTTCCCTAGGCCATGTTCCTGGAAATGGATGTGTACCACTGCATTCCCCCGTCCATTTTTAATTAAATAAATGTGCTGTTTTAATCTGTCAGGTTGGGAGGGTTGGTCCCCTCCCAACCTGCCTCTCGTGTGCTGGTTTTTGGCCGTGTAGGGCTTCCTTAGGTAGAACCCACCCTCGTGATCAGGGATTGGGTCCTACCTGATCACATGCGACCCGCTGGCTGCTTATCAAGCACGCAAACTCAGTAGCCAGCGGGTCAGCATTAACGTGTGTTTTTACGAGTGTTCTCGCTTGTTTGCGTTCGCTCAGTGCTACGTCGGGTGTTTGGTGTGGGTGTTTATTTTGTTTATTTTATTTATTTTCGTGTTCTCGTTCGCCGAGTATCCAGCGGCCGTTCCGCTGTTAGTTTTGTTTTCTCGGCTCGTTTCCGCCGGCTCGCAGCGGCGTTCCCGCTGCATCGGGTCGGTTGTTTATTTTTTTTGCCCTTTGCTTTTTCTAGCGGCGTTCCCGCTGTGCAAGGCAAAAATAAAGTATTTGTTTATTCGCTTACCTGGTCGCCTGGCTCGATAATGTGACCCCGCACCGCGCTGCGCCGCCATCTTCCGGACAGCGCGCACTCCGATTCGTAACATAATCTAAGTTGTATTGAGTTTTTCGTTTCTCCTATATATAGATCACCACATCGGTGACATCTAATAGCATACACTACATTATTATTGTTAAGTGAAATCCTTTGAGTTATTACATTACCCTTCCCTGATTTACGATTAAATATATATGGTCTGTTTAAGAAGTGTGGATTAGTATTGTTTTTATCATTCTCCACCTTGGCATGAGTTAGAATATCCTTCAAGTTTTTATTGCGTTTATATGCTAAAATCAATTGATGCTTTTTAAATTCCGGGATTTGGCTCTGTAGTTGTTGATAATGTTTTTTAATTTTTTTATTTATAGGAGTTAAACTGTGTGAAAACATATGGACAAATGGTATAAGAGATTTTTTTGATTTTTCTATTTTATTCGTTGGTTCGTATGTATTTTTAACTTCCGATTTAATTGATCTTAAAAATCTCCGCGAGTAGCCCCTCCCTCTTAAGACTTTAAAAAGTATTTTAGTTGCCTTTTCAATATCTTCTTCCAAAGAGCAAATCCGTCTAAAACGTATAAGTTGGGATTTGATGATACCTTTAAAAGTGTGTTTAGGGTGGTACGAGCTTTTATGCAATAGGGCGTGAGTGTCAGTTGGTTTGAAATAAACTCTTGAAGCCGGACTCTTCCCTCCTCTGGTTCTCTGCCAAAAAACCTCCGTGTCTAAAAATTTTATTTTATGTTCGTTAATAGTGTAGGTTATTTTAATTTTATCATGATGAGTGTTTAAAATATATACAAAGTCCTTAAATTCGTTCATCGGGTGTGTCCAAATTCCAAAAATATCATCTAAGAAACGAAAATACACAAGGGGTTTAACATTACATTTAAGTAAGGCCCGTTTCTCCCACTCGGCCATGTAAATGTTTGCATATGAGGGCGCGAAAGTTTTACCCATCGCAGTACCATGAATTTGCAGATAGGTTTCGTTATTAAAATTAAAGTCATTCCTAGTTAGGCCTAATCTTAATAATTCTAGTAAAGCATCATCCGGTCTACTAGGATCTGGGTTAGATATGAAGGCATCCCTCACTGCTGTTAAGCCCAGCTCCGTATCAATATTAGTGTATAACGATGTAATATCTATTGAAAATAGCAAACTGTGTTGGGGGACCTCTATGTTTTTAATTTTAGCAATAAAATCATAAGTATCTTTGAGGTAACTGTCATGTTTTTGGGATAAGGGGTTCAGATAAAAATCGATGAATTGAGCTATTCTGTGGGATTCCGATCCGCAATCGCTTACTATTGGTCTTCCTGCCGGGATTTCAAATGGAAAAGGCCAGGTCTTTGGGTCTTTGTGGACCTTGGGAAGACAATAAAATTGTCGTTCCCTTATTATGTCTGGTCCTATTAAATAATATAATTGTTTTTTGTTAATGAATTTGTCCGTGTATAATTTTTCTATGATGGGTCGTTGTAAATTCCATGTCTCACTTTGTATTGGTGCATTTAATTTTACATAGTGTTCCGAATTATTTAATTGCCTGTAAGCCTCTTTTAAATATTGAGTTTTATCTAGAATTACGATTTTAGACCCCTTGTCCGCTGGTTTTATAATTATGTGTTTATTAGCTTTTAAATTTTTAAGGGCTATTCTTTGGTCCGAGTTTAAATTATCTAATTTTAAGTAATTAGGTCTAATTTTTCGTACTGTGTTTTGATCATTTTTAATTAATGTTTTTATATGTTCATGAGTATTAATAGCGGGTGGGTTCCAATTCGATGGTTCACAGAACGGTATTTTATTTTGTTCTATATTAAATTGGAAGTGATCTAAAATTTTAATCTTTCTGTGGTATTTCTGTAAATCTCCCAATAATTGCTCCTTATTCCATTTTATAGGTGTGGGAATAAAAGTTAAACCCCTGTTTAGAATTTCCGTTTCATGTTTATTTAGAATAAAAGTTTTTGATAAGTTGTATATATTATCATTTGATTGGGGCAGGTTACACTCTCTATCCCCTATATCAAGTTTAATTTATTCAGCCATAAGTTGAGCATTTCGTTTGCTGTATTAGGGAGCCAATGATAATGGTTTATTTAATTTTGGAAGAAAATTATATTTTTCTATTAAAATCGAATTTAAATTATTGATGAGTGTCCGGGTTTGTGGTTGTAGATCCGTCGAAAAGTTAATCAATGGGAAATAAATTGTCGAGAACGGAAAGACCTCATTACAAGTTTTATAAAGTTGTTGAAGTTGTTTTTTAGTTGTTGTAATCTCATTACCCTGTAAACAATTATTTAGACCAATCGATAAGACCACAATTTTTACGTTGTTGTTTGGTTTTAGCTTTTGCAATATGCCTCTTAGATGGTATAACGTTGCGCCCGGAAAACTGTCTACTTGTACCTCTGGATGAGTAAAAGAAGGAATTTTTGACAAGTTAGAATCACCGATAAAAAGAATAGGTTTATTAATAGTTAAATTCCACTCTAAAATCTTTCTGTTCGTTTTAGCGTGTCGCGTCGGTATGAACGATGTTCGGGGAGGAGGATCTCCAGTTCCCCTTGGATTGTCCTCGTTTTCATGCAGCGGTTCTACAGGGGGGTCTGGTCTAAGGGGTCGTGGTATAAAAACCTCGGGAGATCCCCTTTCTTCCCCTGAACCTGGTTCTCCGCTGTTTGAACTTCCCTGCTCGGATGAGGTGTCTTCTGGAAGAGAGATGGCTGTTAGTACGTCCGTTTCCACTTCAACAGCGACATTAGAGATTAAAAGTCGTTCACATCTTGAGTTTGTGGTATTTGGACTCTGTTGTACTACTTCCCTCTCTGTTATTAATGTACTCTCTCGTGGAATTACATTGATTTCAACTTCAACCTCCCTTCTATTTCCCTCCCATCCTTATTTGTTCCGGACTAAATCCCACCCGATTTTGTTCCTGTTCCTCCCCCTCAATTACCGTCTCCGTTACCGAATTATCCTGGTTAACTACACCCTGTATTACAGCATCCGCATAGGATCTACGCCCCGCCCCCGTATTTTCCATCACTGAGAGGCTCCTGTCATCTATGAGTTCCCTTACCCGTTCAATAGAAGAATTAGTTAGTTTTTGTTTGTATCTAGTCCTAGCCCATCCCACTGCTTTATCAAACGCCTCTTGATCCAATGGTCCTGATTCCCTTAAATATTCCCCAATTGATCCATCATAGTGTTCCATTAAAATCTCTAAGGTCCGTTTCATCCAAATTTCCGTATTTATTTTAACCTTATTTTGCGTTTCTAAATTGGGGCAAGCTGGCTTAACAAAATCCGTAAGTTTAAATACTTGTTTTTTCATTCCTGGGGGAAGCGAATTCGTACGATTTGCCTTCTCCAGGATTTCAACATGGTGAATAGACTGTATTAATGTAAAATATTTTTTTGTTAGTGTTGGAACCCTATTCGGAGGTCCTGATGTTTGTGTGAGAGTATTCAAAGACTGACACTCACCCCGTGCTTCCAGTTGCGCTAAAATTTGGAAACGGTTACGCAGTGCCATTACGAGTACTGGTTGGTTTCACTACTCAGCTCTGTGTTTCCATAAAACATAAAAGAGTAAAAATCATTTCAGAAATAAGTAATTAAGATAGCTAAATAATTAAGATCAATGATGTAAAAGGAAAATTAAGACAAGGGGGGGGGGGGGGGGGGAGTTAATTTTTAAATGAATATTTGTTTAGTCAAAAATAACAAAACCCTCCCCGTACTCGGCGTGCTGAATGAAAATGCCTAAATATGGCTTAATGATTCAGGATGGCCTTCAATGTGGCTACATCCCCTTGCCCTTAATATGGATGGCCCTATAATATGGCCTTTTCCTCATAGGACTTGTTGCCGCGAGGGTCCGAACCAACAGGCTTCAATCGGCCCCGCAGTCCATGACCGGGCAGTAGGAAGGTCTTAACAATCCCCCATGTCCAGAAATGCAGACCGGTCCGACGCAGGTGAGTTCCCACATCCTTCAAATCCCTTTTTAGTTGGTTTTGAGCCATGTTTAGTATAGTCACTGGAAGTGACTAAGGTTCAAAAAATTACTCCATTGGAGTCTAGTGCTTAATTTAGTTATAGTTTTGTTGAACTCATTAGTAAAGAGTTCTTTGGTGATTGTTTGATCATCACCTTTAGTAAGTCTGAGTTGCAACGTTTCGGCTCTCGTAGAGCCTTCATCAGGCGCAGACTTACATTTTTAAATTTTTATTCTTTCATTCTTTGTTTTAATTGTCCCCTTTTGAATTGTAAAATAATAAAGTAAAGAAAGAAACCGAAAAATAAAAGAAAAAAAGTTTTGGCACTAAACCCCTATGTGGCTCTGTGCAGGGTCTGATTGAAAATGAAGCTCTGCTGCCGTGCATGAGCTTATATAGTGTTAGCTCCGCCCCCTAACTGACGGTAAGAAATTTGGAAAACTTGTATTTTTCCATTTAATTTTCTTTAAATTTTGTAGTTATTTCTTTGTTAAAGCTCTAATTTTGCTTTTTGTGTTCCCCATGTAAATGAATCCCGTTGTACTGATCAGGTAAGTATTGATTACTTATTATTTTTCTTTTAATTAGCGCTGATCAGGTAAGTAATTAATAATTAATTTTTAATTTTGCATTTTATGTTTTCCAGGGATTCTGAGTGGATAATCCATGATCAGGTAAGTATTGATTACCTTTAGATCAGGTAAGTATTTTTAACTTTAATTTTTATTTATTTGGGGAAAGTTAGGGTTAGGGTTAGGGTTAGGGTTAGGGTTAGGGTTAGGGTTAGGGTTAGGGTTAGGGTTAGGGTTAGGGTTAGGGATAGGGTCCTAATTTTTAATCAGGGGAAGTCCATTGTTATTTGGTTGGGTAGTGACCTTCACTTTCTCCCAACATTTTATTTTCATTCAATTTAGGTTAGGGTTTTAATTTGGCATAGATTTTGGGTATTGTGGTAGTTCAGGTAGGGTGGGATGCAGGACGAGAGGGTCATGCTGGCAGGACAGACTGGCACTGGCTGGGTTAGGTTTAGAATTAGGGGAAGGAAATCCCCCTGGAGAAGAGGGTCTTCCCCACCGTGGTCCCGAGCGAACTCGGGACCAACGTTGTGCACGGGCCTGCGACTGTCACCAAGCATTTGACCCCAAGTGTCCAAGCACTCACACCCCTTCACCATCCCTCATCACCCTTTGTGGTCATCATGGCCATATGTCCCCGGACAGATGGATCACCACACCAACCCACCGAACAGCCCCACCGCTTGTGACCTCGATCGATCCTAAGGTCCAGACCCCGCGGCTAAACGGCTCGAGTTTAATCCGGTGCGAGGGAAAACACCCAAAACCCTCCCCGTACTCGGCGTGCTGAATGAAATGCCTAAATATGGCTTAATGATTCAGGATGGCCTTCAATGTGGCTGCATCCCTTTGCCCTTAACATGGCATGCCTATAATGTGGCTTTTTGGTCCTCATAGGACTTGTTGCCGCGAGGGTCCGAACCAACAGGCTTCAATCGGCCCCGCAGTCCATGACCGGGCAGTAGGAAGGTCTTAACAATCCCCCATGTCCAGAAATGCAGACCGGTCCGACGCAGGTGAGTTCCCACATCCTTCAAATCCCTTTTTAGTTGGTTTTGAGCCATGTTTAGTATAGTCACTGGAAGTGACTAAGGTTCAAAAAATTACTCCATTGGAGTCTAGTGCTTTGTTTAATTCAGATTTTGTTGAACTCATTAGTAAAGAGTTCTTTGGTGATTGTTTGATCATCACCTTTAGTAAGTCTGAGTTGCAACGTTTCGGCTCTCGTAGAGCCTTCATCAGGCGCAGACTTACATTTTTAAATTTTTATTCTTTCATTCATTAGTTTGATCATCTTCGTTATTTGAATTAATAAAATAATAAAGTAAAGAAAGAAACCGAAAAATAACAAGAAAAAAGTTTCAGCACTAAACCCCTATGTGGCTCTGTGCAGGGTCTGATTGAAAATGAAGCTCTGCCTCTGTGCACGAGCTTTTATAGTCTTAGCTCCGCCCCCTAACTGACGGTAAGAAATTTGGAAAGCTTGTATTTTTCATTTAATATTTCCTTAAATTTTGTGGTTATTTCTTTGTTAAAGCTATAATTTTGCTTTTTGTGTTCCCCATATTGAATCCTGTTGGAAAATATACTGATCAGGTAAGTATTGATTACTTATCATTTTCTTTTAATTATTGCTGATCAGGTAAGTATTATGTAATAATTAATTTTGCATTTTGTGTTTTCCAGGGATTCTGAGTGGATAATCCATGATCAGGTAAGTATGGATTACCTTTTGATCAGGTAAGTATTTTTAACTTTAATTTTTATTTATTTGGGGAAGGTTAGGGTTAGGGTTAGGGTTAGGGTTAGGGTTAGGGTTAGGGTTAGGGTTAGGGTTAGGGTTAGGGTTGGGGTTAGGGTTATGGTCCTAATTTGTTTTTAATCAGGGGAAATCCATTATAATTAGGTGGGGTAGTGACCGTCACTCTCTCCCAACATTTTATTTTAGTTCAATTTAGGTTAGGGTTATAATTTGGCATAGATTTTAAGTATTGTGGTAGTTCAGGTAGGGTGAGGTGCAGGACGAGAGGGCCATGCTGGCAGGACAGACTGGCACTGGCTGGGTTAGGTTTATGGATAGGGGAAGGAAATCCCCTTGGAAAAGAGGCTCTTCCCCACCGTGGTCCCGAGCGAACTCGGGACCATCGTTGTGCACGGGCCTGCGACTGTCACCAAGCATTTGACCCCAAGTGTCCAAGCACTCACACCCCTTCACCATCCCTCATCACCCTTTGTGGTCATCATGGCCATATGTCCCCGGACAGATGGATCACCACACCAACCCACCGAACAGCCCCACCGCTTGTGACCTCGATCGATCCTAAGGTCCAGACCCCGCGGCTAAACGGCTCGAGTTTAATCCGGTGCGAGGGAAAACACCCAAAACCCTCCCCGTACTCGGCGTGCTGAATGAAATGCCTAAATATGGCTTAATGATTCAGGATGGCCTTCAATGTGGCTGCATCCCTTTGCCCTTAACATGGCATGCCTATAATGTGGCTTTTTGGTCCTCATAGGACTTGTTGCCGCGAGGGTCCGAACCAACAGGCTTCAATCGGCCCCGCAGTCCATGACCGGGCAGCAGGAAGGTCTTAACAATCCCCCATGTCCAGAAACGCAGACCGGTCCGACGCAGGTGAGTTCCCACATCCTTCAAATCCCTTTTTAATTGGTTTTGAGCCATGTTTTTAGTATAGTCACTGGAAGTGACTAAGGTTCAAAAAAATTACTCCATTGGAGTTTAGTGCTTCGTTTATTAGATTTTGTTGAACTCATTAGTAAAGAGTTCTTTGGTGATTGTTTGATCATCACCTTTAGTAAGTCTGAGTTGCAACGTTTCGGCTCTCGTAGAGCCTTCATCAGGCGCAGACTTACATTTTTAAATTTTTATTCTTTCATTCATTTTTAGTTTATCATTTCCCCGTTTTTTTGAAATTAATAAAATAATAAAGTAAAGAAAGAAACCGAAAAATAACAAGAAAAAAGCTTCAGCACTAAACCCCTATGTGGCTCTGTGCAGGGTCTGATTGAAAATGAAGCTCTGCCTCTGTGCACGAGCTTTTATAGTCTTAGCTCCGCCCCCTAACTGACGGTAAGAAATTTGGAAAGCTTGTATTTTTCATTTAATATTCCTTAAATTTTGTGGTTATTTCTTTATTAAAGCTATAATTTTGCTTTTTGTGTTCCCCATATTGAATCCTGTTGGAAAATATACTGATCAGGTAAGTATTGATTACTTATCATTTTCTTTTAATTATTGCTGATCAGGTAAGTAATAATTGGTTTTGCATTTTGTGTTTTCCAGGGATTCTGAGTGGATAATCCATGATCAGGTAAGTATGGATTACCTTTTGATCAGGTAAGTATTTTTTAACTTTAATTTTTATTTATTTGGGGAAGATTAGGGTTAGGGTTAGGGTTAGGGTTAGGGTTGGGGTTAGGGTTAGGGTTAGGGTTAGGGTTGGGGTTAGGGTTATGGTCCTAATTTGTTTTTAATCAGGGGAAGTCCATTGTAATTAGGTGGGGTAGTGACCGTCACTCTCTCCCAACATTTTATTTTAGTTCAATTTAGGTTAGGGTTATAATTTGACATAGATTTTAAGTATTGTGGTAGTTCAGGTAGGGTGAGGTGCAGGACGAGAGGGCCATGCTGGCAGGACAGACTGGCACTGGCTGGGTTAGGTTTATGGATAGGGGAAGGAAATCCCCTTGGAAAAGAGGCTCTTCCCCACCGTGGTCCCGAGCGAACTCGGGACCATCGTTGTGCACGGGCCTGCGACTGTCACCAAGCATTTGACCCCAAGTGTCCAAGCACTCACACCCCTTCACCATCCCTCATCACCCTTTGTGGTCATCATGGCCATATGTCCCCCAGACAGGTGGATCACCCCACCAACCCACCGAACAGCCCCACCGCTTGTGACCTCGATCGATCCTAAGGTCCAGACCCCGCGGCTAAACGGCTCGAGTTTAATCCGGTGCGAGGGAAAACACCCAAAACCCTCCCCGTACTCGGCGTGCTGAATGAAATGCCTAAATATGGCTTAATGATTCAGGATGGCCTTCAATGTGGCTGCATCCCTTTGCCCTTAATATGGCATGCCTATAATGTGGCTTTTTGGTCCTCATAGGACTTGTTGCCGCGAGGGTCCGAACCAACAGGCTTCAATCGGCCCCGCAGTCCATGACCAGACAGTAGGAAGGCCTTAACAACCCCCCATGTCCAGAAAGCACAGACCGGTCCGACGCAGGTGAGTTTCCACATCCTTCAAATCCCTTTTTAAATGGTTTTGAGCCATGTTTAGTGTAGTCACTGGAAGTGACTAAGGTTCAAAAAATTACTCCATTGGAGTATAGTGCTTAATTTAATTATTGTTTTATTGAACTCATTAGTTAAGAGTTCTTTGGTGATTGTTTAATCATCACCTTTAGTAAGTCTGAGTTGCAACGTTTCGGCTCTCGTAGAGCCTTCATCAGGCGCAGACTTACATTTTTTTAACATTTTTAATTCTTTCATTCATTAGTTGAATCATCTTCCCTTTTTGAATTTATAAAATAATAAAGTAAAGAAAGAAACCGAAAAATAACAAGAAAAAAGGTTTTAGCACTAAACCCCTATGTGGCTCTGTGCAGGGTCTGATTAGAAATGAAGCTCTGCCTCTGTGCACGAGCTTATATACTGTTAGCTCCGCCCCCTAACTGACGGAAAGAAATTTGGAGAGGTTGTATTTTTTTTTTATTTATTTTCTTAAATTTTGTAATTATTTCTTTGTTTAAGCTCTAATTTTGCTTTTTGTGTTCCCCATATTAATGAATCCGGTTGTACTGATCAGGTAAGTATTGATTACTTATTATTTTTCTTTTAATTAGCGCTGATCAGGTAAGTAATTAATAATTAATTTTTAATTTTGCATTTTATGTTTTCCAGGGGATTTTTAGTGGACAACCCGTGATCAGGTAAGTATGGATTACCTTTTGATCAGGTAAGTATTTTTTAACTTTGATTTGTATTTACTTGGGGAAGGTTAGGGTTAGGGTTAGGGTTAGGGTTGGGGTTAGGGTTAGGGTTAGGGTTAGGGTTATGTCTGTTTGTGTCTTCCTTTTAGGTTCTGCATGCCAGTAGGTGGAGCTGTTGGATCATTTTTACCTGGTAAGTATTTGATTTAAAATTTCTCATTTAGCCCCCCTGGATCCACCGTACCTAATTTCCTAATCCATTTTCTTTCATTACTCTGCCTTTGTTGTTTATTCCAAGTTTTATTTGTTTCTAATCCCATGATTCTTAAATTATTTACCCCATGATCTTTAAAATGTGAATAGATTTTTGTTTGTCCTCTCCCACTGTTTATTTGATATAGGTGCTCTTTGAGCCTCCTTCCCATCATCTGACCGGTCTCCCCTACATACAAAATGCCACAGAACGCACACTTAATGGCATATATTACATTTTCCGTATTGGTATGTATGTCTCTGTCTACCGGAGTTCCTCGATCAGTTATTGGGTTAAAAACATACGTGGTCATTTCGAGGTGAGTATCAAGTTTACTTTTTTCTCTATTCATTTTTGAGTGAACTAACATATCTTTTAAGTTTTTGTTTCTCCTATAAGCTAAAATGACATTATAATTTTTAAAACCATCAATTTCCCTCTGTAATTGATTAAAATGTTTTTTAATCTCTCTATTTGTAGGTCCTAATTCCTCCACAAACCGATGTACAAATGGTATTAACCTCCCATCCCCTGTTCTGTTACTAACTATCTGGTTATTCCACGATTGTTTCACTTCTGATTTTATGTACCGCAGATATCTCCGTGAGTAACCCCTCCCCTTAAGGGCTTTGAACAGGATCTGGGTGGCCTTCTCCACATCGCAATCGAAGGTACATATTCTTTTGTAACGAATTAATTGTGATTTTATTATTCCTTTAAAAGTATGTTTCGGATGATACGATTTTTTATCTAAAAGTGCATGTGTATCTGTTAATTTAAAAAATACCCTCGCGGCAAGATATTTATATCCATTCCTATCGTCCCAAAATACCTCTGTGTCCAGGAATTGTATGCACTTTTCATTAATGGTATACGTACGTAATTTTTATAGTTTTATGATGTTCATTAAGTGTCTTAATGAATTCCTGGAAGTCAGATTTTGAATGGGTCCATACTCCAAAAATATCATCTAAAAACCGTAAGTAAATTAGTGGTTGTAATCTACATTTTTTCAATCCCTCCCTCTCCCATTCGGCCATATAAATGTTTGCATACGATGGGGCAAACGTCTTACCCATCGCTGTACCCTGAATCTGGATAAAACTCTCCCCATTAAATTCAAAATCGTTCCTGGTTAATCCTAATTTCAGCAGTTCTAGTATCGCCCCATCTGGTCTAGCGGGATCAGGACAGGCCTCCAAAGCTTTACCCACCGCCGCCAGCCCCAGGTTCGTGTCTATATTTGTATATAGTGAAATTATATCTATTGTAAATAGAAACGCTCCCCCTTGTATCTGTATTTTTTTTATTTTATTGATAAAATCATACGTGTCCTTTAGATAACTGTCATGTGACTGTGAGATCGGATTCAGATAGTAGTCTATAAATTTAGCCACCCTATAAGACTCCGATCCACAGTCACTGACAATAGGTCTCCCCGCCGGGATTTCAAATGGGATGGGCCAGGTCTTAGGGTCCTTATGGATCTTAGGGAGGCAGTAGAACTGTCTCCTGCGTGGTGTATCCGGTCCAGTCAGAAAGTAAAATTGTTTTTTATCTATAAATTTATCCTTATATATTTGCTCTAATATTTTAGTCTGTAATTTACTTGTTTCCATATTAATTGGGCTGTTTAACTTATTATAATAGTTTGGATTATTTAATTGTCTGTACGCCTCTTTTAGATATTGCGTTTTATCCATTATCACGATTTTTGATCCTTTGTCTGCTGGTTTTATAATAATATGTTTGTTTAGTTTTAATTGTTGTAAAGCCTTCTGTTCATTTAAGTTTAGATTATTATTTTTGGTATTATTGATTTTTGCTCTCTTTATGGACCGTTGATCTTTTTTAATTAGGTTCGTTATTTTTTCATTAAGAGTTCGATCCGGCGGATCCCATTTGGAGACCCCTCTAAAAGGGATATTATTTTGCGTATCAAAATTAAAATGACTTAATATTTTAACCTTCCTGTGGTATTGGTATAGGTCTCGGAAGAGTTCTCTCCTATCCCCGCTAGTCGGTGTAGGAATGAAGGTAAGACCGTGGTTTAATATTTTAATTTCATCTGTATTTAATTTAATCGTTTTAGACAGGTTACAAATATGGCTTTGAGGTTGGGGTTCGTTATTGCGTTTCTCCCCAGTTATAAGTTTAATTTTTTCCCCCAGGATTTGAAGATTTCTAAAGCGGTTTCTGTGGTCCAGTGGATCTCATCCTTTGGACACACATGGAAAAGTCCAGTCCGGATTTTTGGTAAGTAGTTATATTTTTCAGTTATTGTCGAGTTTACGTTTTCTATTAATGTTTTAACCCGTGTGTTCAATTTTGATGAAAAATTAATTAATGCAAAATATGTAGTTGCCATTGGGAAAGTTATTCTACAGGCCTTCTGTAATTGTTGGAGTTGTTTTTTAATAGTTTGGATTTCATTGCATTGAAGACAGTTGTTCAAGCCAATTGAAAGTACCACCAGTTTAACATCAATGTTAGGTTGCAATTTTTGAATTATATTTTTTAAGTGATATAAAGTTGCCCCAGGGAAACTATCCACCTGTACATCGGCACGCGTGAGGAATGGAATGCGAGACAGATTCGAATCTCCCAAAAATAAGATAGTTTTATTGATTTCTAAGTTCCAGTCAGTTAGTTTACGTGCCGTATTAGCATGTCGTTTTGGATAAAAATGTTCTTCCGAAGGAGTAGTGGGATTAGATGGGGGGTTACATGTATCCATCGTCTGTGGATCATCTCTCTGCTCCCGGTTTGTGTGTTGCAGGATCTCTGCTGTTTCAGCCTGTGGGGTCCGCGTCACACCTGCTTCCGGCCTCGTGAGGTTTTCCCGATCATCCCCGTCCCCTGTTTGATTGTCTGCTTCAGGAGAGATAGAGGTAAGTATATCAAATTCTATGTCCACTGCCACATTGGATGTGGTACGAGTTTGTTTTTCAGAGTTATTTAAATTTTGTTGATTGTCTACTTGTGGGAGTTTGTCCCCCATTGCCATTGTTGTTTGATGTATTGAATTAATTTCTACTTCAATTGTTTGTGCCGTAGTTGATTCTGTTGTGTTTATTTGTTGTCTAATTGGTGTTTGATCTCTAATTTCAATATTTTTCTCCTTCCCAGGGTCCCGTCTAACTATTTCTGCAAATGTGGTTACTTTATTAATTGTTTGTTGTGTTTGTCCCCTTCCCATTACCGCATCATCTATTAGTTCTTTTACCCTGTCAACTGATGAACCCGTTAATTTATTTTTATACCGAGTTTGTGCCCACCCCTTTGCTTTCTCAAATAGTTCCCCATTTAACGGTTCCATATTTTCGAGTAATGTTATTACATTATCATTATAGTGTTCCATCAGAATCATTAAAGTGTCTTTAATCCACCTTTCTGTGTTGGCCTTAATTTTTTGATGTGTTGTTAAGCTAGGGTACGCAGGTTTAACGAAGTCAGTTAGTTTGTGCATTTGTCTTCTCATTCCTGGAGGAGGCGATCCAGTTTGGGTCGCTCTCTCCAGGATTTCTAGGTGGTGTATTGCCTGTATCAATTTAAAGTATTTTTTATTTAGTGGAATAGATTTAGTTGTTGTGTTTGGGTTAGATACGTTATGTGTGAAGTCAGTTTGACGCTCACCCCGATCTTCTTCCTCCGTAAGTATTTGAAACCGGTTATGTGAATTAAAAGCCATAGTTTCTCGTCCGAGTGAATATGTCCCGTTTTGAGCCTAGAGATTTTTAAAAAAATAGATATTTTAAAAGTAAGAGGGCAAATACAAAATAAATGGAGATAAAATTTACAAAGAAAGGATAAAAGAGAGGAAAAGATAAGAAGAGGGGATAAAAAAGATACACAATTAAATTTAGAATAAAAAATGATTATCAAAGTCACGTTTATCCAAATACATGAGTTAATAAAAAAATAGTTAAAAAAATTATAAGAATAAAATAAAATTTTAATGAATAAAATAAAATCAATACCAATTATTCTTAAAATAAGTGCTTAGGGTACTATTGGGATGAAAATACCTATCGTCTCATTATCAATTAACTAGTTCAATTATTCTATTAGATTACCGTAGTAAAGTATCTTATTTACCTCTTTATGGTCTTGTACAAGCGAACACTTTCCCGCGTAGGTGCGTCTCCTCCAAATCTGCGACCTTAAATATAATAAATCGTCGCCCGAGGTTCGCTATACGCTGAGAAAATAAACACTGGGTTTTTCCGTTCCCCTCCTTCCACAACCCGATCCTAAATCCCGAACATACACATGCACACCTACGGACGTCTGTCTACTGTAGTACAGAATCACTTTGACAACCACATCAAGTCATAAATTTCACGCCATCAAAAAATCAAGTGCAAATCAAAAGAAACCAACCGTGATATGCATATCAAAAAAATAGTGTGTACACTGCAAAAAAAACCTTCAAAAATAGTGCCAAAAAGAGACTTATTCGTTGTTGGTTGTTTTTCTATCTCAATAAGTTTATAATTTTGCCCGCGTACTCACGAGATCCTTAGGATCACCGGATTGTCCCGCCAGGCTAATTGTCCCGTCCGTTTTTGTCCCGCGACGTAGGTCTCGGGCGTTGTTCAGGTGGAGGCGTCAGGTGTCACTCCGTGTTTCCTCGAGCCGTCTGCTCCAAAGGGGTTGTTCTCAAGGAGGAGATGTCCCAAGTCCGCTGCTGCTCTCGATGTTTTCAACGCTTTTTGTTGCAAAATGTCCCAACGTTTCGCTCAAGTAGAGCTTCATCAGGGGAATAAGAAGTGCGTCATACATGTCAAAAGAACCACGCCTTATGGGGGTTCTTTTATACCCAATGAGCTGAGGCCCGTCTACTACGGTAGGAGGTGTTAAACTAGCATGTGATCCAGTCACATGTTTCAAGTGCTGTATCCCAATAGTACCGAATGAAGTGCTATAGGCTGGATTGCTCCAATTTGTTATTGCCCTTAAAGGGCCAGGTGTATCAGTCCAACCTTTCAACAGTATTAAAATCATAAAAAATCTTTATATAAAAAAATAGGAAGAAGATAAGTTGGACAAGAATAAAGGTAAAGATAAAAACATAAGAAGTTAATAAGATGGTTCCCTAAAATAATAATAAAAAAATAAAAAAAATAATATTTTTAAAAAAACAAAAATTAAAAAAGGAATTAAAATAAGCTAATAAAAAGACCAATGAACTAGGCAACAGTAAATTTATTTAATAATTAAAAGAATTTAAAATTATATCATAAGTTATTTAAAAAAAATTTCTTAAAAAAAATAAAAACAATTTTGTATGTTAGAACTCTCAATCCTCCCTTGGTGTTTTGTAATTTTAGTGTTTGTTCCCCTGTACCCAAATAGGTTGAGATATCATAGGATCATTACCCATCTTTAATCTCCCGTGGCGCTGGCTGGGTTAGGTCTAGATTTTGTGTTGTGAAAGGTTTTCTGAGTGGGGTTCTCCCCCCTTAATGCTCTGGCACACGGTCCCATTTTTGGTTGAGTTTTAGGGTTTATATTGGGTTTTCAGGTAAGTGTATTTTTTTAAAAAGTATTGTTCACCTATTTTAACTCCATGTCTGTTTGTGTCTTCCTTTTAGGTTCTGCATGCCAGTAGGTGGAGCTGTTGGATCATTTTTACCTGGTAAGTATTTGATTTAAAATTTCTCATTTAGCCCCCCTGGATCCACCGTACCTAATTTCCTAATCCATTTTCTTTCATTACTCTGCCTTTGTTGTTTATTCCAAGTTTTATTTGTTTCTAATCCCATGATTCTTAAATTATTTACCCCATGATCTTTAAAATGTGAATAGATTTTTGTTTGTCCTCTCCCACTGTTTATTTGATATAGGTGCTCTTTGAGCCTCCTTCCCATCATCTGACCGGTCTCCCCTACATACAAAATGCCACAGAACGCACACTTAATGGCATATATTACATTTTCCGTATTGGTATGTATGTCTCTGTCTACCGGAGTTCCTCGATCAGTTATTGGGTTAAAAACATACGTGGTCATTTCGAGGTGAGTATCAAGTTTACTTTTTTCTCTATTCATTTTTGAGTGAACTAACATATCTTTTAAGTTTTTGTTTCTCCTATAAGCTAAAATGACATTATAATTTTTAAAACCATCAATTTCCCTCTGTAATTGATTAAAATGTTTTTTAATCTCTCTATTTGTAGGTCCTAATTCCTCCACAAACCGATGTACAAATGGTATTAACCTCCCATCCCCTGTTCTGTTACTAACTATCTGGTTATTCCACGATTGTTTCACTTCTGATTTTATGTACCGCAGATATCTCCGTGAGTAACCCCTCCCCTTAAGGGCTTTGAACAGGATCTGGGTGGCCTTCTCCACATCGCAATCGAAGGTACATATTCTTTTGTAACGAATTAATTGTGATTTTATTATTCCTTTAAAAGTATGTTTCGGATGATACGATTTTTTATCTAAAAGTGCATGTGTATCTGTTAATTTAAAAAATACCCTCGCGGCAAGATATTTATATCCATTCCTATCGTCCCAAAATACCTCTGTGTCCAGGAATTGTATGCACTTTTCATTAATGGTATACGTAATTTTTATAGTTTTATGATGTTCATTAAGTGTCTTAATGAATTCCTGGAAGTCAGATTTTGAATGGGTCCATACTCCAAAAATATCATCTAAAAACCGTAAGTAAATTAGTGGTTGTAATCTACATTTTTTCAATCCCTCCCTCTCCCATTCGGCCATATAAATGTTTGCATACGATGGGGCAAACGTCTTACCCATCGCTGTACCCTGAATCTGGATAAAACTCTCCCCATTAAATTCAAAATCGTTCCTGGTTAATCCTAATTTCAGCAGTTCTAGTATCGCCCCATCTGGTCTAGCGGGATCAGGACAGGCCTCCAAAGCTTTACCCACCGCCGCCAGCCCCAGGTTCGTGTCTATATTTGTATATAGTGAAATTATATCTATTGTAAATAGAAACGCTCCCCCTTGTATCTGTATTTTTTTTATTTTATTGATAAAATCATACGTGTCCTTTAGATAACTGTCATGTGACTGTGAGATCGGATTCAGATAGTAGTCTATAAATTTAGCCACCCTATAAGACTCCGATCCACAGTCACTGACAATAGGTCTCCCCGCCGGGATTTCAAATGGGATGGGCCAGGTCTTAGGGTCCTTATGGATCTTAGGGAGGCAGTAGAACTGTCTCCTGCGTGGTGTATCCGGTCCAGTCAGAAAGTAAAATTGTTTTTTATCTATAAATTTATCCTTATATATTTGCTCTAATATTTTAGTCTGTAATTTACTTGTTTCCATATTAATTGGGCTGTTTAACTTATTATAATAGTTTGGATTATTTAATTGTCTGTACGCCTCTTTTAGATATTGCGTTTTATCCATTATCACGATTTTTGATCCTTTGTCTGCTGGTTTTATAATAATATGTTTGTTTAGTTTTAATTGTTGTAAAGCCTTCTGTTCATTTAAGTTTAGATTATTATTTTTGGTATTATTGATTTTTGCTCTCTTTATGGACCGTTGATCTTTTTTAATTAGGTTCGTTATTTTTTCATTAAGAGTTCGATCCGGCGGATCCCATTTGGAGACCCCTCTAAAAGGGATATTATTTTGCGTATCAAAATTAAAATGACTTAATATTTTAACCTTCCTGTGGTATTGGTATAGGTCTCGGAAGAGTTCTCTCCTATCCCCGCTAGTCGGTGTAGGAATGAAGGTAAGACCGTGGTTTAATATTTTAATTTCATCTGTATTTAATTTAATCGTTTTAGACAGGTTACAAATATGGCTTTGAGGTTGGGGTTCGTTATTGCGTTTCTCCCCAGTTATAAGTTTAATTTTTTCCCCCAGGATTTGAAGATTTCTAAAGCGGTTTCTGTGGTCCAGTGGATCTCATCCTTTGGACACACATGGAAAAGTCCAGTCCGGATTTTTGGTAAGTAGTTATATTTTTCAGTTATTGTCGAGTTTACGTTTTCTA